>JAMWET010006850.1:0-215000 GCA_024036415.1 Prochilodus magdalenae | reverse complement strand
CTGCGGGTCTGCTAGCTGTCTTTTCTGTGTGCACACTGGTAAAAAATCTGATGTTGGTACAGAGCCCCTGCAGAACACAACATATTGTTAAGAATGAAAGATGGCCAAGAAGCAGCCAAAATGAGGAACATTTGAAGAACAAAGACTGAGAAAGAAGTTCTTAGCTCAAACAAGGATGAAGAGCTGAGTTAACATTGGTCAGGTGTTTTAACAGTGGCGAAACCTTCTAAAGTTGGTAGGGTGAAAGATGGCTCAGTGGTCAGCAGCTGTATGTTCAAAATTTCCCATTCCACCCTACCTGGTGCTACAGCTGCATTCACTGTCATGGAAAGTTGGAATGCATTAAATGGGATGAGGATGCTGCTTTGTTTTTGTTAGACAGGCATCGAAGGGGTCCGGGAAGTGGGATGGTGTTATCGACATATTGCGTGCCATGTTTTGCAGATATTACCATTGCACACTGTTGGTGACAGTGGATAGAAACGCCTACACAAACCACTAAGCGGGAGAACTGTCGGATTGTCCAGCAGGCGTGGAGAGACCCAACAGCCATGATTGCAGACATTCAGTGAGCAGTGATGCCCTTCCTGAGTCATCCTGCCAGCACCACTGACAGACGGCTGGACGATGCAGGACTACATGTATGCAGACCCTTAAGACAACTGTCCTTAACACCACGTCAACATCAAGACTACAGTGGTGTCGGCCAGACTGTCATGGAGTGACTCAGAATGTGAGTGAGTCATCTTCAGTGATGAGTCCCAGTTTTGTCTTGGTGGAGATGACCAACAAATCCATGTGTGAAGGCATCACTCCATCTTCACCGCTACCACAAAACCTGCAGAAACTGTGTGAGAATATTCAAGCTGCATGGAATGGATTATCACAGTACACCATTAGGAACCTCTACAACTCCATGCTGAGACATCCAGCATGTTGCGTTATCTGTCAATGGATAAAGGTTTTATGGCCCAAACATCTAAGAAAACACTTTCGCCCAGTGTCATTCGCGTTGGCTGTGTGTGTCCATGCATGTTGGGGAATGGAGCTTCTGAGAGAGCATTTAAGGTAGGGGTGTGTAGAGATTTGAGGAAGCTACTTATTTTTCATTCTTTTTAAGGAGACTCACTTTTTTAAAGAAATCTGAAGTCTTAGAAGTTGGGTATTTTCTGCTTTGAATGTTTAAAGTAATCCCAACTGCATATTTAGTCTCATAAAAACTTCCACATCTCCAGTTTTGTTGTTACTGTACAAAGTTTTTGTTTACCTTGTCATTTATGGAAATGTATTATCTTATATCCAGCTTCATCCGAAATATCCTCCAGACTCACATGAGAAAGGCATTAACGAAGTAGCAGGTGAGTTTGGGTAGTTGCATGTGTGAATGTTAGCGTTATTTTGAAGGAGAACATAATGTCAATGACTCCTTTGGGAAAAGCTTTTGTCGGAAGGACACAGCTGCAACTCATTTACAGACTGAGTTAAGTGTGTGTTTCCTGTTTTCTTATGGACACCATTCTACTGAATTAGTTCAAACTATAATCATCATCATTAACATAGTAAAAATGAACAGTAGAACTCATAGCCATGTTTAATAGTGAAAGTCAATTTTTTTCATTTGCACAATGTGAGGTGAGCGCGCAGGTTTGTGATTAAACACTTGTTTTTGTGGTCTGAGCAGTTCAGCTTTACCATATTCCAGAGCAACAGGCATGTCAGGGCAGGAAGTGCAGTGCATGAAGTGATGCAACCAGCATGCATAGTGCCTACTGTACAGGCCACTGGAGGCTGTGCTCAGATCTAGGGTGGTCAGGCTGAGGGTCAAAGATGCTATGCTAGACATAGTCCAATGAAATTTTAGAGTGTGTATGTATGGATATACATGGCCAAAAAACCAAAAATAGTTGCAGGAATGAAACTTGGTGGGTAGGTTTGACTTTGTGAGATGTGATGATTCAAGTTTCACACTCAGACACGGCTTTGATATAAGCATGTGGCGGCTGTATCGCTGTGCAGTGATGCCCTCCATGAGACATCCTGTTAGTGCCAGCACCATTGGCAGAAGGATGCGTGATGCAGGACTACATGCACACAGACCACTACGCCAACTGCCCTTAACACCACATCAATGCCACCAAAGACCACAATGGTGTTGTGTCAAACTGTCATGGAATGACTTAGAATGGCAGCGGGTCATCTTCAGTGAAGAGTTCTACTTTTGTCTTTGTGGTGATGACCAACAAATCGTTACAAATCCGACACTTCCTTCTAGTTGCAATTCTTTTATGACGGTGAGTGTGTATACTGTATATATGAACATAACACAGCAAGGCCTAGTGTATAGAAAATCCTGACATCCTTCCTGTTGTTACACGGGGGCACATGAACAGGACGTGGAGACAGGATACAAACGCAAGTGATTTAATGACAAACTAACAGAGGAAAAACGAAAACCAAAGACACTAGAAAAACTAACAAAACAGTACAAAGAAACAGGGTAACAAAAACCATAACCAGGCAAAATCGACAGACATAGGAACAAGAGTAACAGACTGGGAGACAAATTACTGACATGGGAACAAACAACGGGCAGGGAGGCAGAACACCCAACAAGAACAAAGGGCACAACATGGGGTACCAGAAGACACCTGGGAAGGGGCGGGGCTAGAAACAAGGGACCTGACTAGAGGGCAGAGACAGGAGGAGCACATGACCAAAACAAACAGAAGCACATGGAGCAGGACAACAAAGAGCACATGGACATGACAAGACAGAAACAGAAAGCCAGAGAAGACAGACAAACATGAACAGGACAGGGCAGGGTGTGACACCTGTGTGTTGCATCATAGTATTGCAGTAGGCACCTTTAGAAAACTAAACCCCTTCTGGTTACAGAATAGAAGATAGCCTTGAACTGATGAGGTACACAATACATGTGTTCTAGTGCTTTCCTCACAGATGAGCTCATTGATCCATAAGACTCCCTCTCTTTATGAAAACTGCAATTCAACCCATCATTTTCCATTCTCTTTTCAGGAGAAGAAATACATCCGTTACTGGTTAGAACGTATCTGCCTGTTTTCAAAACCCATATGAAGCCGAATCATTGCTAATCAATATCTTCTCCGGAGTTGTTTTACACAGTATATTTCAGTTTCCTTTGGCTTGCTCTGCTGCTGAGGCTCTCCTGCCTGAGAGCAACCATACCTGAAGTGTTTTAGAACAACAGAGTAACCCTGTTATGTCAGTACAGATCATTTCTCTCTAACACTTTAAACATAAAATAATGCATCCGACTCACCTTACATGACTCCCTCTCTCCCTCTTCCATTCTGTCTTTGTCTGTTCCAGACTGCTAGATAGTAAGATCCATCTGGACAGCAGGTGAGGACATAATCTCTGACTCACACTGCCTTTCGTTATTCGTTTTTCTCTTTGACCGTATTAACTGAGTGAAGATTTCATCTCCCTTTGGTCCTGAAGCAAACTACTAGTTTTAAAGGTATTTCGCAATTCCCTTTGACACAATTTGCTCAGAGTTTCTCAGGTTTTTGATGGTAAGCCCAGAGTAAAGCAGCACTCGATGGCTCAAATTAGTGCAAGTTTCTCTCCTCTGCTGAATGAATTACATCATGAATCAAGAAACGCTCTGTTGTTAGGTGTGGCCAGGCACTGGAGTTCAACCAATAAATCATAATGAAAGTGTAGGGTCCAGAAAAGTTATGATTATTTTGGGGTTTTTTTGCATTTACTTTGATAGTGGGCCTATTTCTCTGTTTTCATGCAACAAAATGGGCATTAGAAACAGTTCAAGAAATCAATTTTTTCTGAGCAAATTTGCCTGAGCAAATTGCTGGGCTAGTGAAAGTTTTTTTGGATGACTATAACTCGAATGTGCCCAGTACCCAATGGATACTAAATGGATTCCAATACTTTTCATTCAATATCTCTAATTTTCATGCGAAAGCATTGTCTGCATCAGCTGTGCCAATGAAACTGCATTAGCCAAACCTTAAACGCTAGCTGGACTGTTTTTATAATGCGCAAACATTTATAGACTCCCCTTTGGCTCCTTTAATTTCCAGTCAAATTGGACATTAGGTACAAGGTGTTCACGTTCTGTGTGACATTTCCGAGGATGCCTTATTAAACAAGCAAGAGGAGAATGAAAAAAGTGAAAAATGGGAAACAGGAAAAACTGGAGTTAAAGAAGAAGGAAGGATACAGGGATAATAGACCTCCTAACAACCTTGCAGGAACTGGTAAACAGGTATTATTCACAGTATCACATTTGTTACATGTTGCTCAGTACTTTAGATAAGAGTAATGCATTACTTATTTCCTCCCTGTGGAGAGTTATTTCTTACACCGTTCATTATATCACTTCTGTGTTTCTCTGCATCGTGTTAAATCCACGTAATTGTCAGTATAAGAGACATAATGTAAAAGGTTTAAGTTTAGAGCCTTGCATGTAATTATATAGCTTTTACATTTCCTGAGTAGAAAAATAGATTACCTGGGCTCCAATAGTCTGTGCTGCACCAGAAACACATAAGTGGGGTTTATGCTGGGGTGGCAGGATTAGCATAGGGCAGGCGACTTTTTGACTGTAGTTTTGTTTGTGTGGTGAATTGGCCATCCTTCATAATATGTATTTCATCTTTTCTGTTTTATTTTTGCCTGGGAAGTTGGCTTGAATGAAAGAAGCAACAATATTTGACACGGAAACGGACTGATTCACTCTTGTTTCTGTCGCTGGAAAATGGATACACAGACACTTCACAAGTCAGAAACTGCATGCCCTGCTGAGTGGAAGCTTCTTAAGAAAAGTCACAGTCAGTTTAAATGCCTCATCTTTTGCATCTTATTCGGGATTTTATTCTTCTGACCTTATTCTTCAACGTTAAAAGGTGCTGCGGGTACATTCCTCTAGTTTCAGATATAATAATAGCTGCTGCACTATTCAAGGTGCACACATCTGCACTAAACCCTATACCAATAAAAGGACATACACAAGTTCTTCCTACAAAGCTTACAGCAAAGCTGGTGAAAACCAGCCCAAAGAGCACTCTACTAAAACAAAGCCTGATCTTTGCTTTTGAACCTGTTAAAAATCAAGCTTTGGCTTCTTGGTTGGGGTCAGCGTACATTCAGCTTGGGCATCTCTCGGGGTCAGGAGGTCTTTCGCTACTAGCCTTATGCTAGCATGTTTCTTTGGTTGGGACTTGGAAAGATTTGATGCTGTATGTTCACAACAGTGGATAGTTGTTTGTGGCCTGGGTACAGTTGGAACTTTACTGTCACATTCTTGTCCAACAAATACAAAGTAATGTGCATATCTCTGTCCCTTTGCATGTTGGAGATGGCTTTGTTGTCCTACATTGGGTGTAAAAGTCACGTGACAAAAGGTTGAGTGATTTCTGTGCAATGATGCACTATTAGTAACTGTGAGTTTAGGAACAGTAACCACCATATTACAGCTCAACAGACAAATGCAGCGTGATTACAGTAATGCATTACTCTGTAATCAAATGTACTTTGTAACATGTTTCCCCAGAACTGCAGAGAGACTACCAAAATGGTCACATTCAGACCAAAAACACTGCTCAAAGCGTTCATGTTTGGAAGAGTGGAGAAAATCAAGCTCCCCTCTTGCTTCAGATCTAAAAAATCCACAGGTATTGCTGTTTCTCTTTCCACTGTGAGAAGATAACTCTATGGGATGTCCGCGGGTGTTCTCTGGTCACCCCAGTGTCCAGACATCATTGAATGAGTTAGGGATTACTTGGATCGTGAGAAGCAGAAAATGCAATCCATTTCTGAGACTGAACTTGGGAGGAGTGGAAAAATACTCCTGCAGATTAAATCTCCCAAAAAGAATGGAAGCTGCCATAAAGGCAAACCACTATTGGTAAAGAACTGACATGTTTTGGAACTTATGGCTACTACTATAACTGCTTTAACTATATGTTGCTTCAGTTGTTATATGACAGATGCTCAAATGATGTTTTTCAGACACAGTCTCATATCAGAACATGACAACATGACAACCATGAAAAATGTTGAGCTAATTGTGGATGGAACACAGACTTGCTAGTTTGGGAACAAACAGAGCATAAAATTTCTAAATCATTTCAGCACTTGCTAAAAACAGAACTCCAAGTAGGGGGCTTTGCTGCACTCGTCAACATTGTACGGTGTGATCATCAACACTGGTACACTCATCAACAGTTAACCAATGGGTGTGATGTTGATTAGCATGACTGAAAACAAAACGTCCAGTAAAACATGTAGATGAAGTCCTGTGTGCGGTAAACACACACCAGTAAGTGGCCTAGCTAGCTTGTTTGTTATCACTCGTACTCCAGATGTTAAAAGCAACACTAACTGGACAAAAAAATAATGCACCCAGGTCAAAATGTCGGATTGTTGTAAAACTTGGCCTGCAGTTGTGTCTCAGGCAGATATGTAAATGATTACAGGTGTGGTCTGGTTATGTAAGAGCACACACATGGCAAACAGGCTCAGGACAGCCCAGACAGACCACCAGTAGAGAGGATCGTTTGATCCACTGACAAGTACAAGCAGCTCCCACAGTTTTCTTGTCCACCATCCAGACACAGGTGGCACCTTCATTACTCTCCCCTGTCTATGCCCGGAACATTTCCAGACGCTTAGCAAAAGGACGTCATCAAGGTTGCCATTACTTATCCTGCCATTGACAACTAGCTGTCGCTGCCTTCATTTGTATTGGCGTCATGAACATGAAAACTTCAAATTTAGTGACAGGTCCAGATTCTGTTTTGCATACGACGATGGTGGGGTTTGAGTATGGAGGCTTTGAGGTGGGGGTTTCAGTCCTGCTTTTGCTGTGGAGCGACTGCCCCAACTGCTGGTATGATGGTCCAGGGAGCCATTGCATGTGACAGTCGGTCACTAGTACAGATATGAGCGACGCTAACAGCTCAGCGATATATACAGGACATCCTCCGGCCACATGTGTTGCCTCTCATGGTAGGGCTTCTATCAGAGTCATTTTTCAGCAAGGGTTTCGTAGGAATGTTTCAGATTGCAACCCTTGCACCTGCCCAGTCGCCAGATTTATCACCAGTCAAGCAATTATGAGACCAGCTTGGACGCCAGCTTAGGCAACCTACAAGTTGTGCAGGATCTACATGCCCAACTGAAACACATGTTGGCAAATGTGGTGCAGGATGCCATATGGAACCGCTATGCCTCCAATGCCCAACTGTATCTAATCTTGTATCCAGGCTAGAGGCGTTCAGCCTTTCAACGGTACAGTTTTTCCTGATTAACTGATCCTTTCACTAATATTGTATTCACTTATATGTATCACCATTACATTCACACATACATTCGATTCCAGCTCCTTTTTGGGACATTATCTTGCTGCCCATGAGGGGCAGGGTATTTGTATTTTGCCAGTCATATATTCTCAATTAAATGAAGGCATCTTCAGTCTATTCTTGTTAAAATCAATCAGAAAATGGAATAGATCCAGACATCTACAGCTGGAATAAAGAAATAATATCCAAGCTTTGGTATAAACCATAAGCAGAAGACCATTTTGAATGAAAGAGAAAGCTCTCATGCAGAGGGAAATTATCAGTAGGGGTAACGGTTATGTAACTCTGAAATGATAACACTTTCATCTTCAAACACTGGGGATGTTTTTTGGCTAGATTTTGTTCCTGCTCAGCAGTTCGTGCATGCTTGACAAAATGAATGAATTAATATTAAAACAAATTTGATTTCCTGAGCTCAAAGTAAATCAGCACTGGGGTGAAAAAAATAGGCGGATTGCAAATAAAAAGCTGGACATTCTGGATGGATGGATGGCTTGCCGACTGGATGACTGGCCTGATGGATGGGTGGATGGGTGATGCTTACAGCCCGTCGCCTGTGCCGGGACTCTCTGAAGGGACTGATTGAGTTGGATGTGATGTGTGAATCTAGTCTTGATCTCCAGACGCTTCCAGGCCTCGAGGGAAGAGGCTGGTTGAACGTGGCTGGTGCGAATGCGGTGCTATAGTGTTCCATATGCAGCCTGCTTCGACCAGTCACAACACGTTTCACTTCTCTGTGGGTCCGAGCCAGCTAGCCCGTCAGCTTTTCTGGGACAAAAAAAAACTTCAAGAGGTGAAAAAGGGAAACAGCATGAGTGGAATCGAGACTTTCCAAAGCTACTAAGACTGACTTTCAATTATTTATGTGGCTGTCCCACTACTCTTGTTTTTTCCTGTACGCTTAAATATTAAATGCCCCCCGTCTCCCACCTCCCCCTCCAAGAAAAAAATCCATATGATAAGGCCCATGCAGAGAGCAAAGGCTGAACCACTTTCTCTGAACTCCTCGAGACGGATCCCACTGAGAGCGCAATGCCTTTCAGCACAACCTGAACTGTGAGGATCAGTTCTTTTACAAGGAAGCTAAATTTAGAAGTGCAGAAACTTCTGAGTAGATTGTATTGAATGATCATCCTCTGTTTTTGATGAGCTTGGCCACCTGGCTCGGTAGCCATTTGCTTAATCAGCCGAGGAATGTCCACTTATGCAATATATTTTTGCTTTCGCATTCTCACCGCATGCATATTCAAGCTGGTGGAAAAGGTTTCCTTTTGGAAACAGTGTGGAGAAAGCACGGTCAGCTTTTCATTTTCCAGGGAATATTTCCGCTGCAGCTGCTCAACAGCATGGCCTACTTTTTGCTGAATGAACCAGTGCGCATTCAACCTAATGTGGTGTTCACAAAATACACCGGTTCTCCGGTGTAAGCAAGCTGACACGCCTTGTTTAGGTTTTACTGCTGTTTGCAACCACATTGTGATTTGTCAAAAATATTTTTGAAACGTTCAGACTTGTGGACAGGGGTGCCTGGGTTTCCGTCATGTTCTACAGCTTTCTGTACAGGTTCAATACTGAGGCTTAACAGAGCATTCACTGTAAACCTACAGCTGGAAACACTGCAGTAATCTACTGTACACTTTACATTTAGCAGATTGCAGTGCACTCTGGGAGATGCATGCCAAACTTCTTGTCAAAATGCAGGATTTCATAGTAACATGCTGTTCTTTGGAAAGTCTATTGGAAATGTAACCAGTGGTTTGCACCATCTTTAGTAGCCTGGTTCTAAATGGTACAGTAAAGGGGGCGGAGCATACCCAGCATTCCTTTGTTAGTTTCTGTTAATTAGCATTTCTTTGTTACTAAAATAGTTTTATATTTTCATCTACATCTGTCATTTACATTATTGTGGTTGACAGTGAGTCATACTGGATGTGGACTGAGCAAGCTGAGAGAAGGGTTGTAAAGCTGATCCTTTCGTTTCTTGCACCGAAGGGAGAGCCAGGAGACAAGATTGAGGAGTTGAGTTGTTTATTTCAAGGCGATCGCAGACTCAGATCCTGGCGTAAGTGCGTAAAATGTACGTTTTGTTTGGGGAACACAACTTTTTCCAGTGCGTAATAAATGGTACCCCCACCAATATATAGAATTGTTGAATTATACACAGTAACATGGATATCCAACAATAGGGAATTGATTTACAGAAAGGAATTGGGTGTCTGCTGACTTAACATTTATTAGACTTGTAGCTCCAAGGGTAAAGAAGCAAAGGTTGAATATCAAATATGGAAGGTCTTGGACGGTAAACTGCGTCTGAGAGAAAGTGGAAAAATTGTGTAAATTTGATTTTTTAACCAATCCATTTCTTAAACCATTTAGCAGAACAATTAAGCATTTGTTTAATTCAAACCAACCTTTGTATCTCTAAAATAGTAACTTTATAGCAGAAGGCAACATTCATTATTTTCAATATACAGGGGTTGGACAATGAAACTGAAACACCTGGTTTTAGACCACAATCATTTATTAGTATGGTGTAGGGCCTCCTTTTGCGGCCAATACAGCGTCAGTTCGTCTTGGGAATGACATATACTGCGTCCTGCACAGTGGTCAGAGGGATTTTAAGCCATTCTTCTTGCAGGATAGTGGCCAGGTCACTACGTGATGCTGGTGGAGGTTCGTCCTTCTTGGTGGTATGCTGACATTACCCTGGATACCGCGGCTCTTGATACATCACAAAGACTTGCTGTCTTGGTCACAGATGTGCCAGCAAGACGTGCACCAACAATTTGTCCCCTTTTGAACTCTGGTATGTCACCCATAATGGTGTGTGCATTGCAGTATTTTGAGCAGAACTGTGCTCTTACCTGCTAACTGAACCTTCACACTCTGCTCTTACTGGTGCAGTGTGCAATTAATGAAGATTGGCCACCAGGCTGGTCCAATTTAGCCATGAGACCTCCCACACTAAAATGACAGGTGTTTCAGTTTCATTGTCCAACCCCTGTAATTCAAGATAACCAGACTAACCAAAGTAATTTGTTCCATTTTAATGCATTCATCACATTTATCCATGTAAAAAAAAAACAGCTAGTGTATATCTTTACATGTTGTACATGACAATACAAACCTGAGCATTAGGAGTGTAATGCAGGGGTGATAATGCAAAACTGTTATTTTTATTATACAGTAATGATCCAGTAAATGACTATAATTACACTATAAAAATGCTTTACAGTGAAGCCTACATAAGCCCTGAAAGTTGTATTTTAATCGTTCAGTGCAACAGTTGCATTTTAATGATCCCTAAAGAAGTTTAAATTCAACCATTAAAAGACTATCCTATCTCATTCTTAAAGCTCTAAAAACTAGAGGGCTGCCTGTGTTAAACTGAGTCCCTGTCTGAACTTATTTTCTGCTACAGTGGAACCGCTTAGAATTAATTACATTCCCCTCCCAAGAACCGGAAGGATTTTAAGTGGAGAGGAGGCCTCTCTTTCCTCTGCTGCTTCATGCTCTTTCTGTTTAAGATCATTTTCTCATTATGTGGCCTTTCACTCCAGCATTAAAGCCAGTCACTGATCCAGCCATTTGTTTTGGGGATTACCCTCCCTTCCCTGCACTGTGTATTAAGAGCACAACCAGCAGCACCACAAAAATAGCTCTCCAGACTGAAATAAAGAATCTCAGCTATGCAGTTAGCTATTCTAGGTAGCACTTTACTGTCGATCAGTTCTTAGGAGGACACGTCACCTGCATAAACCCTTCATGACAATGGACATGAATGGACTGATTGGCTGTGTATCAGTACTGACCAATTTTCAGCCCAAATATGAGATCAGCCAGTGTTTATCTAACTTAGACGAGCCTGAGAGCTAATCAGTGACTTAAATCATATGAGCCATATTTTAAGATCACTGCAGTCCTGCACGAGACCCCTTGGTCACAGAGCTTTTGACTCAGAGACTAAACTTTGTATGTGCCTGTAGAGAATGTATGGTCAGTCTGCCTCAGACAAAGCTACTTGTGCAGTTTGTAAAGCTAACACCACTAACCTGAGCTCATCACTCAACCCAGTACAGTATTAGTATACAGCCAAACTTGTAAAGACCACTGATGCTGTGCTCACGTGTCTGCAGTAGATGGACAACAGCAAACCAGATCTATTGTTTATAATGGAGCCGCAATGGAAAATTTTAGCAGTGTAAACAGCAGCATTTCACAGTGATGAGCAGAATGGTCCATCAGGAGTTAAATTTTCCCAAATGTTGCCACCAACTGCAATGATGTTATGAACTGGATGTTCATTTTATTTCATTATTTATTTATTTTTGATTTTTGGACCACAGATATCTCATTGTTGAATTCCATCTGAACCCAGCCCTATATTAGAAAAATAGAAAAGAGTACAGAACATCCCCCTGCCTTTCTCCACCTTAAATAAACCCTTTTAAAGATCCCCTCTGATGATCATCCGTTTTCACGCATAAGTAAGCTGCAAAACACAGGGGTCCTGGGGGTCCCGAGTGAGTTAGCAGCCAGGCAGTGCTGGAATATCTTGCCAACTTCAGACTCCCAGAAGACCAGGGGGCATTTCCCAGAGTGCCAGTAACATTGACACTATGAGGTGCAGAATGACTTGTTTTCATGTAGGCATGTAAATGCAGCACATCCAGCCGCGCCATCAGCCTGTATCACCTATCAGTCAGTTATGCAGGTGACCAGTATCAGCCCTAAAACACAGACCAGTCACTTTTACGTAAACACTTATAGATGCTGATTCCAGTGGGCCTCTCTTTTCATAAGGGCTGTTTTTGTCGACATTGATGTGAAGTTGTCAGGTGACATATTGTCATGAGATTTTTGGGTGAAATGACATAGCATGATAACAACTAAGACTGTAGCTTAATGTATATCACGATGAACTGATGCTGATGATGGGACAGCTTAGATCTTATGAATAGTAAAAGGGAACTTTATCTAGGAGCCACAGAAAAGGCTTATTTTTGTTACACCAGTCTGACTTGGCAAGCTGTTATATTATCAGCAGTCTGTCACTGTGACATACACTGAGTCTATGTCATTTCCCCCTAGAAAGTGCCAAAATCCATGTCAGCTGACATAAACGTTAGCAAGATGTTAGTAAATGACACCTATTGGAGTAATAAATGTTTACGTAGATCTATGTCAGCTGTCATGAAGTGTCATGTAGCCTTATGACCACTGCCTTACCATAGCATTCCTGTTATCTTAAACTCCAGTCAAGAAATCTGATAATGTCACCATCTCTCTAGTCAGTAGTTTATCAAATTGGGTCAAACATCAACCATGTTATTATTTTCAGCTGCCAGAAAAGAAAAATAGCAAGGGTTCAATTACAAGTCGCTTTTTCCCCTCTGTGATTTGGTCTTTTTGATTAGACCACAGATGACAGATCTGTGGAGGAGAACGACGAAATTACATTTCTCTCAAATGCGAGGTTAAACAGGCCAACACCATGAAGCACATTAAAACAGTGCCCACATCCAACAGATTAGTACGGAGGGATGCAATAAATCAAAAGAGCCAAACATCTCATCTATAATTCATTTTAAGGGAGAACACATCATCCTCGAGAAGTTCAGGATAAACTTCAATGCTAGAGGGGGAAAAAATGCTGGCAGAAACCTGGCTCTATCGTAATGTTGCAAATATTTAGAAGGCTGATTAAAAACCAAACGAACGTTCAAAGCCAAACCAGTATGGAATATTAAATACAGAGCGGCTTCCTCCAAACATTTCCTAACGGTATAGTGGATGAAACAGGCCGCGGACCCTAGAGGGACTTGCTGCGGATGGAGTTCAATTTGCTGAACCGATGTCTTTAAACTTTTGCATATTCGCTACATGCGCTGCCTAATCAATGCTGTAGTTTAGAGATGTTTTGAAGTTGGGTAGAATTCCCTTCACAGTTTGTAAGAGATCTTCTATTGATTTTTAATGAAGACTTCATTCAGGGGGAAAAAATAGCTAATAAATATGCTTGCCAGGAAGTAGTAAGGTTAAGTTTGTACTAAGTAAGGTTATGACGCTTGAACACTGAGCAGAATCCTTTGCTCAGCCCATAACGTGCACTGGTAATTGATTATGGAAGAATTGACTGGGGCTTTTATGTGCCACTAGGAAATGGCACTTCCCTAGTCTCAGTGGATTATATTAATTTACTACACCATCTACAGAAATCAACAAGTACTAATCCTTGGGTTTCCTTAAGAAACTGATTAGTTTGCAATATATTATTAAAGATGTCAGTAGCAGTTTTTGGGGTTTATGTGTTACTGCAATCACATTACGTTGGCCAGTAATGTTATGCATTGCTCTTCCTAAAGTTACTATTGACATTACAGTAACTAAGCATGTGTTCACACTGATTGCAATGCAATATGATGATTGCCTGTAGGAATTTATCCCTTGGACATGCAACTGGGCCTTGTTCTTGCCATAACATTTTTCTGTGAAATGCTATTTGAGTTTGTTTTCACCAACCTTGCTGCTAGCTTCGTGGTACATAATTAAAGAGCTTAGAAGAAAAAACCTGTGTCTGTCTTTACTAGAATAGGAATTTATCTTGATATATGGGCATATGTAAGGTTTAATGTTATAGGCTATTATGCGACAGTGCATATCAGATGATTTTACGAATTGGAGCAGTTGTCATTAAGAGAGTAGTGTAACAATTTCACAAGGAGTAAGAAAGGAAGGTAATGAGATAAAAGGTAAAGAGCAATATATTAGTAATACTGTATATGAGTAACGACCCCAATACAGGTCAGTAGCAGAGTGGACTTTATGGCAAAATATGTATATCATGGTACTACCACTTTTATTACAGATTAAATATGGCTTATTATTCCAGGATTTTAATATGGTTTTTAATAACTACTTTCATTACCAAATTAAAGTTGAAATATTTTTACAGCACAACCAGCAGGAAAGAGTGATGAGTGAGAGTGAGTGACTGGAATTTTACAAGGCTGATGTCCTAGCAGTCTTCTTGTTCACATGGTTGTTTCACTTTGCAAGGGGCAGGATGTAACTGCTACAGCATTTAAGGCGGAAATGTAAATTCAAACTGCATTCAAATCAATTAAAATGAGAAATTAACTCGCCTCAGCCAGTCACAATCTAATCTCTCTTCAATCTATCTCTAAAAATTTCTTCCTCCATCAAGCCCAGGAAAAACTCTGACAGGATTTCTCGCATCAAACCATACGGTGAGGACAGTGGTGGCAATAAATTAGTCTGAAATATCAGATGTGGAAGTTTTGCTTGAACTGTTTGGAGGGAACATATTCAGCAACTGTGGTATATTCAGCAATTACTGGGTAGGCCTTGGACCCCCTTGCAAAAATATAGAAGGGGCAAATATATATAGCCCAGTGTACCCCATTTAAATGGCTAATTTTTTTGTATTGTGGTGTGTGATATTCCTGGCTCCTCCCCTAGCACCTCACACATTTTTGTTAGAGGCAACTTCAAAAGTCTGACCTGTAACTCACTCACTCGTGTTTAGCAGGCCAAAGATTCTCTAAAAATGGGAGCAGTCAAATAGCTTTGGTGGTTAATAAGAATAATGCTTTCCATGTGTATACTGTCTGTTAGGGTCCTTAGGGAACCAAAAGTGTTCTATAACACCATTCCAAACTATCCTTTTAGGACTGTTAATTATTTACACACTTAATTTAATGAATACCTTATAAAAACAAACTAACTTATGATAACCCCAATTATAATTTCCCTCATATTTCCCTATAACCCTTAAAAATTCATATTTGTGCAATTTCAAGTCAGAATGTGGCTTCAGGCAGGACAGAGCAGGACAAAGTCCCTGCTGGATTTCACAGAGTGCACAATGGAGAAGTGCATTATGGGCTATGAATTTCTTTGGAACAGTTGAGAAGGCTCTGAACAAAGAAGCATGTGATGAGGAAGAGACAGCTGAAGGGTAAACTGTGGCCCCGCTGTTGGTTTTGTGGCGCAGCCGACAGCATCTAGGCAGGTCTCAATCACGCCTGACACTTTCAGAGGCGAGGTCCCTCGGCTGCCCCTTGAGATCTCTCTTTGGCTTGTCTTATCTGTCAGCTTTCATTACAGCCGCCCAGCCCCCTGACCTTTCCCATGTAGCGTGGGGATGAGGGGGATAGAGGCCAAATGAAATCAAGAGGAACCCATAGAGGTAGATGGAATTTACTTTGTCTTTACTCACTTCACACATTGTGTTTTTTCTGCGCCCAGACTGCCCATTTATTTTAAAGTATGGGTCTCTCGGCAAAACTGAGATTATAATAATGGAAAGTAAAAATCAACCTCATCATGAATGCTTAGCTTGTTCTGAGGCGTGAGACACAGCATGCACATTAGCATCTCAATTCATGCTTTTAGCTGTCACATACGGTGTAGCGTGGGGGCGAGGGTATAGAGGCCAAATGAAATCAAGAGAAACTTGTAGAAGCAGATGGAATTATCTTTGTTTGTGCTCAGTGCAGACTGGAAAATGCCATAGAAGAACCACTTTTGATTCTGTTAGAAACCTATTCAGTGGAAGGGTCTTTCAAGTCCCAGTGAACAAAGAGGCTATATGAAGTGTGTGTATAAACCTGAGCGTTACATTAAACATAAAGCAAAATTTGAATGAAACATAAGATATTGATATGATAAAACACAGCTTAAAAGATGCTAATCAGACTCACCAACTACTTGGGCGTGGCTAATAAGCAGCTTGATTCACAGCTCTCTGTCTAACACTTCTTTCTCCACCACTCTCACAGAAATAACATAAGATTGTTTAGTCATGAGTGGATGTATAGATGGATGAACAGATGAAGCAATGTGCAAATAAAGGGGCAGACAAACAGACATGCAGGGGGATGGACAAAGAAATAGACAAAATGCTTAAATGAATTTATCGGACTACAGAACAATATTGTTGTATGGAAAAAGGAATGAACGGGCGACAGTAGGCTAAAGGCAGGAGGTCTAGCTTGCTAGCTTTTGGTTATGCTGGGTTAACTTTAGCTTAACTTTAGTTTTTCTGACTCTGAAACTGTTCTGTGTGGGTGGGGCAAGAGACATTAGCTTTGTGATTGGTTAAGAAACACCTATGGAGGTGCTACCCAAGATTATGAACCTTCTCCCAATACAACCAAAACCCCCTCCTGTACAGCCCAAAACACCGCCCAGGGCACCCCCAACACCTCCCAGTACAACCCAAACACCTCCCAGCACAAACACCTCACGATAGATCCCAAATTCCTCCCATTACAACACAAACATGTCCAGTAAAAGCCAAACTCCCAAACTGCTACCAGTACAACTCAAACTCCTCCCAGTACAATGACAACTCTCTCCAGTACAACCCAAACTCCTTCACTCAAACCCCCTGTCAGTACAACTCAAAGTCATCCCAGTACAACCAGAACTCCCTCCAGTAAACCCAAAGTCTATCCAGTATTACCAAAACCCCTCCCAGTACAACCCAAACTCCTCCCAATACAGTATGTCACTGGACAAGTTATCATTGTCTGCGAGGAAGATAATCATGGAGGAGGCACATGGCTGGGGACCAAACGACATGAAATACATAACAGTAGCGCAGACACTACTGTGCCTCGACAAACTGCAGATGACATTTATCAAAACTAAATCTGCATCTCATCCATTTTGCCAGCAATCGGATTTCAGTCCACCGAACCAGAGTCTCATTAAACTGCCATGTGGCTAAAATTTTCCCAGGATACAATTCAGACAC
Organism: Prochilodus magdalenae; assembly: GCA_024036415.1. Lineage (NCBI taxonomy): Eukaryota > Metazoa > Chordata > Actinopteri > Characiformes > Prochilodontidae > Prochilodus > Prochilodus magdalenae. The sequence goes on along the minus strand of JAMWET010006850.1, from coordinate 197,849 downwards.
TAGTCACATGAAGTGACCAGGTGCAAGCAGGGTCTATGTGTGTGTGTCCATCCACTACCTACAGGTGTGAGTGGTTATGAAGGAGCCGGAGACAGAGAGTGAATCAATCCCAGAAAGAAAGACCCCACATGCAATCTCCCTCAGAGGGAAGACAACGTGATGCTTGTTTTTAGCACTGAGACCAATGAAAGAAAATGAGACTGAATGCAAACGGAATGTAAATGTAATTCACTACGTAACTACGCAATGTCCCGTCAAAGTCAGTTTATGGTTCATTAGGAATTCTCTGATCCAGTGCTGGAAACAAAGAACAGTAGCAGATAAATCTGTGTTCTCTGTGGATCATTTGATAATTCATTTCATAATTCTGACTTGGTGTGTCTGCTGCTATGTCATGAATAAATTCATGAAGAGCAATTAAGATGCTCTCCAGCTAGGTCTAAATTATAACAGACTGTTATTAGCAACATCTGTCAAACTCTAGGATGATTTCTACTTGCACACATCCTCACACAACGTTTACTCAATCAAGATTCTGGTACATTTTCTCCTGAAAAGGCCAAAATACAAGCAGAAAAACATTATTTTTTTAGCTGCTGTCATACGTGTTAATGTCTTTAGCATTTTAGCTTCCGAGCTACAGCTGGCGTTAACTTGCCAAACTCTTCTTTACTGAGTGGTAATGCACATATACAGTACATATACACATTGTGGCACAGGTGGGGTAGAGTCGCTGCCATTCCCTCCAGAAGTGGGCACCTGTTTGCCACTGATCACACACAGACCCTAATAATCCAGCCCTCTCTCCAGTGTGAGGATGGGAGGATATGTGGCTTCCATGCCACACACAGGTGTGAGCCAGAGAACAAGAGGTAAAGGACCCATACAGAGGGATAAATAAGCCAACCCACAACTGTCCACTCACTGTCCACTCTATTAGACAATCCTATTATTACTCCTATTAGTCAGAGAGAATAGCTTATCAGCCCCTTATCAGTGGTCACTGGATGCTGCCCACAGGACACTGTTGGCTGGATGGTTTTGGTTGGCGGGCTATTTTCAGTCCAGCCGTGACACTGAGGTGTTCAGCAGCATTGCTGTGTCTGTTTCATTCATACCAGCACCACACACACTAACACACCATCACCACGCCAGTGTTGCTGCAGTGCTGAGAACATTCCACCACCAACATAATACCTGCTCTGTGGGAGTTCTGTGGGGGATCTGACCATTGAAGACCAGGATATGCGTATCAGGGGGGGCTACAATATGAACTACAAAGTGCTTCTGCATGGTAAATGGATCTGTTAAACTGGACGGTGAGTGTAGAAACAAGGTGGTCTTAATGTTCAGCTGACTGGTATTTTACTCGGAATCATGTTGAGTAAAGCAAAAACGTACACTTTCTCTCAGAGAGGATAAAAATAAGAGGCAATACAGCTTGCTCTCTGGCTGCTACCATATATCCTAATCAGCTGTCTTACATTGTCACACTGATGTAACTTTGTGAAATAATAATACTTAAAACAGTGACTGACACATCATAATACTGTAGCAATGTGCTGCAGGCTGGCACTGGCCTCTAGAAGCTTGTGAGGCAGATGATCACGGGAGGCGCACTCGCTCTGTAAGGGAGACTTGTTGTTAGTGTCGCTGTTCATTAGTTTCAGGTATGTGTATGCGTTCATACTGGAGAGCCAGGTCACTGGTAGCATGAAGCCTGTGGGTTAGAGGTGACCCCCCCACCCCAGCCCCCACCACCCCATGAGTTCATTGCACTGTAGGTGCCTTTCTATTGGTGTTTAATAAAGAGCACTAACTTGCAGCAGACTCAAGACCTCCGCTGTGTCTTACTCTATGCTGATGCTACAATGTTGTTCCAGTTTGGATTCTGGTCGTGCACTCTGCACTAGCGCTCAGTGGGTATATCTTAAAGTTAGATATAGTTCAATACAGTTAAGGCATGATGAAAACATCCGACAGTAGTCAGACTCTTTGAGTTCAAAACAAATACACACTGCTGTGTTATTTCACCTGTTGTTAGGTTTTTGTAAGACCCATGTATTCCTATGAATGAGATTTTTACCATTATTTTGTAGCCTTGTATTTGTAGCACTATTGAGAGTTGATGTTTAATAGTGTATAGTGTCTCCTGTAACTTGTCTTGGGCACCGCTTGTAGTCATCGTATAGTAATGGACATGAGTGACTCACTAAGAGAAATGGACCCTGTCCCATTACTCCTTCTTGCAGCCCTGTATCCCTTGTTTATGCATGTGCAAAGCTTTAAGGTGTCTAGTTTCTCTAAATCCCAAAGACCCCCAAGCAGCACTGGATACACACCTCTTGTCCACTTTAGGCAATGATCCATATATCAGTGTTCTCCTATGATATTCAACACCATAAAAATAATAAAAACTAAAACTCTGAGTGGAATCTTTTGTTTTTTTGTTTTTATCTTACCATAGTAATATTAACATATATAAATTAGACAGTCAAGATTTGCTAGATTTGCTGTACTTTATGATAAAGAAAAGCTCCTGAAATCAAACTGCAAAACTGAGGCAAGAGCTTGTTTGATCAATGTTACAGTGCATTAAAATCACTAAATGTATACAAGCAAACTTATGAGCTATCACTTTGGCATGACAGGATCACAAGTTTACAGTTTAGCCTAACTGAAATGCAAGCAGCATATACATTTTATGACCCTAATGTAATATATACATTATTCTCCCATTTGACTGATGAGCTGTATATAGTGTTTAAGGTAATCTAGGTAAACAACCTATACAATAATTACTCCAGTCTGATCAAAAATAGCTAAATTACTGAATCAGATATATAAAGAAAAAAAGGTATCCAATATGATCCATTAGTCTAAACTATACTGAAAATGCTTAACTTTACATTTTTAATATTTGATAGTGATCAATGAGAAATGCTGATGAAAGTTCTGTTAGTAAAAAAGTTTAATCAAAAAGACACTGCAGTGTTGTTATATTGTGGGATGTATTTCATCCTTTAGTGGTGTAGAATATTATTTTCACAGTTTGAGGGTGATGTTATTGAGATGGCTGGTTAAGCAAAGTGCAGCCAGACAAATGTATTATTACAGCTTAGTTATGAAGAAGAGGGAAAATAACAGAATATGACATGTATCAGATCTGGCAGATACTCAAGGTTGTGGTATCAGTATTAGTACTGGAAATCTAAATGTGGCATCAAGTCACCCCTACCTGTCCTTTTCATGTAATGGTAAAGTTAAACAGCAAAGCTGTGCTTCAATTGTCAGCATCAATTGCACATCAAAAAGACATAATCAAATTTGTCCAATGTATTTGTGCCATTATAGGTAGAGACAAGATGACTTTCAATGTTATAATATCTGGAGCAGAAAAAGGTTGTTCACAGGTCACAGAAAAGCCTCCAAATATGGATATGTGTGTCTACCATCTGGTAATGATCAAATTATGTCTCGACAAATTTCTGTTTAAGTGTCTATTTAAACTTTGTCATGAAATGATCAACTTTCAGTGAAATTATCAAAATCATAGGACTGGAGGGGATAAGTGACTCAATTGTAGTGCAACAAAAAGGTGGAAAACCTAAACATAATAATATACTGTACTTAATTATGTTTAAGCAATAGTTACATGCTCTCATGACGACCCCCCAACCCCCCAACTTAGGAAGCTTCAGTGGGACCTACCCTGGCTCCACCCACTCTTCTTCACTAAGCATCAAAGCTGCTATATATCATTGGTTTCAAAACATTTTCAGTGATTTGTAGTTGTATGCATAATGAAATCACGAGCTGTCTACACTGTGTGACTTTTCATTAGACCAACAGAAACGGCACAATTGTAAAAAAAAGTTAGCTGACTTACGTTAAAATTAAACAAGGTTTTTGTCCACTTCTGTAAAATGTTTTTCTATAGCAACAATATACCACTTTTGTGTTTTCCTGTTGTCCTTGTATATGCCTCCTAAATATCAAGTTGTGGTTCTTTGTTTGATAGCCTCTGAGTTTTGAGATCCCTTGCTGTAGGATCATTGATCTTTCTTCTGAAACTGCTTGTTGGTGCTTTGACCCCTGCCTATATGGGCCAGATACTGGACTACCCTAAACAAAGCCACTTTGCATTTGCAGCCTCATTCAGGTTACACATAAGCAGCTGAAGGGATATAGAGCAAAGTGTGTCTCAGTTGTACTCTCAACCCTCCAACGCCTCAAATGTTTACGCCCCCTTTTGCTCACCCTTTGATGACTGTGCAGTTTATGGAGGACCTAAGGGGAATGCGACAAGACACCAGTTCTCATGCTGGCTAAGCACTAATAAACCCTTAGATGTTTGAGGTTTGTCATTTTAAGGGGTTAAAGCATCACTTGCCTTCTATCACTGTTAATAACAGAACGTGAGAATGATGAACTTGAGAATGCTGAACTTGTCCTGACGTGAGACGTACAACACAGCCATTAGCAAGCTCTAATTGGCTATTAGCTGTCATGTAGGTTACCTGTGATCTATGGCAGAAACCCTACACCATCCATGCTATCTTGGTCATGCTCGTAAAAGTAAATGAAAGGAACTCAGCCCCATCCGACTCCTCGGTGTGCTCTCCTCTTATCATCAGCAGCTGAAATGCACTTCTGCTCTTCACGGGCCAACATTTTCCTATTAAACTTCAAGCCAGAATTCTCTTAGCCCTCGGCTCTCCATGATTTTTGCTCTCCCTGATGTTAGATGTTCAAGTGGTGGTCCTGTTAGTGGCCCACTCTAATTACCAACCATCTCAGAATTGTGAAGTAGACGAGTTGATTAGCTTGATTATGGCATTCATTCCCTATTGAGTCATTCTGATGAAGGTGAATGCCCCTGTAGATTGGATTTTCAGGAGCTTAGACAGACCTCATTATGTCAACCAGAAGAACCATTTCATTACTTTGCAATTAGCAGTTATTTCAAGCATCTGAATGGCACTCTGTATCTTTCGATAGGGTCTATATCCCTTTTTACCAATTGGACCAAGAATAAATATAGTAAACAGGAAACGAGAAGAAGAACCATTTCCTGAAGTCCTTGTGTGCTAATTATCATTAATATGCAAATGAATGTTTGTCAGTTTGCATTCTTTCTGTGCATAGTTCCTTCATATGGCAGTGAAATATGTTGAGTCAAAATGCCAGCATGCTTTCAGAAGTAAGAAAAGCAAGGTTTATCTTGGAAACAGTATTTTTTTTCTTCATTTTGGGGAAAAGACAATAATTCTACAACAACAACAACAACAACAACAAAAAAAGGCTTACGGAATTTACCAGGCCTCCTTGAAGCATCTGAAATAGAGTGTAATAAATCATTTAAATCCTTACTTCAGGGCATGGACCATTCTCCGGACACTTCTTTCTCTTTTCCTCTCTCTCTTTCCCTCGCACTCTCTCTCCCTCACAACAATCCAGGTACAGTAGCCCATGAAACTTTCATCCGCGATGGTCTGCCTTTTATCAGTTGTATCCCCAGGCAATGGAGGCATACCAGATGGCAGCTACAATCAAAGAATGCTCCCCCCGCCCCCCCAAAAAAGCAGTCCTCTTGTGGTGGCTTTACAACCGGAGACAACAAGCGCTCCTGTCACTGAGACATACTCTGCTCCTCATATATTCCCAGTTTGGGCTAAAGCAGAAGAAAAGGAGAGGTAAAATAAAAGAGATACGCTGTAGTCCCCCGTTCTGACTTGCTGTACAAAGCATGGCATCTTCCTGCCTCTTGCCTTGTGCACGCGAGGAACGTATCACTAAGGAGCATCCATTGCTCACACCTCAACGATAAATGACATTGTGCTGCATTGCATTCTGCTCTGTCCCACATCCTCTCCCCTCTCATCTACCCACCCCAGCTCACTCCCCCTGCACCCCCACCCCCTTGCTTCGGCACATGTGAGGAGACCAGAGGAGAGTCTAGACTACAAATCAGCTCCACAGCCCATATCTCTCCAAGACAACCACCGCTTTCAGCTTCTCGTCCAAGAGTCTGCAGCTTAGGTGGAGAATTATGTGCTCCATTCAGAAACAAGCATGTTCTTTTAATATCGGAATATTTCACTGCATGCTGGTTCTGTACTCTGCCTCGGTTTCTGCCCCAGATAAATCTCTTCTAACTGAGACACTTTTAATAGAGTATGAATATCAGTTTAAACTTTGATTTTGATAACCTGCTTATAATGAAAGATTGCAAAGATATTAAAGTGGAATTTTACTTTCTTATTTATACATTTTGCATAATTGCTCATTTATGGTGGTGGTCATTAGAAGAAATGATTTAGATGTGTATGTTAATATTGTCAAAATGATCAGTGAATCAGGGTTCATCTGAATTTTTATGGATAATATTGATGATGAGAGGATGATGGTGCATCTGATATAATAATCTTTTGCCAAACAATGCCTCACATTTATCCCTCCACCATGCATGTTTTAAAAATATAACAATTTCATAGTTCAAGTTCAAGTTCAAGTGGTTTTATTTGACATTTAAACTATATACAGTGGTGTACAGTACACAGTAAAATGAAATAACGTTCCTCCAGGACCAAGGTGCTACATAGAACAATAGACTAAATACAATACAACATAAAGTGCACGTGTGCCAGTGCGCAAGACAATATACTATAAATACACACGACCATTTACAAGACAAACAATAAACACAGGGGAGGGGAAACAGTGCAGTCGGCCCCTAGTGGAAGCAGTAAGGTGCAGTTGTGCGTATTTGGTGTAAATGTAAACATTAGACACTGTAAACACTGTACTCACATGAAAAGAACAGTTGCACCCAGAAGGAGTCATCCATCAGGAATGAAACTTGGTAGGTTTTTGTTTATGAGACATGTGAATGATTAAAGTTTCAGTCTCCTATGTGACAACTGCAAACATTCAGCGAGTAGTGACCCCTTCACGAGTCATCCTGATGAATGCCAGGACCATTGTTAGATGCAGGACTACAAGATCACAGACCGTTACAGCGACTGACCTTATCACCACGTTAACGCCACAACACTGAAGGCATGAAGGATCTGGGATGCTTACTTGAGCCATGAAGAGGGAGAACTATTGGATTGTCTAGCATGCATGGAGAGAGCCAACAGTCATGATTGTGGACATTCAGTGAGCAGTGATGCCCTCTGTGAGTCATCATGCCACACTGGCAGGCGGCTGCGTGATGCAGGATGAAATGCACACAGACTGTTAAGATGACAAATCAACGGCCATAGAGTGACGAGTCACGCTTTTGTCTTGGTGTAGATGACCAACGAGTTGATTAGTTGATTAGTCCATTAGTTTGCTTCATGCTGATGCACGTCCAGAAGGTCTGCTGTCACTCCACCTCCACCCCTATTGCACCATCTGCAGAAACTGTGGGGGAATGTTCAAGCTGAGTGGGATGGATTGTCGCAGGACACCATTAGGAACCTGTCTGGCATGTTGTGTTAGAAAACATGGTGTTCCATTATCATACTGAAAGACAACACTTCTGTATGTGTAGCTCAATACATATTGTCCATATCAGTCTAAATGCATCATTATTTATTCTTCCGGGTAACCTTTATCTTCTTTTCGTATAGCATTGCACTCCCACACTTCCTTCTGGGTGCAATCATACTTCTGATGATGAGTGTATTTTGCTTCCTTTTTTTACAGATGTCTGGTTTCTATCACCACCAGTGTGAACAAATCTGACTTGCATATCTAGGTACTCTAAAAAAGAAGTTTTAACAAATTAATAATGTTGAAATAAAAAGAATGTAATATTTTCATGGGGCTATTTTAAAAGGAACCTTCCCAAATTAGGGTGTACATGTCCAATAGCTATCAAATATAGCCAACCATAATACTGTTTAATATTAAAAATAGAAAAAGTCAGTTTAATAATAAGCTGCCATTGTTGTCATTTAGTCATAAATATTAGACTATGAATTATTTTCTCTGAAAATACTAATTTGCAAGCTCACTGGACAAAAAAATTTGTATTTTTTAATAAGGAGGTTGTAACTTAGTAGAGTGCAGTAAATGCCTAGTTTGATGTGTGGAAAATGACTCTAAAGCAGATGTTAATGATTGGCTAAAAGGAGTGATTGTATAAAACTAAAGATCATAGTGTATTGGAAGTACCTAAATTTTCAGGTGTATGAAAGCGCATGGTTAAATGGGTCTACCAGGAGTGGCACAAACCTCAGTCTACAGTAATTCTCCTCAAAATCCACCAAATCTGTCCAAGCTGCGCTATTCTTTAATGCAAGAGTGGCTGAACATGCTCTGGCCTACATCCAGAAACTGATCCATGCCAGATCGGATCGCAGCTGTATGTGCTTCTCAAGGTAATACTAGCAATTAGGAATATTTAACTCAAAGCTAACTCATTATTTTATCTGGTCAGCTTATATTATATTTATTTGGTATGGGTTTTTTTTTTTTTTTACATAAAATCATTGTGTAAGAAACTTATGTATGTAGCAAGGAACTAAAAAAGTCGAAGTTTAAGAAGTTAATTGGATATACACAATTCCATAATAAATATCTATAATATTCATTTAAAACTGGCTGCTATGACTCCTTCTAGCGAATGCATTTTCTAATGCATCTGCAATGTATCAGCTTTGCATTTTAGGTAGAATTATTACATATCGCTGCTGCTTTATTAGAAACACCTACACTTACTGGCCTGTGTATCAGAAACACCTAACGTATATGGAACATTTTACCAAATTAGTTCAAATTATTCCCACAGAAAAATGAACTACACTGATAATTACAATCTATTTAAACCCACAGCATGAATTAGTAATAAACATGTACAAAACCATTATATATACAGCACTTTCTATTAGGAAGTGGCTGTCTTGAACCCTAAGCCCTAAATTTCAACTTGGGGAACCAACTTACATTTATGTGTTAAATGTGTGTTTTTAGTTTTTCAAAGAAGCTTGTTTTCAAATTTACAGAACACAAAGAGCTGTAGTGTTTGGATGGAGCCTTGTTTAAGCCACACCCCTATATTTGAGCAGCATCCCTGTCTGTCATGGCATAACTTAAAACTGCCAGGCAGCACATGACCAAGAGACATAGCTTGCAACAGTTGTCATATTTTTATTGAAAAAGATAAAGACATATTTCATTAAAAAGATCCAAAAGATGGCTTATTGCTATCGCCTTGGTTTAATAGATCATAACAAAATCCTTGTAAAAGTCTATATGTGTTTTTTTTAATACTGTGTGGGCAAGAGTTTAAATAATCCAGTACACTGTAAAAAAAACAAACAAAAAAACAAGCAAATTAATTTGATTTATTGAACATAAATAGGGCTTTAAACATTCTTCTGAATTTGTTCAATCAAAGCAATGCTTTTTTGCAATTTTTTAGGTTGTAATTGTTACTGTGTAGAATAATCCATATAGAACATGCATTGTAAAAAGTAATTAAAAAATGAACTACAAAAAATTACCTCCATTTGTTACAAGCAATTTAAGAAGTTTTGCTTAACTCAATAAATGACTGTGATAAAAAAAATAAAAAAAAAATGTTCAAAATTCGTTTTTTAGGTAGAATAAACATGCTTACAATACAATAGGCTTGTAACAAGCTGAAGTAATATTTTAGGTTGGACCTATGAAACATTTTACAGCATACACTGTTTTATAGAAATATCAAAATATAAGATGCCACATTAGTGAGTACACATACAGGGTACATACAAACTGTCAACTCTGTATATTCTCGTTCCTATTTGAAGTCCTGATGTTTGGACTCCCAAAAGGCTCAGAACACCATAACTCTGCTGTCTTGCTGGTCCTGTCTCCCGAGAACACCCATCGAAACTAAATACCCACCCTTGCTTGACAACTGCAGCACTGCCACTACAACCACTCTTTTAAAATGGATTAGGCTCTGCGAGAAGACATGGATCCACCAGCGCGACTGACCAGCCAGTATTTGAACTCACTCACTGCTTTCCTTTGGCCTCTTTTGAAATAATAAGAAAGCCATGTGATATGCTCATCCATCACATGGAGGAGTGGCTGGGGGAGCGACTCCCTGGCTGGGCTTCGAGGTGTGTGATGGATGGCCTCCTCCTCCTTCGGCCTCCTCGAAGCTTACAGTCTCCGTCAGGTCCCTCCTTTGCCATGGGGCCTAAATCAAGACACAGGCGTCCTCCTCCACTTCCTCTCAGTCTGGACAGCGAAGGACGGCCCTCGGAGACAGCGAGAGGACACTTTCATCAATTAGATCAATCTCTATTGCGTCAGCATTGTAAATTCAATATGAATAACATTGACATAAATGGCCCAAGTGCAAATTCAAGATTAAATCAAACGGGATTCTGCTGGACTGGGATAAAATTGCACACTGAAAAGATCTGAATATTTTAACCGTAAGAAGATGCATTTGTTGTTAGAGTTAAGAACTGTTATAATTTTATTGTAATAATTCATAATCAGTCTTAGCTCATAGTGCTGCACTTGATAGGGTTGGGACTTCATTTAGGGCGTTTTCACACTTGTCCCGAATAATCAGTTTACACCCAGAGATGGTTTATGTAACAGTCTTGGACTCTATTACGTTGCTCTGTGGCTAGAACATGTCTCGATAATGTTGGGACTTAATTCCCACCATTTTCACACTTGTCTCAAACACTTACCCAGAGATGATTCTAATCTTGTTTATGTGACAATCATGTTATGGAATATTCCAATCACGACACCCAAACATGTCATTTAATTGCTTTGTCTTGGATTTGGGACTTAATTCAGAATTCAGGTTTTCACACTTGTCCCGTACACTTGAGTCTGTACCCAGAGACGATTCTGAGCTTGTTTATGTGACAATATTCATGTTTCAAAATGAACCAACCACAACACTCAAATGTGCCCATTTAATTGCTGTGTCTTGGACTTTATAGTGTTGCTCTGTGGCTGGAACATGTCTTGCTCTCAATAGTGTTGGGGCATAATTAATACCCAGAGATGATTCTGAGCTTGTTTATGTCACATTCACCATGTTATGAAATGAACCAATCACACCACCCAAGCACGCCATTAAATTGCTGTGTCTTGGACGTGTCTTGGTCTTGATAGTGTTGCTCTGTGGCTAGGAGTTGTCTAAGATTTGACAGCACTGGGGCTTAATTAATGGGACTGTTTTCCCACCTGTCCCAAATACCTCAGTACCCAGAAATGATTCTAAGCTTGTTTGTGTGACAATCATGTTGTGAAATAAACCAATCACAACACCCAAATTCACCATTTAATTACTGTGTCTTAAATGTGTCTTGGCTGTTATTGTATTGCTCTGTGGCTAAACTAAATGCTGAGTGTGTGGGGGGCACAGGCCACCAAAACTGGAAAATTGTAGCCTGGCCTAAAGTATCTTGACTTCTACCTAAGGACACAGATGTGGTGCCAGAACAGTGCCACCAGCAGCATAAATTTATGAACTTAACCTGCCTTGTGTCAACATTCCAGGCGGGTGGAGATTAATACCAGTTAACCCACGCTTGAATGCTACAGCCTGTTCGGGTATTGTTGCTGACCATGTGCATTCATCTCATGGTCACAGTTTAGCTCTTTTGATGGCTACCTTTAGAGTGATAATGCACCAAGAAGTAGTAAAAGATGTCTCAGAATGGTTTCATGAGCATGATAATGAGTATAATGTTCCTGATTGGCCTTTCCAGGCGTTAGGTCTGAATCCATCTGAAATGTGGTCGCAGCATGAAGGTGCACCCAGAAATATCTGCATATCTTAAAAAATGTGTCTGCTAGATGTATTTATTTTAATAGATGAAGCTATAAATCAAAGCATGGGTCTATTTTTTATGGTATTAATGCTTTACATTGCTTTACCTTCTACTGTCTGAACTCTTAATATACAGGGGTTGGACAATGAAACTGAAACACCTGTCATTTTAGTGTGAGAGGTCTCATGGCTAAATTGGACCAGCTCATTAACTGCACATTGCACCAGTAAGAGCAGAGTGTGAAGGTTCAGTTAGCAGGTAAGAGCACAGTTCTGCTCAAAATACTGCAATGCACACAACATTATGGGTGACATACCAGAGTTCAAAAGAGGACAAATTGTTGGTGCACGTCTTGCTGGCACATCTGTGACCAAGACAGCAAGTCTTTGCGATGTATCAAGAGCCACGGTATCCAGGGTAATGTCAGCATACCACCAAGAAGGACGAACCTCCACCAGCATCACGTAGTGACCTGGCCACTATCCTGCAAGCAGAATGGCTTAAAATCCCTCTGACCACTGTGCAGGACTTGTATATGTCATTCCCAAGACAAACTGATGCTGTATTGGCCGCAAAAGGAGGCCCTACACCATACTAATAAATGATTGTGGTCTAAAACCAGGTGTTTCAGTTTCATTGTCCAACCCTTGTAGATCTAATATAATATAGACAGAATTATGCAGTTAATGGTGCAGTGAAATTACATTGACAACCAATAATAGCTTATAACAACCAAAGACGAGTTAAAAGAGAAGAACTACAGCCAATCTTCCAAGTAGAAGTGTTTAAATAATACTGAGTAAAACTGAGTATTCAAGACTGATGTCATTCTAGCTTCCTGTATTATTAATATTAGCTTTGCTGTAACACTTTCTATAAACCTGTATCTCTCATGACCCATGAAAATGTAATCTTAAGCAACTGCGGAGACACGACTCCAGAAAAGAAAGCACAAGTGTTTCTCATGAGTTAATCAAATGCGTCTCGGGGAATATTATGGTCGCGGGTATTGAGAAAATGAGGCAGTAATTCAAAATACACAAAGGAACTGTATTATTTTATTGCATTAAGTGGGCACTTGGAGGCATGGACTAACGGAAAAGGCTTGCGAAGTGAACTCCACAAGCAAGAGGAAATTCATGGCTCCATTTAGCCAAGCAATCTCTGCCTCCTCATTACACACCACCCACAAACGGCTCGGCCTATTCCAATGCCTCCTGCGGTTCATACAAACCCAGCATGATGCTGCTATTCTCAGCTTTCTATTTGATATTTGATAGGTCGCATCCCTGAACACTTAAATGCTTCCCGTGGTTGGCGTCCGTAAAATTTTGACACATAAAATGCAACTTTTTGCTTTAATATGATTTAGCCTGATTCTTATAGGAATGAAGCATATAACTAGATAACTGCTGATAAGAGAAACATTTAAGTCCTATTCGTACAGCATTAGTTTTCAGGGGTGGTGGAATAAGGTCATTTAACTATAGGCAGTCTATAAAATTTAGGACCATTTCACCTGAGATGTAAAGCATTAATGACTAAGATGCGAGTGACTAGATGTAACCATACCCGTCATGTCCAAAAAGGGTACTTAATATGTGACTTCTGCTCACAACTACAAAACATGGCGCCAACCAAAAGGAAGAAAACACACTATTGGACAAAGCCTGAAACAGTCCAACACATGGTACATAACCATTCCGTGTGGGAAGACACATTTCAGGGTTTGCCACAAACTTGAATGACCCATGGTATCAGTGCTTATACACATATATATATATATATATATTTTATATAAATTTATAATTATAAAATTTATAATTAGATAAAAAATTATAAAATTTACTAATAATTTATCATTTATAATTTATAAATGTATAATATATATATAAAATTTACCCACATATCTGCTAGCACGGGGTTAAAATAACCAGAGGTTATGTTTGTGACTTGTTTTACAGAAGGTAAAAGGTGTCAGAACCTTTACCGAAGCTGGAACTCCCAGTCTGTAAACATGACGGACATGGGATTCCATTACCTCCCTGTTTAAAACTAATCCCATCCAAATAGAGCTACAGGTGTATAACATATTATTGGTATAGTTGGTGGGTATTGTGTAGTGGCTAACACCTCCCAAGCTGTAGGCTGGGGTTTCGATTCCCCATTTGGACAAACACCCTACACTATAGCAATAACTGTCCTGGGGCAGGACTCCTACTTCTATCCTCACTTACCTGTGTAAGAGATGATCAAATTGTAAGTCGCTCTGGATAAGAGTGTCTGCCAAATACTGTAAATGTCATGTAAGTACTGTCTAAGTATGGTCTAAAATAGGTGTGTAGAAGATGGTTGGTAAGTCACTTGTAAAGAACAGTCATTACTGTCGGTCTAGTGCCGGCAGTAAGTGAGGGCTTCGTGACAGCTACACATCATTTCAGACTCATGGCGTTGAGTTGTCTCCTCACAGTGGAATGATAGATAGAATCACCCGTGGATGTGAAACAAGATCTTTAAATTCTCCTACATCTGAAAGATGAAAGTGCTGTTTATCTGATGGGGACAGGTTTGGTGATGTACCAGGCCTTGCATGGTTGTTAGGAGCCCTGTTGCGTCTGTACCTTTTAATCACTTTCTGAGCTCCAGCTGTAATCTAAACACGTGCTCCTTTTGTGCTACTTTATAGAATTCCCCGTGGCTATTCATTTAGCTTGTTGTGGTGGTCTCCGTGAGCTTTCTGTAGCTCTGAGGCACAGCAGGCAGAAACACCTCGCTCTGCTAATTGACAAACACAGCAGAGAGCTGTTTTAGCCCCAGCAGGAGGGGAGAACCCCAGGCCTGACGACAGGCTACAGGAGATGAGTGCTTCTCACCACTTTTTCCTCCATGAAAAAGCCTCATAAGGCATCGCGGTCATCTCTCTGTGTGGCACAAGCGTCTGTGATTATGGAAATTAGATTTCACGTTTTGCATGAGGGTTGCCATAGAGTCAGGAAACAAAACAAGCTCGGGACCGCTCAACAGAAATGAGTGGAATGTTTATATGGGCTTTTCAAGTGAAGCGTGGAGCCTGGCCAAGGCTGGAGGACGGAGATTCAGGTGCGACACTACTTTTGCACACTCATATTTCTGTCGTTGAAGGATGCCGTTTCAACTTCGAACATGTGCCTGGGTTACTAAGGTAGGCAAAGTCTAATGACTCCAAACCTGGAGAAATTAGATTGCAGTAAAGCCTGCTTTCAAGACTTAATGGAAACAACAACAGCCTGTAAGGAGCCATTAAATCATTGTGTCAGAAATTATATTACCAACAAAAATGCCACAATCATAATGTTCAGCGATCTACCCCAATCTGACATCTGTGGACTTCTATAAATCCATTTACTGTCTTGTCTGCTGTGAGCCATAACTATCTGTCATTGCATCTCCTCCATCCATCTGCCTGGGGAGTGAGCGGCGCCCGGAGCTTATTCATTTTTCACAATGGAGATTCACTGGAAGACTGCAATAAATCTGACAATGTCACGCATTCAACAAAGAGCAAATATAGACAGGCAAATAACGGACCTTGAACCTCTCAGCAGACGGATTCCTCTGTCGTAAAGCGAAGGCACAATTCCTCTGCAAAGATCCGCATTCACGCAGGGTGGACTGATGCAACAGCGGGACTAGCTGTTTCAAGCTTCACGCTGGATATTTTTGATTCTGTACTCAAGCAGACGTTTCATGATAAATAATGATGAAAAACAACCAGGATCATGAATGTTGCATGCTGACGCCGACAGACAGGCTACAGCGCCTGTCAGTGTGTCAATTTCAAAGTGACGGTTAGGCCCCAAATTGAATGTGCACACGTTTCCCCTTACCCCAAACCTACTCAGTCAGTTCCAAGACATGTTTGCTGTCTGAAGTCCGCTTCTATAGATCTTAAAGTTGGCCTGAATAATTTGGCATGCCAAATTATTTTAGCGTCAATAAGTGCCAGTGAATCAACAATCAGTACACTGTATTGGCCAACACCTAGAATCTGTAACAAAAGAAATAAACTGCCATTGGTGCATTTCTATGGAAGAACAATAAATAAATAAATACAATAAATAAAAAGGGAATCAAAGGAGAGCTATATTCACCAACAACAGTAAAAACAAACAGCACATTCCTAAAATGCAGCCAATACAACCGGATGCCTGCAAATCCTTTTTCAGTGTATCCCAGTGTGAAGAGCAAACTGTGCAGCAGCGAGCACATAAGTTTAATTTCACCACCTGCCACTATAGAACAATGTTAAAAATAGTGGGTTTAGCGGTGCATGATGATTGCTCTGTGAGCCATTGCCCTACTAAGTGACCCCCTCACGCAGAGCCTGATCCTAGGAATGTAAAATGTTTTTTGGTCCAGCCTTTGTGATATGGAGCTATAAGCATAGTGTCGCTAACATGTAAAGCCTAAAGTTAGCATTATACAAACTGATCACACTTACATTAATCAATATTAATTAAAGAAAAGAATCTAATTCTTAAAATGGCAAACTTGATGTTTCTAAATATTTTCTCCATGGTATCTAGACTGATCCATAGGTATACATACAGGGGTGCCACATTGTTAGCATTTTTGGATGATCAGCATAGCTTCTGGGTTTAGTACAATTACAGAGTAGCAGTTTAAGTAAGGTGAAGGGATTATACACAATCAAAAGAATAGTTGCACCCAGAAGGAAGATTGCAGTGCTATTGGGAAGGAAGATAAAGGTTAACGGGAACAGTACATGATGCTAAATATAGACTGATATGGGCAATATTTATTGAACTACACATACAGAAGTAGTGTCTCTCAGTATGGTATTAGCACGCCATATTGGCTATTGCAACATTCCAGATGTCTCGGCATGGAGGTGTAGAGTTCCTAATGATGTCCTGTCATAATCCATCCCATCCATATTCCTGCAGACTTTGCAGTGGAGTGTTAATTGTGTGTCCAATAGCATCCCACACATTTTCAATCAGGATAATCTTGCAACGGACCTGAACACAGTGCTTCCACACACGGATTCACATCTTGGTGGTCGTCTCCACCAAGACAAATGTGGTACTCGTCACTGAAGATAACGCACTGCCATTCTGAGTCACTCCAAGACAACCTGGCTCAACACCATTGTAGTCTTAGGCAACCTTGATGAGGTGTTAAGGACAGTCGTTGTAGCAGTCTGTGAGTATGCAGCCTTTTGCCAGCCTGTTTGCTGCTGGCACTATCAGGATGACTCATTACCTCTAGCTGAATGTCCATAATCAAGGCTGTTGGGTCACTCCACACGTCGGACAACCCGGTGGTTCTCCCTCTCCGTGATTCATGTAGGTTTATTTTTTCTGCTGCAAATGTGCTATGTAAACACACAGAGCTGTAATGAACTCTTTTGTCACTTTGAATATTCATTTATGTTAGCATGTTAGCATCTGTGCGCTAGTTGTAGTTTAGCTTGCACTGCACTAACTTTATGACCTACAGCTTTTGGCAGGGTCTAAAAATAAAGAACTACAACAGGAGTCACCTTTCAACATATTTGTTATCACATTTAACAATCCTTTAGTGAAACAGGAGGACTGTTACTTGCAGTTTCACCTTAAATAATGCAGCAGTAAACAACGGCTGCCTATATGTAGCTTCTGCACCGTTTAAGGTAGAACAGGAAAATTCTAACAAGAAACTGCTCAGGTCGTCTTAAGCACCTGTCTAAATAGAACTACCGTTCCATTAAGTGTGCAATAGGAAGGTTCACTCGAGCAACTGGACAGGTGACTGTGACACCAGCATGTAGCTACTGCACCATTTAAGGTGGACTAGTAGACAAGTAGTCTGAGACACCAGAATGTTTTAAGGAACCTCCTATGATAATAGCAAAAGTGAAGCCTGAATTTTGCACTTTTTAACATTTTAATAAAAATGATAATGCTAGACATATACATAGATGATAGATATAGATGATAGCATAGATGACATATGTAGCTTCAGATGCAAACTTCAAAGAAGTCAAGTCAACATTTATTTATATAGCGCTTTTTACAACAGATGTTGTCAGAAAGAAGCTTTACAAAGAATCTTGTGTTTGAGCCCCCAATGAGCAAGCCAAGGGCCACAGCGGCAAGGATAAACTCCCTTAGTAAGGAAAGAACCAGGAGGTTCTTGAGAGGAACCAGGACCCAAAAGGGGAACCCATCCTCCTCGAGTCAACACCAGATAAAGAAGCATACAGAGGCCACCAAAAATGCCTTGGCTGATTGGCTATATTTTGGTTTAAGGAGAAATTAAATGTCATGGATACATCCATTCCACTGTAGTGTAACCAAGGCCAGTGCTGTTTGATGAGCAGCACCAAATGTTCAGAGACAAACTCCACATATCCAGCGTGTAACAGTGTGTCAGAAAGATTCTTGCATTGAAAAGGAATCACTTTCCCAACCAGTCCCATTCATTCATTATGGCATTAAACAGTGAGAAGTAGGCCAGTGAAAAGGGCAATTACTCCATCCTCCGCCCGGGAATGTGACTGATCCTCTAGGGTTGTTGGAATCGCAGCTGAAAGGAAGTGGCATATGGTCATCATATGGTAGAGGCAGCAAGATGACAGGGCTGTTCGGAACCCAACACAAGTAAACCAGGTCAGATCACAGGCATCTGCGGTCAGGCTAAAACTAGAGCCGCTGCTGAGCCGCCGCCGCCGCCGCAAACTCTAAAAAAGGCTGGGTTTACCCAGGAAAGCCAAATACTGACATGTTTGGTGGTTATTATTTTGGGGAGGTTGGGCTGGATAAGAAGTTATTGTTGTGAAGTGCTCCAAATGAACCTTTATTGAGGCCAGATTTACAAAAACTTTTCCATTACCGTTTGAAGCACTGGAACATTTTCAACAAAGCTTTTACTCATGCGCTTGCCATTCTTCTCCGTAAATATGCTGACACAGGGCCAAAAACAATTTGTCATGATCTTACCTCTCAGGCCTTGAATCCCTGTGAGTTATACTAGATGAGTGTGTTAAGGAAAGTCAAAGTCAGGCTTGAGTCAATGAAAAGAGCTAAAATGCCAACTCTCTTGGCCACTTGCGAACATTTTCGCACAATTAGAGTTTGTCACCTAAGCCGAACTACATCAATTTAACGATATTAGCACGTATTTCTACATCTGGGCTGATCTATTCCCATATCAGAGTCTTTTTTTGGAGCAATATTTCAACAAAGGAAAAAAAAATGAATTATGCATCAGTTAAATGTGTTCAAGATTCTACTCAAGTCCTCCATTATACCGCTTCTGTTTCCATTGTGTGTGAACTGCATACCATTAAAGACGAAACGAATACACAGAGCTTATTTATTTATTTATTTATTAAATAAGTACTTCAGATCGGTTGGGGGTGGCGGGATTTATCATGCCCTTCTCTAGTCCCATTAGGGCGGCATGGCAGGTGAGTGACAGGCTTTACGAACAGCAAATCCACTCTGCGCCTGGGTTGTCCCTCCACACTTGCCGGCAGGCTGCATCTAAACAGCTCACAGATGTTCCTGTAGGCTCTCAAGAGCCGCAGCGAGAAGCCAAGTTGATAAATGTATTAAAATATGAATGTGGCTGTGCATTTTGTGAGGACGTGCCATTAACAGAGGGAGGGACACAAGCATATGCAGGGCCATAGGGAGCGCACAGGCCTCATTTCTTACAAGAAGGAAATGAAATGCCCTTCTGTAAGTGAACTGCATGCTTTGCTCTTCACTCTGAAAGCAGAAAAGCTTTTGTCCATGAAGTAAAGCAGCAGAAATACTTGAACAATTTGTCAGGGCTTAAAAAAGAACAGAGGAGCCAGTAAAACTCACTTAAACTCACTTATGAAACAAAGCCATTCAGCAGTCAGTGAATTCAATAAACATGAATTTCGAAATGACAAAATATCTGCTTGTCTGTGGATGCCATGTCAACACAGTTTTAAAAAACATGCAGATATAGCAGAAATGCTGATGCGTTCTCAGTTTTATGGGCTCTGGTAAGGCATTTTATGTGCAAGTATCTGTGTACAGGGTTTATTGGATAGCTGATATAACCAGGGTCTACTAGTCTCTTGGGAAAAATGGGAAGTCTTGATTTACAGACATACTTTTTTTTATACTTTTCAGATATGCTTCAGATATAGTTACTGTTGCTAGGCTGTAAGGGACCAACTAGGTGAACCAATCTGCAACGGCGCCACCCTGAGGCAGACCAGTGCTGCCGCTCTTGTTGGTTACAAAAGGACAATGGCTTGCCGGTTGTGAGTAAAGCAGCTAAACAGTGACACCATAATGTCTCAATGGGTTAATTTACACTTTGCGCAATGCAGTCAGACAAGTATCGTTCTCTTGGCAACCGTCAAACCCAGACTTGTGCATCGGAGAAGCATGATTCATCACTCCGGAGAACACATCTCCACTGCTCTAGAGTCCAGCGGCAACGTGCTGTTACACCACTGCATTTGACACTTTGCATTGCACTTGGTGATGTAAGGCTTGGATGCAAATGCTCAACCATAGAAACTCATTCCATGAAGCTCTCTACTCATTCCATGAAGTCTA
Source organism: Prochilodus magdalenae (assembly GCA_024036415.1). NCBI lineage: Eukaryota > Metazoa > Chordata > Actinopteri > Characiformes > Prochilodontidae > Prochilodus > Prochilodus magdalenae. The sequence continues at coordinate 177,469 of JAMWET010006850.1, read as the reverse complement.
TGGCAATTGACCCTGCAGAAAGTCGGCAAAATCTGCGCACTATGCGTTTCAGCAGCCGCTGACCCTTGTCTACACATTGTCCAACACTTTGTGGGTGAATTGCTGTCGTTTCAAAATGCTTTGTTATAATACCACTGACGGTTGAGTTGGAATATTTAGTAGCGAGGAAAAAAAAAAAAGGCATGTACAGTTTCTAATAAAAACAAAATTATACATGGACGTTGTATTAACTTGTCAGTCCAGGCAAACGAGCCTGGCATTGAAAGTATGCTCACTTGTGTTTGCACACAAATTGTATGTATATACAGTAAAATGTCTGAAATGATTCTAGAAGTGCAGTATGTATGAAAATGTAAGTGATGAAAACTTTGCAAGTTCTGCCAAGAAGACATTTTAACATTCTCCTTCCTCCCCCCAACATAGACTCCACCCCTGCTGTCCATATCTGGCAGAAACTGCAAGGGCTGAATGCTTCAAGAACTGGGGCTGGAATGAGACTTTTTATCTCTTAAGAACTGTTATTGTTATTTCTGTAAGAATTGTACACTTTATCAAGGATTAAAATATCATTTTCCAACACTTTTGCCCTTTGAGTCTTCCCCGCAGAACTTCATTTAACTAGCTCCTGGTTGACCAGCTCGGCAGAAAGCTCAGACCGTTAACAGGCTAAAAGGCTCCTTCAGTAATATTCAGAGCCTTAAACTTAAAATATTCACTGCAACAGCAAAGTTGCCTGTGTGTCTTATCAGCTTCAAATGGCGCTGTTTAATTAAAGCTGCTGTAAGTAGCTCTAAATTCAGTGTGGAGACCTACATAGCACAAGGATGCCGGCCACTATTGGGCTGCTGATGGACCTCTGGCTTTTCGCTCAGCATCTTCCTGGTGGTCCACTGGTACTTACGCAGAGCATTAGATAAAGAGCCACCTGTCACTGCTCTTTTTCCACTTACAGTCCGATTCATTCTTTCCCCTTAAGTTCTTTCTTTTGCTATCCTTTGTAAATAAGTTGAGTACATCATTTGAATGCAGCACTGTGTTAGGAACAACATCGTCATCAAAACCAGTTTATATTGGGCTTAGTCATTCATTTCTATTCTTCCCATTGTTTATCATATTTGTCTGGTTTATTTTTCCAAAATAAAAGTCTCTGTGCATCAGACCTGTTAGAGGAGAAAACTAGACCTTGAATGCAGGCCAGTAATCTGGGTGTTCCGGGGGGTGGACCAGCAGTGACATACAGTCAGCTGCCTTATAAAGCCAATAGGCCAGTTTATGCTTGTTATACGGGGAAGTGAAAGTATGCTCAGTAAGCTTGGTGCTAACATAGCATTCCCACAGCAATGCAAAAAATATCATTATCATAATGTTAAAAGTCCAATAAAGATCAGGACACAAGACATTTTTAATTGACAAAATGGCATAATATTATGACAGATGAGTATTTACAATTCAGATGGGTTTCTTTAAAAAAATAATAACTTTAAAAACTGGCAAGAATCAATTAAAAAGACAAATTTATGTTGTATTTAACTTGGTCAGCAAGAGAAGTGCAAGAGAAGTGCAGAATGTTTGTAATGCTTGTAGTAAAAATAGGGTGTAAAATGTCTAAACCAGACTAAAAATACCCTCTGTAACAATGTGGTGCAGTTTGACTAGAGTTCAAACATAAATACAAAGTGGAAGCTCAGATAGCTGATAGGCTAAAGGCCACAAAACATCAGATGCGCAGCTTTGTGTAGCACAGCATTGCAGACCGCCACCTTTAATGGGCGTCAACATGCGGAAACTCTGACCACTGTTTAATTTCACAGTGCATCCTCGTATCTTTCAGCTCCAAATCAGTCTGTGAAGAGGTAGTAAACTGATGCCAAGTGTGATAAATGACATTCAAAGTTTTACAGCATTTCAGTTCAGTGTAAAACTGAAATGAACTGGTGTTTATTGTCTGTCTCTGCCGACATTTTATACAGTGCCAACATAATTTGAAATAATCTGATTGTCTAAAAGTCACATTAAAGTTCAATAATCTTATAATAAGATCATAATGATCTTAAAATTAGAAAAAAATTATATCATGACCAGATTTAAGATACATTCATGTAACTGTAATTATGTGTAGTCTTGCAGCACACTGCTACATGATGCTGTATGATGTTATGCCTTCAGTAATAATATACAGAGTAAAGCTTGAAATTTAAATATTATATATTTTTAATATTGTGGTGTACATAGCACAAAATCCAGCTTGGCACTCATATATTATAGACATTCCCATAACACACAGCAAAAAATAGCATTGCTATAACAGTAGAATCTAATAAAACACAGACTTTTCAAATGCAAATTTCGCTATATTACAAAAGATTAGATTCTGATGTCTAGGTATGATTGGTGCTGGAACATTTGCATGTTGGTTTAAAAAGTCTAGCTGCCCTACACAATTGGTTTATCTTTGATGATGAAGCAAAAAAAAAGTGCTTCAAAGATTGTTCAGAACATTGCTTTTGTTCTCTTGTACAGTCCTGACCACTTTACAAGCGCAGCCTATGACAACTCTACCAAAAGCAACTACCCTGGTAACAAATTCTTCCCTTTGAAAAGCTAGTGCCATCTCAAAGAGCATTTCATTACAGATTCATGATTTGATTTGCAAATACTTGAATTCCGGAAAGTGTCCTGCTAAACACATGAACACAAAAACGTTTATTGACCCATTCCAGCAACAGGAACTTTTTTATTTTACAGGGCTAAAAACCTTGAAGAACTTCTTTAAGAATGTAAGCTTTTGTCTTTTTCAGGAGGATTCCTCTTTTGCCATCTTCCTCCAAGAAGTATATGAGAAATGTATATAATTTATATAAGGGTAGGTTCTGGTGGCTCAACATACTGGCGGACTCACTACTTACCCTCAGTTAACCCGTCAAAATAAATGTTTCTGGCAGGCGTGTGGTGGCATCCCTCAGGGCAAAAGGAAACGGCATAATAGGCTATTGTGGGAGCGGGATATCATGGCTTTCAGGGCGCATGAGCGGTTCCGTTCGCTCTCATGCAGACGTGTCAGAGCCGCTCCCTTTGGCCCTGTCCTCTCCGTGCTCGGCTTGCCATGAACACATGTGCAGCCGCGACCTTGGCTCCACCTTGGCAGATGCTTGACGGCGCCCAATGGACAGCATGTCAGAGCAACATCTCGGCAGACTGCCTCTGAACATGGTCTATACTGTCTTTGCCATCCATCCAATCAGGCCCAGCTTCACTGTAACACAGGGAACTGTGTAGATGTGCTGAAGGGTGTTTTTCCCTCTTGCTGAAACCGTCTTTGTAAAGAGCATAACAAATAACAAATCGTACCTTTTGCGGTGAATTGCCTCGCTGAAGCGATCTTTTCACACAATGCCTGGCTCGTAAGCAATATGCAATATGTTTGTTCCATCTCAACTCATTTCCCATTACCAGTTCCGTGTAGCAAATGGGTTCAGCTGGAAACTCAGGGCCTGGTGCACGCCATTACGGGTGCAGCTATTTCATTTTCTCTATCAATGCTCGGTTTAGTTTACGCACTTAATAAGCATGCGGTGGAAACCAACTAGGCAGGGTATACTCATATTGCAGATAAGGAACAAGAAATATTTCATCCATAACATCCACATCCTGAGACAGCTTCTTGGTTTCAACATTTACTTGCCATGCACATCAAGTACAGCTTACAAATACAATGAGAATCCTATTTGCAGGGGGGCAAAATCAAGGCAGTAATTAATTTGAAAACAATATGAGAACACACAGTTGTCATGCATATTAGCTATACTGGTATCAGCCAAGGTCAAGGGATGTTTATTAGCTGTATCTGTTGAGGTAGTTAGAGCTGTAACCAAGCTTTGCATGAGAATGGCTGTTGACCTCTCATGTAATGTAAACAACATGTTTCAAGGACATTGCATGCTATGATAACCTGTGCATTTCCATACGCAGATAATGTGCAATATGCACTACATACATATAAAACAGTATACATGTCATATGTAGGGCTGACATTCTTACATCCGTGCACTTCATGGCTTCTTCTGACCAGGTTGAACAAGCTCACTTACATGTTGGCAAAAGATCCTGTTTAACAGTGAGAAACTGTATCACTTGTTTTTTACATCTACTGTATATAATGTAGAGACCCCACTTTAACGCTATTCAGAAAAAAAGAATGGATGCAGTTTCATAATGCAATTTCTGACTGTTTTGGAGTCCTCTTAGCTGGAAGTACATATACAGTGTTTTCATTAATAACCATAGATGGAATGTGTTGCAGGCCTGAAATACAGGAAAGGATGCATATTCAAATATCAAATTAAATGAACCTGACCAGACAAAACATGAAATACACTTATGCATATGGATAAAGGAGATAAAGTTCACCAGGAACAATAAATGATGATAGATTTGGACTCATATGAGCAATATTTATTGAGCTACACATATGAAAGTAGTGTCTCTCGGTATGGCTTTGTCAGACGTCTCGGCATAGAGTTGTAGAGGTTCTTAATGGTGTCCTTTGATAAACCATCCCATGCAGGTTGAATATTCTCATGCAGTTCCTGCAGATTTTGTGGTCGGGGTGAAGGTGGAGAGACACCAGGCCTTCTGAAGATGTGATGTGTGACAACAAAATAAGTACACTGATACAGAGATTATGATTTAATGTATGTCATTTTTTTAATATAATGTTAGGAAAACTGTCATGCTATAAAATGCACACAATCATTTGCATGCTAATGCTTAGTGGCGCATAGTTATGTTAGCAGGGCGCAGTTATGCTACTTGTTTACGTGGGAGTGAAAGAGTTTAATGGCTGAAGATAGCTTACAACACTGATATCTAGCATTCTGGGGTTTGAACACAACACCAAACGGATCACTGTCTGCTCCAGTCTTTACATTAAACTGTTAATTAAAAATCAATACTGTGTTTTTGAGAATTGATACAAAATCACAGAGCATACTATTCTGATGCTCAAGTTTATCAACATTTTCTAACACTATACTATACCAACAAGATATAATATGGGGGAAAGTCTATGTATTTTAATAGTTAATCTGGTAATAGAGATATGGCTAAATGTTTATATTACTGTTAAAAAAAAAGTTTCTGAGTAGATTACCACGAGGGCGTGTGCAAGCGGTACTGTTTGCAGACACGGATGATGTTCATCTTTAACAAGGCTGAAGTTGGCTTTCTATTTGCCAGCTTCTTAAACATTCCATTCCACCTTAAATGCCACAGCTTGTCCAGGTGCTAGAATGTAAATACAGCTCCAATTGAGGTAGTAACTGATGTTAATTCAAAGATGTTATTTCGCTCTGCAGATTTCACTCAGGACAGTTTCACAAATCTTGGACAACATTGAGCAGCTTTGCTCAGCACTTGACCCTGAAATGAAGAGCAGTTCCCCCTTAGGGTTAGCCTCACAACCCCAACAGCATCTGTAGGTAGCAGCCATGCTCTATGATTATATCACTGTTTGAAGTCAGATCATCTTAAACTGAAAGCTACATAGTGAGTAACAACTTTACTCTGTACTGATATAAAGATCTAAAGCATGTAGCTAGCATAGGTAACGTTAGCTAATAGCAAGTCCCAAAAAATGAACACAGCTAACTATATAGTATGATGACCTAGCTTATTTACACATTCAGACTGATTTTATTTCCTGTCTATTTCAACATCTAATCATTGCCATCACTGATTTAGAGCAAAGCTCATCCAATGATTCATAAGCTCACTGAAAAAGGGAGAACAGCTCTTTTGGGCCTGTAAATGGGTCTGTAAAAGTGCTCCTGGGCATTTTTCATCCAGACCACATGTAAAACCGCATCTGGGCATTTTTACTCTAACCAAAGTCTCATATAGTCCATGTAGACATCAGAGAATGCTGAATAAATGCATTCAATGGCACCTTTAATAATGCACTCTACAGCTCTTCACGAAAGAATGCGTTTGTGGGCAGAGCATGAGTAGTATAAATTATCTGTGGATGGTGTGTGCTGCTGTGTGGTGGAGCCAAGTCTCAGGAGCCAGAAAGAAACAGTACAAAACCAGCAGAGCGAAAAAAAAGCCAGTGACAAGAGCATAAGCTAAAGTGTGCAATGATGTAGAGGCAGGATTTCTCTCAAGATATTAATGAGATATAAAGGTGGGATCGATGAGTGCGATGGCTGGGCCTATGGATGTCAAGACAGCTCATGACTCCAGCTTGTTAATATTGCGTGCGGCTTGTGGACAGGAACCACTGGGGAAACTGGTGGTTATCTAACCATTTGTCAAGAGAAACATCAGAGCCATAATACCTCGGGTGTCTTTAAGCACTACTGTCTCATACTTTGGCAGACAAATGGGCCCGAGAACAGATCATATAAGATATTTATGACCTCTAGTTTGACAAGCACAGCAATAAAAAGCAGAGGACAAATGAGTGAATAATGGATAAATACCAGCTTTACATGGAAGGGGTAGTTCTGTCACACTGACCATTATGATATCTGAATAAATCAGCATGACAAGTTTACTTAATGCATTAATTATACGTGTTTAGTTACATGTGAGTGTTTTTACTTTGGCCAACTTATAGTTGTAGTAGAATAAAGACTGATATGCATATATGGCTTGCTAATGGTTTTCATAACTCCAATACAGTACTTACATCTAATTTGAGTGAGTTGAATTCTGATTGAATGAGCTTTTACCATAACATTGCCTTGATTTTCTTGTGGCATCTGGGGAGAGGAAGAAGACTCTTCATTACTTTGGCAGTAGTAGCCTATGATTTGAGTTGCTAGCGTTCAATAGTAGTTGCGTTCATATAGTAGACATATTTTCAGCAGGTGTGCAGAATTTTTCAACAAATTATTTTAACAAACGTGTTGCAGTACTAACTTGAAGAGTGTATGTAGAACAAACATTCTGTTTAATACAAGGTGGTGTACAGGCAATTTTAGAAATCACCCATACAGAAAAAATATACTCACCAAGTCCGAACTCTGTTGCTATAGCTAACTAAACTGTATATGTTGGAAATGACAGCTAATGTTTGCTTTAACATCAACTGCAAACAAAAGCTATAGCTGCTCTGTCCTAACAGTGTCAATAAACATATTAAATATTTACATTACATTTACATTTATGGCATTTAGCTGACGCTCTTATCCAGAGTGACTTACAAGGTTAATGATTACAGGTAGGCCAACGTAGTGTTAGGAGTCTTGCCCAAGGACTCTTATTGGTGTAGCTCAGCATAGTCACCCAGACTGGGATTCGAACCCCAGTTTCCCACACGTAGAGGTGGCACCCCGAGTAGTGGTGTTACCCACTGAGCTACCCCAACCAAATATTATTTGAAATTACAGGTCCCACAGGAAGGACAATTTACACTGGCATAATTAAGTAGTACATAAGTAGAGTACATAGTACTAACATACTGTGAACCTCAAACACTGTTGTTCCACCTTTAAATACAAATCCTACATTTAGATGAGAGGTTGGTAAAATGGGACACACTCCAAAATCCTAAACTGTTAAGGTAACAGGCCTGACCTCCCCTTTAAGCCCAGTGAAACAACCACACTGGAGCAACAAAAACATGGCAAACTATGGGCACAACTGTTCCTTTCTGGTCATAGTCAACCTAATATGTTGTAGTGTTCTTTTCTTAATCATGTTAAAATAATTTGAGCAAGATACACATCACTGCTTTCATCACCTTCTGTTTAGGAACGATTTGTTCTATGGCAGAGAGTGCAGACTTTATAGCTTACCCTCACAGGCAGAGTTAACTGAAGCAGACAGAGGGGCTAGATGTAACAGGCACTAAATCAATGCAAACACAATTAATTCAAGATCATTCTGTGTTGTTTGAACCAGGTGTAAACACAACCACATGAAAAATATATCAGTGAAAAGAGGCTGCAAAGCACTGGCAAACGTGTGGACGAAGTAGGGAAACTAATAAACCAGAAATGTAAGCTCATCTGAAAAAAATAAAATAGCCACATGTGACTTAGTGTTAGCATGTAATGCTAACAGCTGTGATTTGATTTGGCATGGAGTGGATAAGTTTCTGGATGTACTGTAGATGACATCAACCACATCAATCAGCCACACTTTTTGAAAAATTCACTGACTAAAAATTCTGAGGAGAGTTCCTGAAGACTGGGATTTGTGCCACTGCTGGTAGACCTGTATGACTGTACGCTCCCATGCACCTGCAAACTCATCTACTTCCTTCACGCTCTGGTCTTTGGCACACCCAAATACAATCACTTTTTGCATCATTAACATCTGCTTTATACGCAATTTCTACACACACGGGACATTCACTGCACTGTACCACCTCACCTGAATCTACACACACGCCACAGCCACATCACTGTTTTGCATTTACGGGGAATGATATGGAGTTCACTCATTGTTATGGAGGCTTCTAAGCCCACCATGTGGAGGTTGTACTTTATCTCTTAATGTGAGTTGTTCACATGCATAGACATCATGAGAGTGCAAAAATATGTGTGAATTCTGTGACGTCTGTGTGAACTCTTAAAGAGGTTGTTATTCTCATATTTCTGTGTTCAGAATTTTATTTTATTTTTGTAATCTGTTGGAGTAGATTTAAATGATTCAGTTTTTACCAAACACACTATATTATCTGTATTTACCCTTTGTGTGAAATTTTCTATTAGAGCTCCTGTGTCTTTATGCCCTCCCAAACACCCCCACCCTTACCCAAATGAGCCCAGTGTGCTCTAAATAGTCAGCTTGCCAACTATGTTTTTATTGATGCTATCAACACTAGACCAGTTGTAAGCGGTAGCAGCATTGTGTTCACAGCACGTTATCTTCTCAACATGGCAGCAAACCTTAACAAACACTTCATGGCTAAATGTGTGTTGTGTGAGGGTGTGCCAGGCTTGCTGGTAGGAAGGCAATAATGTGACTGCATCCTCTTGTAAAAGAATTCCTCCCTCTGGCACGTACTTTGGGCTTTATACCTTTCCAGGCGGTTTACATGTATCTAAGGCTACACAGTTTAAGAATTTGATGTAGACCAGAGGTAAGTGGTAACAACACACAAGTTTGGGCAGTCGTGGGCTGGAGGTTAGGGAACCAGCCTTGTGACCAGAGGGTCGCCGGGTTGATTCCCTGAGCCTACAATAACGACTGAGGTGTCCTTAAGCAAGGCACCCAACTCCCAACTGCTCCCTGGGCACTGTGGATAGGGCTGCCCACCGCTCCGGGTAAGTCTGCTCACTGTCCCCTAGTGTGTTCACTAGTGAGTGTGTTTGTGGTGCTTCACTTCACGGATAAGTTAAATGCTGAGACTAAATTTCCCCACTATGGGATCAACAAGGGATTTAAATCTTAAAGTACCATAATACGACCTAAATACCATAATAATACAGCTATTGTAAAAAGTTTATTGTGCTGTTATTTCTAAATGCTGAATAAAACATGATGTACTAGTGGATCCAGTGTCATTTGGCCTTTATGATGATAAAGTACTTTTAAGGGCAGAAAAACAGTCTTTTAATTTTATTTCATGGGAATACAAAAAGGTGTTCTACCCGATTCTATACCTGAACGTGTTTAATGACACTAAATATCCATATTACATTTCATCCTTATTTATATAATCCAACAAAATAAGCCCTTTCAAGTTGGAGCGCTGGAGGTTAGGGAACCAGCCTTGTGACTGGACTACATGACTGTACATGATTAAAGTGCCCTTGAGCACGGGACACAACCCCAAACTTCTCCAGGGATGTAGTAGATAGGGCTGCCCACCGCTCGGGGCAAGTTTACTTACTGCCCCCTAGTGTGTTTTCACTAGTGTATGTGTCCATAAGGATGTTTCACTGCAAGCCCAGCTGGCAAATAGATCTAAATTCTAATTTAATTAATTATTTGGAGGGTTTTTAAACTTCTTTTATTTACAAAACTAGAAGAAAGGTCCCTTCCGGAACCGAAAGTGCTATTTTTGTAACACTGCTCCAAAGAGCCCTTTTAGCACCTTTTTTGAAGTGTGCCAGTGTCCACCTACATTTCATAGCATTCCATAATAATAATAAACACAGCTTTTGAATATGTTTGCAGGGATTACAGTACAGTTCCTATACCATGTCTAATTTGAGTTGAAGTAGCTAATGATATTAGCAGTCTTTGATTCAATGACCTTTTCCCATAACATGCCATTTACAGTCTGCCAACTGAAACCCCAGCACACTAGGACTGTACCATGCTATTTGATGAGCTAGTCTAGCGCCTGAGCCTCAGCCAAATAGCCATTTGCCTCACGTCTGTCCCAGTGGTGTCAATGCAGAAGCTCACTGCTCTCTTAACAGAAACAGTCCACTCTCGCTCTAAATCAGACACTGAGGAGCCCTCGCTGGGAAGCGAAGTCATGATCCAAATCGAGAAAATTAAATGCCCAACACTGTCATGCAGGTCCAGGCCTGGCCCTGATAGATGCCTAGCAGATAAGCGATGCTGCCATACTGTACATAAAAGAAAATTCCCCAATATGAAGAACTAGAAGCATTTCGTTGGCTCTATTGTTCAGGCTTGTGCACAGATGTTTTGGAGGGCAGATGCTCAATACATGAAAGGGCAACCTGAACAGGACTGAAGGCTAAGAAAAAGTAACTTTTTAGGAGGAAGCCAAACAACTTACTGTAGGGCACTGTTTATAAGGCTACATGACTCCTACATAAGCTCCTAATGAGAACTGACATAACCCTACATACATTTAAATTGTCATAAAGGTAACATCTTTGTCAGGTAAAATAGATGTTTTGCTACATAGGTTGTATCTAGACCTGCAATAGGGAGTGGGAATATACACTCATCATCAAATAGTTGCACCCAGAAGGACGTGTCGGACTGCGATGCTATTTGGAAGAAAGATAAGGGTTACCAGAAATTATAAATGAAGATTAATTTAGACTGCAGTATTTTAAGTAGCGTCTCAGTATAACATTGGGGTGCTATGTTTGGTACTGCATCATGCAGCCGCCATGGCATGGAGTTGTAGAGGTTTCTAGTGGTGTTCGGCAATAATCCATCCCATGCAGCTTAAATATTCTCACACAGTTCCTGCAGATTTTCATGTCTGTCGATTGATTCCTTCTGGGTGCAACTATTGTGTTGATGCATTTTGAGCAGTGAAATGAAGTCAACAATACATAAGTCAATAAAAGGGAGCTGCGTATAATAAATGATTTGAATTGTTGCCTATTTATAATGTACAGCACACATGAACCACTCCACCTCGGTTCTCTCATCAGTAAACCACTAGTGCTGCCTGCTTTATCATGTTAATATAATGCACACTGATTGAAAACAGACTTTCAGGAGGTTGTATAATGACAGTTTGGGGTGAAATGGCATAGACACTGTATCTCAGTGTATGTCATAGTGACACAATGCTGATATTATGACATGTCAGGTTGGTTGAGCAAAAGTGAACATTTCCCATGGCCCTTGGATAATGCGTGTTCCATTTATAAGATTTAAGATACGAAGCATTATCAGCCAAACCCACATTCGTCCATCAGGCATGGTGAAGATACATCACATCACATCATCTTGATTTATCACCCCAGGGAGCACATTTCCAGTCCAGTGGCAGAATGCTTTACACCACTCCAGTCAACGCTTGGTATTGCATATAGTGATCTTAGACTTAGTGCAACTGCTCAGCCATGGAAATCTATTTTACAAAGCTTTTGACGCAGTTCTCATGCTTATGTTTATTCCAAAGGCAGTTTGAAATTTAAGTTATATAAAAGAGGAGAGCTGTTGTGTGCCTCATTATTTGGCGGCCTTGCTTTGTGAGATTGAGAGGCCTGGCACCTTGCGGATGAGCTGTTGTTGCTAATAGACATTTCTATTTTAAAGTAATAACACTTGTTGTCCAGGGCAGATCAAGCTAGGCAGCAATTTTTGGAAACTGACTCGTGGCAAAGATGGCTTCCTATGAGGTCTTTTGTATGAACCATTCTACTGACAGTGTTGGTCTATTGAAATGGCAGGCCTATGTGTTTGATTTATACAACTATAAGCAATGGGTGTAGCTGAAACACCTAATAATAAGCAGGGGTGTCCACATAGACTCATCATCAAAAAAGTTGTTGCATAAATAGTTGCACCCAGAAAGAATCAAACAACAGGAATGAAACTTGGTGGGTAGTTTTCAGATTTCTATTTGATTCAAAATTTGAAAACCATGTATCATTTTCATTCCACTTTACAATGTGCTTCTTTGTGTTGGTCTCTCACATAAAATAAAAATAAAAAAACATTTAGGTTGGGGTTGTAAGGGGTATGAATACTTTTGTAAGCCACTGTATATCATGACACAATAATAATAAGACTTGGTTTATCTATTTATCAGCAGCCCTTTCTGAGTATGAATTCTGTTTTTTCTTTTTTCCCTGGAGAATGGAATGAGACTCTGATGTTATACTGTTGTTTTATTGTTGGGATTTCCAGGGTGGTGGTGATGTGCGCATACAGAACAGGTCAGAGTTAATGGGGTGAAATCTCCACGGGCAGTCTATACTCCACCAGAACGAGTAAGCTTGTTGAACCTAAGCTGACCCCACCAGCTTTATTCTCGGGACAAGGTTGAGCCTCACCTCGCTGAAATGGATCTTGAAGAATGGCATTCTAAAATTAAACATGCCAACCAGGAGTGCAGGTGTATGGAAGAGGGCAAACAGACAGAATCTTAAACCCACCTCAAGGTCTAAGTGCGCACATGCCTACTTTTGCTATTTGCACAGTGTCTGCCTAACTGATTTAGACCTATTAATAGAACAACAGAACAGAATGTTCTATGAAAAGCCAGAGCAGTATTTATGTTATTATATGGCCTGCTATGGCTTAATGCTTTAATACAGTATTTGGCATGTTCATTAGAAATGATTTTACCTTATTATATTATGTCCTATTTTTTTTCTTTTAGACAGATAATGGTAGATATGCACAAGATAGCACTCTCATTTGCTTGATTCACTAATGCATTACCTTCCCAGTAAATCAGATTAGCAGGTTCAGCTATTACTGCAACAAATAAGGACTAAAGCAGCAGAGAGAGCCGAAGGAGCCGTGGAGGAAAAATAGAGAGAGCCAAAAGAGAGGGGGAAGGGAAAGGAGTAAAGAGAGAGAAGAGAAAGGCAGGGAGTCAGTGAAGTGCTCGCCTCGTTCTTTTCAAGGACGAGAGAGGCAGGGCGGGTTGGGGCTCTGGCTGTTGTTCCTCTGTGACTGAATTATAGTGTGACTGCATCTCAGCGCTGTGACAAGCGCCTTTTGTCTTTTAGACGACAATTGTGTTAAGAGGCAGCTTGAAGTCACAGAGCTGCGGCTGTGGCGGTCCGGGAGAACAGCTCGCTATCAGGCCAACAGGAGCTCCGCAGGATTTCCACCAAATCACACGGCCTCAAAAGAATTAGGTTTGCTGCTGTCCCTTTGGCCTCTCCTCTGTAGTCCAGGCGCTGATAAAGCTCAGAGATAGACACAATAAAGGAAGACTTCCTGCGAGGATGAAGGCCCAGTGAAATGAACAGTAATGGATTTTGCCTGCTGCCAAAAGCATCCCACATTGCGCTGATGGCTCCAATCTCCAGACCGGCTATGCAGATCAAGGCCTGTTTGGGGGGAAATTAGACACGGGGAGAGAAGCCGTGTTTTTTTGGCTGGTTTTCAGCACAATAGTCAACAACCGCTCGCTTACATAAAGACTGGCGCCTGACTTGACTTAACTAATGTGTTTTGTCATTGTTACATAACAATACTGTGATATTCAGTCATTCATCCAGCATTCATTCATCCATTCACAATGTTTTATTCTTTCTAATTGCATCTTTTTCACACCAGATTTCATTTTTTACCTGTTAATTTATTCGTTCTTTCTTTCCATCATTCATACATTCATTTATCTTCTAAGCTGCTTATCCTTCTAGGGTTGCAGGGGTGCCTATTTTATCACTCATTGGGTGGAAGGCAGGGAACACCCTGGACAGGCTGGCAGTCCATTAAAAGGCATCCACTGTACCACTGTGCCACACTTCATCTATGCATCCACCATTTATTAATTTCTTCATTTTATTTAATTGATTCATTAATTTATTTACTCACTCTACAAAATTTCATATTGACTCTTTCATATGACTCATTCATTAACATACCCACCATTATCTATTCATCCATAAGCTATTAATTCATTCATTTGTTCATTCATAACCTCTGTTTGCCATCCATTTGTATTGATTGGCTCCTTTACCATTCACTAATTTGCTCATCTTTTTAATTTTTTAAATTTAATTTTTCACCTTTATTAAGTTATTTATTTATCCTTCCATTCATCATCTATCCACCACCCACATTTAATACCAGCTATTAACCATAAACACTTAATTTATTTATTCATTCATTCATTCATTTGTTCATTCATTGACTCATTCTTTCATCCACCTCATATAGCACAGTACTGTGTATTTGTATATATTATGTGTTCATTAGCACAATGATATTAAGAATAAACTTTTATTATACAGTCAAACTAATTTCTCTGTGTACATGACAATAAAGACTTCAAATGGTAACCCATTCTGTCCTTATCATATCATCAACAAAACTCCTTTGAGTGACGTTTGTTCCTTTAAGCACTGTCTTCTTTTCCCTTGTAATCCTTCAGTGTTTCAAAGATAGCAATGAATTCACCGCTGCCTGATAGAGCAGACACAGGGCTAATTCTGGGTGCTTGTCTGCTGGCTAATCCACTCAGGGAGCTGGACAAGAGGGCAGAGGGGAGCACAGCCTGTCTGCATTAGACTAAGCAGGTATCATTCAGTCTGCAATGGTCACTCATGCGCCGCGGCCCTCACCATAATTTGATCCTGAGTAGATCTGACAATGCATTTCTCTCTTTAATTGGTAATTAAAAGAGAAGGCCAGCGGAGAGTGTAATGAGGTCTAACTAATGCTTTGATGTATGTCTATGAGTGACATGCTTTTACCATGATGGATAATAAGAGTGACATTCGCCTGCTGGGAGCATTTTGATGACATCATCTCCATTGATTAAGATTTCTTAATTGGCATTGATGCCATGTGCTGTGTAATGATCTTCTGTTAAAAAAGCATCAGAAGATCATTAGGATCACTCATGCTCTTCTTTAACCTTGTTTCACAATGTAAGAAACTGCTATCCTGTTTAAATCTTGTCAATAGTTACTATTTTAGGCTGTTGGCAGATTGGCTTTTGCTTGAAAATCTTCAAATTAAATTGCTTCATAAAAAGTAAAATGACTAAATATAATTTGAACTACTACACTAGTGAGCAATGCAAGTAGCAAAGCCCATGCATGCCCAGGTGAATTCCTTTAGTGTTTTTTTCCAGTCCTCAAAGTTTTTAGAGGTTTTGCAGGTTGAATTTGTTGTTTCTTATGATCCATGTTCTCCCAGGTACATTTAATGATTTTGAGGTCTGGACTTTGAGGTTGTCAGTCCATTGTCCTGGGAATAACAGCAGCATCAATAAATCAAAACAATAAGGACTATAAAAATATGGTCTATTTCATTGAGGTCTACTTGCCTATCTGCCCACCTACCTCACATATACTCCTTTATGTCTGTCATAGGTAGTCCATCAAGATAGCAAACTAGGTTCAAGAGAATGGAAGAGAATGCTACATAGGTACCCAAAACAAATTGCACTGCTAAAGAAATAAAGACTGAAGTGGATGAAGCTATGAACAAAAAGAGGCTGGATAAAGCAAGAGCTCCAACCAGGGGGAACATTGGTGATCCAGCCATGATAAAACCTGTGGGAGCTTAAAGGTCTGGAAAGCGACCCTGAGGTTGCTGTATTTCTGGTAATTATCTGGTTTGTTCTGTTCATGAGGAAACTTGCTATTTTCCTGAATGCTGTAGTCAATGTAGCTAGATACTTATGATGCAACATTATGTATTAGTCTAAGAGTTGTATGTATTAGTCTAAAATGTTAGCTGAAATGTAGATGTAAGCTAGCTATCTATGTTTAATGTATATCTCTGTGTGTATATGTTTGGCAATGTGATCATGAATGCAACTTTTATTATCATGTCATTGTAGTTTTGAGCAAGTGTTGTTTAAAAGTAATAGTTCAGTAGTTCAGTAGTTCAAGAAAATAAACGTCAGTGTCCGACTGCATTAGGTTCGCATTTAAGGACTGTTGCTTGAATAAGAATGGGTTTTCCCTTATTATGTAAAGTGGGTTTTACATTAATGGTTCAAGTTTCCAGCGAGGCTGTGTTTTTAGACTAGTCACCAGACAGCTTGGGAATGGGAGCCAGCAGTGAGTACGCACCTGTTCTTCAGTTTTGCTGTTTTCTTCAGCCTATGTTGAAAAAAAACAAAAAAAACAAAATACTATTGACAAAAACCTGTGATTCTGTTGAGCTATAGAAGAAATAGCCAGGGTTACAGTATTTATCTTATGTTGGTCTACAAATGGGGTGATGAAGCCAGCTAACTGTTTTGTGCAAGATGAACACCTCATCAACAAGTGAATAACGTAAGAGCAAAATGAGGGTGGGTGTAAATGGATGTCTCCAGAGCGATTTTTGCTATTTTTGTCATCAGGCCATGTGTGTTCATGCAACTGGTAGAGTGGCTTTGGAAGGTAGGACTGAAAGTAGAGGGTGAAAAAAGTTCTGCCTTTCTTTCTACAAAGTTACCTACACCAGTTTTAATCTATTTACCTGATGGGGACAGTGGTCTACTACGTCTTGCAAGATTTGATTTCCTTTAACATTCTCCTTCCTTATGCCAGCATATTATCTTATATCTTACCTCAGAAATAATACATATAATGTGCTTCCAATGGCGAAGCCTTTTTAACAGTGCAGGAACCCATGAATAAAGAGGTGTAAATGAAGGACAGATATAGAGTTTCATCCATGTGAATGTAACAAAGCAGCACAGGTAATCTGAGGCAAGGCCTTTTTCCTCATCAGGCTTCATGTGGATATGGGGGCGTCTTGTTATGATGGAAAATCTTAGCTGTCCTTAACTGTACCCGGCTCTAGATGAATCCTGGGAACATTCTGGGGGGGCTTTATGTGCTGAACCTTATCATCTGCTTCACTCTCTTGCTCCTGTTGTGACAAGATTGATTTTCCCCCACCAATCGCTTGATAAAAAACCATATCACATCATGGGATAGGGTGGATTGAAAAGCTGGTTTGTGGTTGTTTACTTGAGGAAAAGTCTCATCTTCCACGTGCTGGGCATGAGATGATACCCTTTATAGCTTCGACTCTCCTTTCTCCGAAGTCTATTAGTCTAGCATGTTCAGTACAGTGAGCCCAGACTAAGTCTCGATGACAAAGGCAGTTAGTTTTGGGGGTTGGGTAGTGGTGGTCGCAGTGACAGCTGTATAAATTGCTTTCTTCTTTGATACATGTTGGCTGAACCTAAAGTCACCTAGCTTTTTTGCAGTAGAATGTCACACCATCTATCTCGACAAACCCTTCCATTAAGATTTGGCTGACAGTAGTGCATGTTGGTTGGGGTTAACATGAATATTTATACCACCATTTGGCCTGTCAAGATGCTTTTACTCGACCGAGGAACATAACATACTGAGTTGTTTGTCAATACAGTTAAACCTAAAATGTGACATAATTTTCCATTTGGGTGTGGTTGTCAAAACCCCTCTGTAAGATTTCCTCTAAAGCCGCCATACAAATGAAAGAGCCCAGTCTGGACAGAATACTTGCTAAATTATTAAGTCATGACTACCTACGTATTCACCATTACTGACATTCCAATTTCATAACCGACAGCACATGTCAGCAAATAAGTATTAATGGCTTATAATGTGAGGCAGACCAAATCAAAAGCATGAAGGGCACTGTAGCGTTGTAATTCAATCATCTCAAATACTTGACCACAAGGCAATCCCATTAAACACAGACACGTTTTACCAACTGTACTAGTATCTTCATGGTTGATGTGTTTAATATGGTCTCCAGCATTGTCCACTTGCCTCATCTCCATCTCGCCCCCTAAAACAGTTCGTGGGCTGGCTTGTGTTTTTGGGCATGTACTGTAGTGCAGTATGGGCTGCCTATAGAGTTTTAGTCTCAAAGGTGACATACACAACCTGGCCAAAAAAAAAAAAAGAAGTCACAGTTTGGCTTCAGGCAAAAACCTAATAGCCTTTGTTTGGATAATTAATGCAGTGATTAATGTGTTTCTGCAGGCAAGAATTCTTTCAACCCTAACTGACGCAGTGAGCAGCTTCACATTCCTTAAACAAGCATGTGGGAAGATGTGTTTGTGAAAAAGATGTTACTGAGTTTTAGAAGGGTCAAATTACTATCCTGCATCAAGCAAAGAAAACAACTAAGGAGAATCTGAAATGACTGGAATTAGGTTTAATACGGTGTATTGCAGTGCATTATTAAAGCCTGGGAGGACAGAAGCGAACTGTCAATCTCATGAACAAAATGTGTTCACACAAAATCATGAAATAAATGGTAAAACAGTAGAAGACAGTAGAATTGAACATAGGGCCAATAGAAAAGGCTAATGTGGTCTGATGCGTCCAGATGTATCCAATTTTAGAGGGAAGTATGTGTTAGTGTAGGTAGATAGGGAAGTGCATGAAACGATAGTGCCCGCTGTATAAACCTCTGGAGGCAGTGTTATAATTTGGGGGTGATTCTGTTGGTCAGGGTCACATGATTACCTAAATGTACAGACTGACCAGGTTTTCCCATCAATGGATTTTTTCTTCACTGATGGGCACTGGCATATTGCAGGATGTCAGTGTTGAGATTCATCAGGCTCAAACTGTGAAAGAGTATTTCAGAGAGCTGGTGCGGACCTTAAACCCATTGAAAGTCTTTATAAAGTGCTGGAGAAGACACTAGAGTGGTCTGACTCTCTCATCATCAATAAAAGATCTCAGCCAAAAATCGACACAGCGCTGTAAAGAAAAATGAATAGTGTAAATGTTATTGCGGCTCCAATAACGCTAAGAACTTTCTAGAAAATGACATCTCCATTGTTATATTACCTCAGCTGTTAACATAATGCTGTTTCAGCCAAGCAACACAGGGCACACTTGCATTTCTCTTGTCTGCAGTTTTGCCATGGATAGTAGGTACTGATCCCTCTTTTGGGAAAAGCTTCATTTCCATTCTTATGCTGTACTGACTCAGGTTGGAAAAACAATCGGCCAAACAAGGCAAAAATTGGCTTCTCAGCTTCCCGATCAGATTTTCCTGTTCCACCTTAAATAGTGCAGCAGTTAACAACAGCTGCCTGAGGTACCTGAACATAACTACTGCTCCATTAAAGGTGGAACAGAAACATTTAAGCAAGAAGCTGGCAAATAAGAAGCTGCCTTTAGCGTTGTGTCAGACACAAAGCAGTTAGCACACACACAGATTTTTTCTGACATTTTTTCTGACATTATATGCTCAGGAGCAGCCAAAACCCGGTGCTTAGACCTTAGCTTTCCAGTAGTGCTAGCGACTCTACCGCTTGTAAAAAGAAATGCTGAACCTTCACAGAGCATTCTGAAGCTGTGGGCGGAGATGATCAGATGGGGGCAGTATTATATTAATAGTCCTCACTTGATGTAGGAAGGAGAGCCAAATCTAAACGGCTTGTTGAATTCCAGGTTTTCAGATGTAGGCAGCCCACCAAAAACGCCAAGCTTGTCTTATTTCATAGTTGGTGGATTTGTAGGTGCTCCATATACCAAAATGTCCACAAGCATTGAAAAAGGGGGTTTTATATGTTTCCCTTTAACTCAAACTTGTTTCGAATGGACACATTACTACAGCACTGGGAGTCCAACTGATAAAACACCAAAAATATAATTTTGAGAAAATGACATTCTTCAATAGTTTTATAAGAGGCTGTTTGAACCTTGCTGATTGAATGGAGTTATAACTAATAGAATCAAAGCTGTTGGAAAGTGGGAGAAGCTCCGTCCAGTGACTCATGAGTGGTCAGAGTGACTTTACTCAAGCTGTACTCAACAAAGGTGGAGAAACACTTGACTTCAAATGAGGATATTGTTTGTTGGTGGAAGGAGCACTCTGAGGAACTACTAAACCTGAGAGACATGTCTCCCTGACAGGACCAAAGATTTCTGAGGTGATAAGCTTCATTTCCCAGTTGGAAGTCACTAAGGCAAACTCCTCAGTGGCAAGACACCAGGGTAGATGAGATTTGCCTGGAATAATTAAGGTTCTGCATGTTGTCGGCGGTGTCATGGCTGACGTACTGGTTTCACAAAAGCTTCAGTCCAGGTCCTTAAATGATCACGATGTGATGTTCAGAGCATTTTATCGTGTGAATGGTGTGAAACGGCAAAATACAAATATGTGTTGATAAGTCATAAACATATGAGATTATAGATAGATAGATAGATAGATAGATAGATAGATAGATAGATAGATAGATAGATAGATAGATACTTTATTGATCCCAGAGGGAAATTCAAGGCATCCAGTAGCAGATATACAAACTATACAGAAGTAACAACAGAAGCAAGATAGATTGTACAAATAGAGACAGAGATACAATATAAAGTATGAAAGTATAAAAATAGAGTCCTTAGTGTCTGGGTAAGGTATAAAGTATAAATGGAGGTAGTGGTAAACAATTTGCTAAGCAAATTAAGAAGATGGCTGTTGTCAGCCATACAGACAGTGCAAATACAGTGCAGTAATATAAATAATTTATCAGTGCAAAATGTGTAAACAGTACAGAATGGAGTAGAATAATACAATATAAATAGAAATAGGGCATTTAGGAGGGAGTGTGTGCAGAGATGGGGGTGTGTCCAGAGGAGGGAGTGTGTGCAGAGATGGGGGTGTGTCTATTGGAGTGACCGGAAGGAAAGAGTGTCCAGAGTTTTTCATTTGCTGTACTGAGAGGAGTTGAACAGTCTTATGGCCTGAGGGACAAAAGACTTCCTGAGTCTGTCTGTGGAGCAGGACTGGGACAGCAGCCTACCAGCAGCCTATACGACACCAACTGAAATATATATATATATATATAGTGTTGAATTGTAGACAAGAACCAGAAAACAATTTTAATGGCCCATTTAAGGCAGAATGTGTAAGTTCAATAGAACCTAAACAGGTTGTTGAATGTACATCACACTTCCACATTTAGCTATTCAGAAATCCACATAAACAATAGACTGGTTTAAACAAAACAGTCTTGTGTACTTGGAATGTCTTTTCAAGAGTCAAGAAGGAAGGATTGTGGAGGATTGTAGATACACAGTCCTCAGCTCAGACCTACTAAGTAATTGTTTCCTGTTTGACTCTACGGTCTTAACTTCCTGTGTTCTCTCTGGCCAGTAGTGGCCTGGTGTCCTAAAGGATTCCCTTGTTACTAATTTTGAGCTTGATGTTTAATACTGGAAAGAGCAGGAGAATCAGTTCCAATCATACCTTGTAGTTGATCTGGTTGAACACATTTGACTTCAGCTTTCCTTGTCAGTCTATCTCTGCTAGGGACCATTTGCACTACAACCCCATCAGGCCAGTCATTACTTCCCACAGGCCCTCGTCTTTCTGTCTTTTTTACAAGAACATTACTTATTTTCTTTAACATCAGACTTTCTCTGCTACCACTTTCAATGGAGTTGCAGAATTCAGAATTCATCAGCCTGGTTTTGAACATGACTCCACTGGTGCTATAATCCCACACATTGGCTGAACCCACATGGAACAAAAGGAAATGTGCCTTTTTTTTTTTACTTGAGGAGCTCATTTCTTTCACAACTTCTATGTGGACTGCCCTAGAGCACAAGCAAGTAAACAGCATTGGCCACCTCTTACATTTGCTTGGCCTACATTTATGTCTACACAGGAGAAAGGGGGATCTGTTTGGAACCTTTCTTTTGGTGGATGGCACATTTGCTGTTCCTCACCTTTCCCTCACAGTTTCTTGCATGTAACCCATTTGCTGAGTATGTGCGATTTGTGCAATGCCTGCCTCCAATTAGCCACAGACCACATAGCTGACTTGCACCCTGAGTGAAATGCCTGGCCTGATTTTGGACCTTTCTGTGATGATGCCTCACAAGTAGAGTTGCACCATAGTTGCTGCTGGGAGTAATGATAGGTTGTGTTTCATTCACTTCAAGGCTGAAATGTTTGATGCGCCCACCAAGTCTGAGCAGTCCTCTACTTTCCACAATGGGATTCAGCCTTACCAGTGAGGAGGAAGATGTTGTTTGTCCCTGATGTGTGTGAATTTTGAGTATACTTCATGTTGTACACTCTTGATGATTAATCTATCAGCCCTTTACAGCACATTATCTGTAAAGCCTTTTCCACAGATGTGTCACTCAAAACAATCACCAACCTTTTTGGAATGAGCAAAGCAGCAAGCAATGTGGTAGGAATGGATTGCAGTTCTCAGTTGCATAAGTGGAGTGAGGCTTTACCTCAGAGCAGACAGACTTTAACTCAGAGTTAGCTTACCTGGTTTGACTCCCTTTTGACTTTCTGGTTTACTCTTTGTCTTTCCCCTTTCAATACTGTTGCTGGTCTGATTGTTTTGCCTGGTTCTGACTTCTGCTCGTCTCGTTACTCTGACTCTGTCCTTGCCCTCTTGGTTGTGTCTGCTTGTGCCTTGTTGTTGCTGTGTTGTGCTACGAGCCTGTTTTAATAAACCTAGCTTTGCTTTTAGCTCAACGCGCGTCACAGTCTGTCTGTCCATCCTCACACCATGAACCATGGTCAGCATGACCCTGATCTGTATGCATATAATGCCATTGTTCAGGTGCAGAACACTGCCTGTTGTGTTGCACTCTATTATTTACATAGACATAGAAGACCATTGTCTGGTTATGAATAAACCCAAACCACCTTGTTGTCTGTATAGAAGCAGAGCCATTGTCACAGCAGCACACTGTTTCAGCCTGGGGACTGTGATTTCAGGCTGAAAAGCAAGTCTTGCCTTTTCCAGGACAAAGTCCACTTCTGATTCCTCACTATGGTCAGTAATTTTTGCATAGAAAACGAGTAGAAGTAGCCTTAACAGATCCATCAGAAAGGAAGCATAACTCCATGGACTGGGGCTTGGAGGAAGGAGTAATGCAATATGTGCAAGGTACACGGATAGCTCTGAGATGATGTGGTGCCATTCCTCCCATTTTCCTCGCATACTCTCAGAGAGAACTGAGTATCAGTCACTGGTTTGTGTTGAATGTTCTCAATCTTAAACAGTTACTAGAGCTAATAATCCCAGCAGGTAAAAATACTGTTGACTACTGACAGCACCCTTCTTTGTGCAAAGGGTCTGTCACTGTCTGAGACCTGAAATGGGATGAGGTCTGACATGATACTGCACCACACACTAACGCTTTGTTGGTCAGTTAAGTTAGCTAGGTTGAGGTTCTTGAAGACCCTTGGCACGGTCCGCTACTGGTGCTGCATCCATTACCCTAACTTTTAGGAGGCCACTTTGTGTAGCCTTAGCTTTGAGGCTGCTAACATCTCCTGTGTTCCTCTAAAAAAAGATTGAGTGTTTTCTCCACAGTGGGAAAAGAGTTCAAGGCATCATCTATACCGAAGTCTCTTTCAGCAAAGAGACAAGCATTGCTGCCATACTCCTTTTCTCCCCTCTCAAGCCACTCTCCTTAGGCCATAAATGGCAGGTGCAGGTGAGAGGCTATTACTGAATATGTGGACCCTTATCCTGTAGTCAGCAACATCTTCTCTCAGGTAATTGTCACAATGTCAAATAAAACGCAGAACATATCTACTGTCCTCTTGCACCACAAAGCAACAAACCCCCTTTTGGATGTCAGCTGTGATGGGAACTGGGTTCTTCCTGAATCTTATAAGGACACCCAACAGGCTTGTGTTCATGTCTAGACCAGAGAGCAGCACGACACTGAGGAATACCTCTTCAAACAGAGCAGTGGAGTCAAAGATCACACATATTTCGGCAGGGTTTTGTGTTTGGGACACTCCACAAAATGACAAATACAAGGACTCTTTGCCTTCTTGTACTGGAGATGCAGGCTCTGCATAGTGGCTGTCCAGAATCTTTTGCACCTATTCCACAAAGAGAGTTTAATCGCTGGATGTTTTTCAAGGTAGTGGTGCAGACCACCTAGTGTACTGTCAGTTGTTGTAGATGCACTTTCTTGGTTTGCAGAATGGTAGCAGTGGTACCCAACAGTTTGAGGAATCTTAGAAGAATGCCTTCCCTGTTGCTGCTGAGAAATAACCTTCGTAGGAACGAGTTTAGTGTTGTGTTTGTTGGTTCTGAAAATAGACTGACCAGGTTTTTGAGCCAGGAGTGGCTTTCAATGGGAAAGTGCCTGGAATGTTGATTCTGCTTATAGAAACTATAACTGTATTTGATGATAATCACATGCTGTAAATAGCTCATTCTGCTATGCATTATGAAGACATCTGATTTGCTTATGGGCTTTGTGCACCCTTACTGTCCCTTCCTAACAACAAGATCTCTGCTTCTAAATCCAGAGGTGGTATTTTGCTAGCTATTTTTTTGAGGTGGAAGTGGCTGTGTTCAACTGCTGGAGTAGGAATTTTGTCTCAGTTATTACAAATCATATTGCACTCCGAGAGTGTGGGTGGAGGAAGACTCACAGTACCATCTGTAGACTCTATAATGTAGCTAGTCGACCAGCTGCTTCTGCAACTCAAGTTTTTAATGTGTAAGGAGCTGTGGGACCATTAATGCTGAATGTGTCAAAGAATTCCAACCTTGCCAGTGACCTCTTTGACCTCTCTGCTTTGATCATTAGGCATGGCATATATTTTTCTCCCTTGTTGAGCAGCCAGCTGGATAAACATTCACAAGACATATCTTTGAACATGACTTCCCACTGAAGCCTTCCCCAGACACCTGCATTTAGATGTAATAGCAGCATCTAGAGCTTCTTCTTCTTCCTCACTGTCTAGCTGTGTAAGGCAAGGAGAGCCTTGGAAAGCCATGGAGCTGGGCTGAGCTGAGCAGCAGGATGCCATTCACTGTCAGAGCATTTGATGGCTAGATAGATATTTTTTGATGCACAGCATTTAAAACATGCGCTGTGTGCTTTTAGTATTGGTCTTCTTTTGTAAACAGCGTTTCTCAAATACCCTCACAGGTTTTTATTACCACAAGATTTGTGGTTTGTGATGCAATGGACATTGCTTGTCTGGAACACTAGTAGAGTGAGGAAATTTGGAAGAGGGTGCAACATCCATTTTATGTACACTGACTGTTTTGTAAGTAAAATTAAGATTCTCAGAAAACTATAGACAAATTGGACAAAGAAAAGGAATTATGGGAAAGCAGCCCTATGTTCTTGCTTATACCAAAAACCCTCCATCGTCCATTTCTCCTGAAACCCATATTACAGCTTTCCAACTTTTGGGTTCGCACGTCTGACAGTGTCTAAATCAGACATACTGTGACCTTATATGGCATCTGGTGACCGATAAATGTCCTCCAGCCTCTCCCAGATGAGATCAAGGCCCCCAGATGGGTTTCTCACATTTACATTGACTGATGCAACCTGCATGTTTAGGCATGTCCACCTGCAAGTCCCAGTCACCTGGTTAACAAGCTAACACTTGTATTAAGATCTAAGCTCTTAATGGTATTGAGGAAAAATTATTTCCATACTAAATAATACTCTGGTTGAGAGGCAGAAATGCAACACCAGGCTTTGTGCAAGATATCGCCGGATACTGGAGCATTAGGTACGTGTTTAGGTAATAACTATGCTGGACAGAAAGTGGTGTTGCGGCTATTAAGCTTGTACCATCTAAATGACTTCTCAGACGGACAGAGTGGCTATGTTGTTCTGCAAACCTTCACTGACAGATGTAATTGTATCAACAGGATATCTAGGTATATGACACCTTGGTACATCAGGTTTACCTTGCAACTCTTCATCGACTTGGAGTCTTGGAGTGAGTGCATACTTTCACTGAAAGAAGAGCTGGTTGAACAAGAGGCATTGGAATGGATTTCTAGTTCTTTGTGATCCATGTTTTTACAGGCATGAAGGTAATGTGCCATACCGTAATCAATCTGTGTATCGTGGTTGCTCTTGTATGAATGTAATTATGCAGTCACATGCTTTAAGGGATCTTTTTTCCCTACCCTGAAGGGTCTGAGGTGTCAAACTTGGTATGTTGGTGTTGTTTCACCAGATGATCAACTCTCCTAAGATTTGATAGACTAAAGGTATTTGACCTTTAACCTGTAGCTATATCCCCTTGATGATAACCCTTTTCCAGGAATCAGATCCTGTTTTAAATGCTTAAAATGCAAGTTCTGTTCCGGGAAAGCAGCTCTTCCCAGAGAGTAGTAATTTACAAATGGCAAAAACCACCAACAATATATACAATTATTGAACTTATAGACTGTAGTGGTATCATATTAATATATTAGTTGATTAGTTGAAACATACAGGGAATGCATGTTCAAGAATTGCAGTTGGTTTTGAGACTTACTGATTGATACCTATTGAGTTCCTGTTTCTTGATTGCCTTGGCTTCTCTCTGGTCAGTAAAGGACGCTGTACTGTCAACCACATAACTGGCAGGCCCCGAGCTGCTGACACATATATGCAATGCTGGATGGAGCTTGCTAACAGTACCCTTTGACTGGCACACTGGGGTGGTCCCTATTTTTAAAACAGGGAACCGGAAAGTGTGTACCAATTACTGGAGTATCACAATGCTCAGCTTCCCAGGGAAAGTTTACCCCAAGGTGCTGGAGACTGACAGTTGAACCCCAGATTGACGAGGAACAATGCAGAATCCCTCCTGGCTGTGGAACAATGGACCAGCTTTTCCAACCAAATCCACATTAAGTTCAGCTTGTTTAATGTGGGTCTTGGACTCTGCCATGGTTGTGTCTAGTCTCCACTCCTCTTTGTAATATTTATGGACAGGGTGTCAAGGCCTTTGCATGATCAAGAGGGCATTATGTGTAGGGCCCAAAGGTGATGTCATCAATCATGTGATTGGCTGCAGACTGGGAAAGGTGGCAGCAGTATTATGGTTGCCGTACCTAAGCCATAAAGCAAAGCTCTCTGTTTACTGGTCAGTCTAAATTCCCACCCTCACCTATGGTCAAAAGGTTTGGAAAATAACCAAAAGAATTAAACTGTGGATACAAGCAATAGCAATGAGGTTTCTTCACAGGGTGACAGTCTATTTGATAGGGTGATGAGCAAAGTCATCCAGGAAATAAAAACTTCAAAGTGAAGCCGCTACTCCTCCATATTGAAGGGAGCCAGTTGCCCCCTGGCTGCTTTCACTACTGCAACCGCAAACCTAGCTGGAGTAAAAAGTTTCGGTTGGATGGATGGATGGATGGATGATAGCGTAGTGTAGAGTACTGTGTAAGTGTGAGAGGGCAAAGAGGAAGAAAAAAAGTAAGGTAAGAAGAAAGAAAAAATACAGCAAAAGTGACAGAAAGAGGTAAAGAAAAAGAGAGAGGGACAATGTGTAAAAAAGCACAAGAAATAAAGAAAGGGAAAATTAGAGAAAAAGAGAACGTAAAAAGAAGACAGAAAACAAAAAGAGAGGGAGGACAAGCAGATGAGAAAGAGAGACAGTAAGAGGTGCAGAGAGAATGGAGAAGACATAGAGAGGAGTATCATAGAGAGAAGAAAAGAAAAAGGAAAAAGGCTGAGATGAGAAGATGAAGAAAAACACAGAGAGGTGCATAAAGAGAAAACAGGAGAAAAAGAAATACAGTGCAACATAAATGCAGGAAACAGGGTGCATGCACAAGATGTTTATTAAGACAGATACTTTATTAAGATCAGAGATACATAAGAGAAAGAAATGCAAATGAGATAAGAAAGAAGACAGGAAGACAGAGAAAAAAGAAACAAAGACAAGGAAAGCTGGAGAGCAAAAGATACAATGAATAAAAAGAGAGAGTGAAAGAGGGAGAGGCAGAGATATAAAAAGAAAGACAGAGAGAGGAAATAAAGGAAATGAGAAAAGAGGTGCAAGGGGTACAGAGAGAGACCAGAAAGCTAGATAGAATGAAAAAAATGGGAAGACAAGGGAGTGAAAAAAAAAGAAATATAAATGAAAGATATGAGAGGGAGAAAAACAAAGAAAGGGAGAAGAGGGAGAAAGTGAGGAAGAGGAGTCACAGAAACAGCATGCATTGGTGAGTTATGTTTATTAAGATACACAGTTCACTATGATAAGTGAAAGCAAAAAAGAGAGAAAGAGACAAATAGAAAGTGTCAGGAAGGGTTATAGAAAATTTGGGGGTAAACAGTGCCAGACCAAGCCAGTGGAAGGCTGTGGGGTTGGGGGCTGGGGGCTTGGTATAGTGTAGCAGTAACAAATTGTTCCACTCTGATGAAGCTGTCCAAATTCTGCCAGAGCGTATGTTTCTATTGACTCTCTGTATGCTGTTCTGCACGCTAGAGATACAACCCTGATGGAATACTGTTATTTCTCAGTCTTGCCTTTTTCCTCATGTCAGCTGCTGTAGCTGTAGATCATGCTTAGCTGCTGTTGTTGCACTGCTTGATTGGATCTGGAGATAAAACCTTAGTAGAACAATTCTTTGATGGTTTATTAGGTGCTACGAGCAATGAAGCGCTGTACCAGATTTGTATTATAACCTCCTCCGACCACTGAATACAGCATACACTTTGAACTACATGCCATGCACATTTACGGGATGTTCTCCACTGGATGATACATTACACATAATTACTCTGAGGCTAAGGACATTTGAATATTCATGTAGACTTCCACTTTTTATCTTGTCCATGTCAGTCGGATTTGAGTCAAGCGCTGTTGGTATGATAACAACATGGGCATGAATATTCATCCATGGAGAGCTTGTGGTGAGATATGCATGCGAATAATGCGCTGTGTATACCTGATAAATTATTAGCGGGCCTAACTGAGTTTCACCTTATGCAGGTGCTCTAAATGCAGAGACATCAATAGTAAACGAGGCATCCATGCGCACTGTTGGATCTCGGGGCGAATGTATTTGCATTGCTTGTCTAGCGCTTGTCAAAACAAGTTTAGCATTCCTTCATCTAACGCATGACTCTAATGCATGCCCACAAGTGGAACTAAGAACAAATGCAGGCAGACTCGACCTCCTTTAGTTATGAAAGCCCTGTCCAGCCTTCGGATTCTCTTCTTTTTTCCATTTCAGTCAAGGGCAGAGTTTGCGTACAGCGGAGTGCATATTATTAGGAGCCATAATTGAGTTTTACTTTATGCAGGTGCTCTAAATGCATAGACATCAGGCGTGTGGCGACTGCCATATCCTAGCATCGTGACAAAAATACCAGGCAGATGTCCATTAAAGCCGATCCAGGATGAGGTTTCCCAGGCTCATTCTTTATATCAGTATACTATACACAGGGGCACTGCCCTACGGAAGCGTACATGGGTACACGGCATTCATGTATAGACGGCTGTTTTCTCAAAATTTTAAAGGTGCCATAGAATTTATTCAGCAGTTTTGTGATATAGAATCTATCTGACTTTGAGGTTGAGGATACAAAAATTTCCAGACGGTGGTTTTACATGCCTATATATATACAAACTAAATAGACACTAAATAAATTGTGAATAAAAACTGAATGCAATGATGTGGAGGTGGCAACATCTAATATTTTATTCAGAATAGAACACAAATCACAGATCAAAAGTTTAAACTGAGAGAATGTATCATTTTAAAGGAAAAATTATGTTGTTTCAAAATTTCATGGCATCAACAAATCCCAAAAATGTTGGGACAAGGCCATTGTTACCACTGTGTGGCATCCCCCCTTCTTCTTACAACACTCAACAGACGTCTGGGGACAGAGGAGACCAGTTTCTCAAGTTTAGAAATAGGAATGCTCTCCCATTCATGTCTAATACAGGCCTCTAACTGTTCAATCGTCTTGGGCCTTCTTTGTCGCACCTTCCTCTTTATGATGCACCAAATGTTCTCTATAGGTGAAAGATCTGGACTGCAGGCTGGCCATTTCAGTACCCGGATCCTTCTCCTACGTAGCCATGATGTTGTGATTGCTGCAGAATGTGGTCTGGCATTATCTTGTTGAAAAATGCAGGGTCTTCCCTGAAAGAGATGACGTCTAGATGGGAGCATATGTTGTTCTAGAACCTGAACATAGTTCTCTGCATTAATTGTGCCTTTCCAGACATGCAAGCTGCCCATGCCACAAGCACTCATGCAACCCCATACCATCAGTGATGCAGGCTTCTGAACGGAGCGTTGATAACAACTTGGGTTATCCTTGTCCTCTCTGGTCCGGATGACATGGCGTCCCAGTGTTCCATAAAGAACTTCAAATCGTGACTCATCTGACCACAGAACAGTCTTCCATTTTGCCACACTCCATTTTAAAAGACCCCTGGCCCAGTGCAAACGTCTGAGCTTGTGGAGCTTGCTTAGAAATGGCTTCCTTTTTGCACTGTAGAGTTTCAGCTGGCAAAGGCGGATGGCACGGTGGATTTTGTTCACTGACAATGCTTTCTGGAAGTATTCCTGAGCCCATTCTGTTATTTCCTTGACAGTGGGATTCCTGTTTGAGGTGCAGCGATGTTTAAGGGCCCGGAGATCACGAGCATCCAGTAAAGTTTTACGGCATTGACCCTTACGCACAGCGATTGTTCCAGATTCTCCGAATCTTTTGATGATGTTATGCACGGTTGATGATAATAACTTAAAAGTCTTTGCTATTTTACGCTGGGTAACACCATTCTGGTATCTTTCTGCGCAACAATGGTGGAATTGGTGATCCTCTTACCATCTTGGCTTCAGAGAGACACTGACACTCTGAGAAGCTCTTTTTATACCCAATCATGTTGTCAATTGACCTAATTAGTGTTAATTGGTCTTCCAGCTGTTCGTTATATGCTCAATTTCCTTTTTCCATCCACTTATTGCTACTTGTCCCAACTTTTTTGGGATTTGTTGACGCCATGAAATTTTGAAACAACATATTTTTCCCTTAAAATGATACATTCTCTAAGTTTAAACTTTTGATCTGTGATTTGTGTTCTATTCTGAATAAAATATTAGATGTTGGCACCTCCACATCATTGCATTCAGTTTTATTCACAATTTGTTTAGTGTCCCAACTTTTTTTGAATCCGGTTTGTACTATGACTTGAATTAAATGCATTGTTTCCCTTTTTTGGTGAGTTACTGGCTCATTTAAGTTCTGCTCTCATTTGCTGGCTTATAGCAATTTACCACAATGGTCACGCAACACATAGACAGGAAAATAAAATTAACCTCTGTGTAAATAAGCAAGCAACCAATGCTAGCATAGCTAACTAAGTAGAATGATCATTGTTGCTTGGAGCTCACTAGCAGTTAGCTATACCCATACTTGCTACTTGCTTTTGATTTAGCCATCAGCAGTGAATTAAACTTGTTACTCTCTATAAAAGTTTCAGTGTAAGATGATCTGCTTCAACAGTTGGACTTGTGATACCAATAAAGGCAAGGCTGCTCCTTTCATCTGTCTTTTTAGTGTCAAACACTGAGCGAAGCTGCTTGACATTGTTCAAGGCTTGAAAAATGTTCCTGAATGAAATCTGAGAGTGAACTACACTGAATCTCAAGCATGACTGTAGTGCATGCTCACAAGTGGAACTAAGAATAGTAGCTACTAGTCCATAAAATCGTGTTAAAAACGTGGGAGAGGAAGTTGGCTGTTATTTTTGCCTGCTTATTGTTGGCAAAGCTTGTAACAATAGATTAAACCTTTTTTGGTGTTCAAAAATCTTCTATATAGAACCATCTACAGCACTTTTTTCATCATCTGAGGAACCCTTTCACAATGCAACTCACTTTTAATCAAAAAATCTTTTCTTAAGTGTTTATGTCTAACCCTAACCCTATATAGATTCATTTTCTTTACTAAAGAACCCTTGAAGAAAAATCTTTTTCTAAGTGTGTAGAACAGTGATTCCTAACCTGGGTCCTGGAGGTCTTACAACACATCTGTTTCAACTAAATTAACAATTAACAAGGACCTCCAGCCAAGTTTTGGAAAAGGGTTGGCCTAGATGGCCTACAACACTCAGAGGGGTCCCCTAAAAACATCCTTTAACCATGGTAATACATTATCTTACAAAAGTGAGTTCTCCCACACATTTTTGTTATTATTTTATTAAATCTTTTAATGGGACTGAAGATATGACATATGGTTACAATGTAAAGTAGCGGTGCTCTACATAAAGGTGGCCTAGGCTGTTAGAAGACTGCCAACACCCTGAAACTGAGCAGAAAGATGCTGCAGCACAGTGGCCAGGACTATAAAGTGGTTTAACAGGACGGGTTCCTCTCAGAAAAGGCATCACCATGGTCAATCGAAGAAGATGAGTGCACATGCTCAGCACCATATTCAGAGATTGTCTTTTGAAATACACGTAGGAGTGGTGACAGCATTGCTGCAGAGGTTAAAAGGGTTGGGGGGGTTCGCCTGTCGGTGCTCAGACCATACGTCGTACACCATATCAAATTGGTCTGCATGGCTGTCGTCCCAGAAGGAGGCCTCTTCTAAAGAGGATGTACAAGAAAGCCCGCAAACAGTTTGCTGAAGACAAGAAGACTAAGGACATGGATTACTGGAACGATGTCCTGTGGTCTGATGAGACCAAGATAAACTAATTTGGTTCAGACGGTGTCAAGCACGTGTGGCGGCAACCAGGTGAGGAGTCCAAAGTCCCAAACTGTCTTGCCTACATTCAAGCATGGTGGTGGGAGTGTCATGGTTTGGGGCTGCATGAGTGCTGCCGGCTGTGGGGAGCTACAGTTCATTGAGGGAATCATGATTGCCAACATGTACTGTAACATACTGCAGCAGAGCATAATCCCCTCCCTACATGATAATGACCTTAAACACACCACCAAGACCACCACTGCCTTGTTAAAGAAACTGAGGGTAAAGGTGCTGGATTGGCCAGGCATGTCTCCAGACCTAAACCCTACTGAGCAACTGTGGGGCATCCTCAAACGGAAGGTGGAGGAGCTCAAGGTCTCTAACATCCACCAGCTTTGTGATGTTGCCATGGAGGAGTGGAAGAGGATTCCAGTGGGCCCCTGTGAAGCTCTAGTGAACTCTATGCCTAAGAGAGTTAAGGCAGTTTTGGAAAATAATGGTGGCCACACAAAATATTGACACTTTGGGCACAATTTGGCCATTTTCACTTAGGGGTGTACTCACTCTCGTTGCCAGCAGTTTAGACAGTAATGGCTGTGTGTTGAGTTATTTTGAGGGCACAGCAAATTCACACTGTTATACAAGCTGTACACTGACTACTATACATTGTATCAAAGTGTCATATCTTTAGTCTTGTCCCATGAAAAGATATAATAAATGTGAGGGATGTGAGAGGTGTACTCACTTTTGTGAGATAGCGTATCCCTGTAACACAGATCTACTTCTTATTGCTCAGTACTGCAGGAGATGTAATCAGACACAGTATTTATTGACCATCCGTTGTAAATGCTGCCATACATTGTCTTAAAGTCCACCATTGAACTCAGCCAAGGTGGTAGCAACGAAGCTCCAAAATGCAGCTGTCTGCCTGATTCACTTCAATAGCTCATCTAAGATCCCCACCAATTCTGGCTGCTGCTTCCTGGCAGGATGTTGTTGGCTTGGATGTCAATGCCTGTATCATTAGAGGTGTTCTCTCCCTGCGCCTGAGGCAAAAGAGGATTGCGAAGGGAGAAGGTTAACCCCACGTGGCATTGCAACCATGTTCTTATGCAGCATGGCATCATCACATTGAAATACTATATGGTATAAGCTCCCAAAGATTTTGCTGGAAAACACAGTTGCTGGTCCCCTGAAAGAAGGCTTTTCCTTACATCCTGTCTGCCTTTAAAGCACTTCAGTAAGTGTCCTCATTTAGTTATGGACTTTTATATTCTGGTCTTTTATTTGTGTTTTTATTAAATAGGATGCATTTTTTCTTATAAACTGTAAAGTCTTAAGAAAAAAAAAAGAGACCACCATTCATTTCCAGCCAAAATGGCCATAGAAGGGCAAAGTAATACATTTGAAAACATTCAAGAGTAATTCAGTGCTTGAGATGCCAAGCCAGAGTATTTTGACATAAAGTGGCTTATTATATAGGAATTTTGAGACTCTGATTTCTTTACAGTGGTGGTGATAGGGACCAGAGGTCACAGTGTGTACAACACAAACACAGCCATTTAATTTACTTTCCTAAACCACTGTGAACCTACACATGTCTTCTAGTCATATCATAGTTTTAGATGTCATATTGATGATGTAAAAATACCCATAGTTTTTTAAAAGTGACTATAGTGCCCTATAACAGCCTGGATGTGCCCCGCTGCAATGACTGGACTAAAATAAATACAGTAAAATACCTTTCAGGCCAAAATATTATTACAAAATTATCATAAGATGACGTCTTACATTCATACATTCATGTAATAGCTTTCTGTGAGGGAGCTTTCAGAGGCATTGTACTCTTCAGACATCTGGTTACCATCACCATCACTGTTAACAATTCTGGCGGAGCATTTCACACCAAACCACTCTGAATGATTTTGATCGTATCCACTTAACTATGTAAGAGTTAAAATAGGAGTCAGCGGATTTTCCCTTTAAAAACAAGCTATTTGTTTTCAGGCACTATTTCTAATGAGATGAGATAAAAGATAATCCTCCTGCATATGAAAGGGGGAGATCAATGTGATCAAGTGATCAGAACTGTCCTGGAAACCATAAAACTGACAATTCAAACAAAGATGCTGCTGACTAACCTCCGCAGAGTCCAGACCTCATTATCACTAAATGTGTTTGGGATTGTAAGAAGCAGAAAATACAATCAATGAGCATGATATTTCATTTTACTGTTGCAGGGTCAATAAACAAACAAACATCTCAAGAGCGATTCCTGAAGGGCATGTCAGATGCATACATATGCTTTGAGAATTGTAGGCAGTGGACCAAAAAGTGCAAGGCATGTGAAGATGGTTGCGATCTTTCCTAAAATGAACACAAATTACTTTAATGCCTATTATTATACAGTTTAAAATTATATAAATTCATAATACAAAAAAAAAGGCACCCAGAGGTAATTAACCGAATCAACCAGGAGGAATGAAGCTTGGGGAGTAGTCTGACATCATGAGACCTGCGAATGATTCCAATGTCATGCTCGCTCACGCATTTGATGTAGGAAAGGACAGACTTTATCGCAGTACCTGACTGACTGTATAAGACTGTATCGTTGTGTGTGCTTTCCATTCTGAATCCAAAGTAGGCCTTAGAGAAGTGTTCAAAAGCAATTTGAGCAGTTGGAAGAGTTTGAGAGGGGTCACAGGAAGCAGTGTGGTCTTATCAAAGTATTGTGCATACTGCCTACGCCAGTGGATAGAAGAAGACATACACAAGCAACATGAAGGATCTGGGAGACCAAAATGAACAACGGAGAATGAAAACCGACAAACTGTCCTACATGTGTGGAGTGACTCAACAGCCATGATTGCGGACTCTCAGACAGCAGTGATGCCCGCCATGGGTCATCCTGTCAGTGCCAGCACCACTGACAGATGGCTGCACCCCTAAAGTAAAATCCACCCCACAGTAGTCAAGCTGCATGGGGACGAATTATCACTGACGCACTGATTATGGCCTGACGGAACACTGAAAGACACTACTTCTATATGTGTGGCTCAATAAATATTGCCCATATCAATCTAAATTCGTCATCCTTTATTGTTCCTGGTCACCTTTATCTTCCTTCTGAATAGCACTGCAATCCAACACTTCCTTTTTGGTGCAACTGTATTTTAGATGATGAGTGTAGTTGTGTTTACTGTGATATATTGATATATCCCCCTGCCCCTCCCGTAATTTCTGTATATACCAACTTCTAGACCTCCTTCCAAGAACTTCAGAGGTCGGGAAATGTGCCAGTAGATTTCCTTAAAAAAACTAAAAGCAATGAAAATAACAGAAAATGTCATGAAAATAACAGAAGCTGTAATAAATAAATAGGGTGGACACACTGAACACTGAAAATATGATATTATAAAATATTATATTATAATTGTATCATAAAAATAAAGCTTGTATTTAATGACACTTTTCATTGGTATCTGTCTTTAACACACTGTATCTTTATGCTAGAGGAAGGGATCTTTTGTGTCGGAAGAATGGCCCGCAGCGAGCCAATTGGAGTTGGCTACAGGGGCTTTGCAAGCCAGTCTCTACATTGAGTCCTGGGAATCCTTGGGATCTGCGGACTGCACAGGCAAAGAGCCATGAAGAACATCATGGAAGCTGCTAAAAAAAACTTTAAGTTGGTTCTGGTTAGGGAGGGGGGATGCGTGGCATAGTGCGCTACCTGGACACAAGTCGGGGCCTGATCACCCCTCCCATGTCTCCCGTGTGAAGGTGTCTGATGTAAAACCCAAAACGCCCAGTGACCCCGGTTACTTCACTGAAGAGTGTCCAGGTTGCACCACAAGGTGTATTTCAGAACTGTTACTGTGCGGTATCGTCATGTGATTATTACATGAATATTATCAGAAGATTTAATCTATTTCAAAATTTGTTTGTTTAATGCAAATTCAGTGAATTGATCTTGTTCCATTGGTAAATAATTATTTCTTAAAACAGGCAAGAATTTTCTATTATTACTAAATAACAATAGACTGAGTAAGTGTCTAGCTCTGAAACTGGACTATCTGTATTGTATTTAAATGTATTTTTCCATTCAGCCATTTTCTGGAGCACATTTTGATCCGCGTTTTATAAATTGGTACAAATTGCATTTAGTTCCTTATCTGAGGCCTGAATCCAGCAGGAGGCCTGAATCCACAAGCCATACATGAGCTGTTTTCATTCAGTCCTTCGGGTGGAAAGGACATTCTGAGCCGGCCTCGTGATGAGAGGGCCAGTGACCCTGTAGCGCGCCGTCAAGGGAGGCTCACCAGTGTCTGATTAATGAGAGCGATTTGTCGACCCCTCTGTTTTAATATTTCCCCCCCCATCCCTCCTTTGATAATTCAGCAGACTTGCTGAGTGTGCAGTGCTGATTAAATTCCTCATGGGCCTGCTTTGATAATGACAAAGTGTCCTTATTTCAATGCCCTGCAGAGAAAAGCACCCAACCATTGCAAACATACCAAGCAAGAGATGGTGGGTCAGCCCGCAGGGGGACAGGGCACAGGGGGTCTAAACACGAAAGAAAGTCGCTAGGCACACGTGCCAATAATAATAAACCCATCATTAACGAAAACCACTGGCTGTGTGGGCAGCTAATCAGCTGCTGTTTCTCATCATTCAGGGTGTTTATAATCATTCTGCAGGCGCTACCGAATGCATATGGAACAGCTTCGCTTATTAATCTGACTCAACATTCCCTGCTCTTTTGTGCTTGTTTGCATGGCAAGTCTTTTACTGCAAGAGTAAGCAGCATCTTAGATGAGTTAATTGAACAACTGGGTCGACATTATGTAAGCAAGGTAGAACACATATTATGTAGGAGGCCCAGTTTTCATTCCCTGGCATATCATACATTAGGATAACTCAACTAGCAACAAAGGAAATCTGAACAGACACTTTCAGTGTCGGAAAAAAACATTCTTGCAACTAGTGAACACATGACAGAATTAATGTTATGGACTTGTAGCAGCCAGGCCCAGCATGGGGTTGGTTGGCACATGTTATGGTTGGCATAGTTTTGTCACGCTTCCGGGTTTTCCCTGCTCCCGTGCTTCTCCGGACTCAACTTCCCAGAGGGCAACATTCAATGACGCCACGCGTCCAATCCGGTTCGCTCTCCATCACCGGAGTTTTAGCGGACAGCTGAACCTAATTTACGTCCTCCATTTATACCTCTCTACGCCGCTTCATCTTTTGCGAAGCTTTGCCAATGTGGTTTGCAATTCTGAGCGTTCTTTTGTGTGTTATCTCTCTTCTGGTTCTTGATCTCTGTTTCTGTTTTCGACTACTCTTTTGCCTTCTCCTCTTAACTTGATTGTCTCCGCTGATTGTCTCTTCTGGTTTTGACTTTGCCTGCCTCGACTACGTTTTCTAGCCCTACCCTTGTTGCTTTATCTACATTGCTGCTTAGTTTGATCACTTCCCTGTTTAATAAACATCCTGCCTTGACTTTTAACTCTGCAAGCGTCGACCCGAAGTCTTTTGTCCTGACAAGTTTTAAAGAATAAAGCAAAAAATATTACTATAATATTGCTATTGCCAAAAGTAAAATGTAAACATTTGATGGTGAATTTAATGAATTAATTTTCAATTTTAATAATTGGCTTATACTTAAATGAGAATTTCAAAATAAAAATAAAAAAAACATAACGGGGACACTACATTATGTTTCATATATATGTGTAATTCTGCAGTCAGGTCCATATATATTTGTAGAGCGACACCCTTTTTTGTACTTTTGCCTTTGTACACCACCACAATGGATTTTAAATGAAGCTGTCAAGTAGTCATTAAAGTGTAGACTTTCAGCTTGTAATTGGGTTCTGTAATTGGGTTCACAAAAGTACTACATTAACCATTTAGGAATTACAAGCTTTGGAATGCAAATTCTTTGTAGTCAGTGACTGCCTGGAGTCTGGAACCCATGGATATGAAATACTGCTGGTTTTCCTTGAGATGCTTTACCAGGGCTTTACTGCAGCCACCTTCAGTTGCTGCTTGTTTCTGCCCTAGTTTTGTCTGAAGTGAAAAGCACACTCAGTTGGGTTGAAGTCAGATGACACACTCTGCCATATAACAACATTCAGTTTCTTTTCCTTAAGAAGCTCCTGGGTTGCTTTTGTTGTATGTTTTGGGTCATTATGCTTTTGAACTATGATGCAGCATCCTATCAGTTTTGCAGCGTTCGACCGTATCTGAGCAGATGGTATAGCTCAGCACACTTCATAATTCACTCCCCATGCCATAACACTACCTTCACCACGTTTCACAGATTTGGTTATGAGGTCATGAGCCCTTTGTATTATTTTTATACTCTTTCCATCATTCTGGTATAAGTTCATCTTGGTTGTATCTGTCTGCAGAATCTTGCTCCAGATTCTAATCTTGTTCTAGTCTTGTTTGACCTTTTGACCTTTCTGATCATGAGTGGTTTATCTTTTATCCTGAGGGGTTTAACACTTTTTACATTCATGAAAGCTTCTCTTGATATGCCAACCTCCTCTAGAATGTTCTTGATTCATTTAGATTTTGTGAAGCTGTTTTTCTTCACCACAAAAACACTTGTGCAATCATCCACTTTAGCTGTCGTCCATGCTCTCCCTTGCCTTTTGATGTTTCTGTTCATTTAACAGTGTACCAAAGTGTTGCTTTGGCCCCTCCCAAATCTTCTGCTATCTATCTGATTTGATTTGTTTGTCTACACTTCATTTACATGTTAACTGCTCCATCTGAAATCCATTTTGGTGCTTGTGGAGGCAAAGATGCAAAAACTTTCACTGTCCAAACACTTATGGATCTGACTGTGGTATACTATTTAGTATATGTGCAGCATATAATACAAAATATCATAAAATATGTGACAGTGGCCCTACCGATGGACAGGGTAACATATCGAACAACACCACCTGCATCAGGGCACAGCTCTGCATTTACTCTACTGCCTGTTAATCTTTGACTTTCAAAACATTTATCAAAACTTTTCCTAAATGCTATGCTGCTAGTAAATATCTGATTCAAGCACTTAAATCTTATACAGTGACTAATGATCATCATACTATCATCACCAGCACCAACTACTGAGAGTAAACTTCACACTCTATTGTCACAGGACTAAACTAACTGCTTGTGTTTTCCTTCTAAATCTGCAAGAGATCACAACTCTGCTGAAAAAGAGGAAAAGAAGAACAGCACTTGGATGTTTGTTTTTTGCTCCTTACTAACTAAATGATATTGAAGATCTTTTACCTTGGGAACCGCAAAGCATCTTGGGTACACTTTTAGAGGCGGGATAATGAGCAGCAAAGATAATTAAGTGAGGGAAAAACTGGTGAAAAAGTGCAGTGCTTTCTTGCATAGCTCTTGCAATTTATGTGGGGAAAGTAAAAAGTATGACTCCCGCGGTGACGAAAAAACAAAAATAACTACACACGGAATGGACGTAACAACAAGGCTAAGCACCAAAAACTCTCCTTTATACTGTCAGCAACAGCTGCCTCAGGAGGCTCGCTGGGAGAAATGGCCTGGGTCTGTAATTCATCTCGGGGAGACATGTTTATTTTTGTTTGCGCTCTCTTTTTAGGCTTAAGGAACACATGTAACTGATCGTCCCGAGGGCTGGAGTCAAAGTCAAGGAAGTCATTCCTTCCAGGATGCTTGGGAAGATTCTGGTTCACTTCGAAGACTACCTTAAGTTCGATGTGCTGATGATTGACATTAAGAAGCTTTCACCAGGATCAATGAGCCAGTTCACTGCGTCTGCACTTTGCGTGAGATTTTATGTACAGGATCTCGCTAATCTTGCTAATCCCTAACAAATAAATAAATGAATAAATAGCAATTATGATACTCCCAACACCATCTTCAGTGCTTCACTAAGCCGCTGGAATCGGCCAGCCCGTTTAAGGCACTAACTCAAGACGCTGGCTTTATATCTTAGCGTGCTGTGCTTGTGGAACAACATTATTTCGGTGAGACTGAGCCCTGTAAAATAAAAGCTTATAGTGGCTTTTAAGCTAATATGTAGCGATGTGGTCAAAGGCTAATCGCAGTCAGAGTATATCAACGCCCGTGCGACAACTGCTCTGTGTACTGGATAATTTATAGAGCGGAATGGACGAGCTCCCTGCAGGAGGGGCCATATATGCCCTTTCAAACAATAGAAAGCTAATGACTTCCCTTGGCCTTACTATTTAGTCTGATTAAGTGACACGCAGAAGACAAACTTGGCAAAATGTAACATCAGGGACAATCCATTGTCCTGCTCTCTGCGGAGACTGTCCGAAGGAGAGGAGACTCATTGAGCACAAGAGACAGGAGAAATTGGATCAGTTTCTTTTCTACTGCCAGTTGTGCCATATGCTGTCTGTTCAACAATAAGGAAACAAAAAGCAAATGGTTATAGGATGCGTTCACCCGGGCAGAAAAGGGAGTCCACAGCAGCTCTCCAACTCTATACAATGGTATTCAAGTGTCGTTAATCAATTTATCCATTGATCAATCAAGTCATCCATCCATGGAACTGGGATTAAAATTTGCCCTGGACTGTGGTTAGACACAAGCCACAGGCCCCCAGACACCAACCATCCCTCAGGGTTTAATGGCCTGTCATTTAATTTAGATAGGAATAAATTGGCCTGTGTTATTTAAATGCCTGTTTAGCTGTTTAAAAAACAATTACATAGATATAATTATGTAACAATTAGGGTTATGTAACTATGGCTGTCAAACTTAATAGAATTTGAGCTGGATTGGTTTTACATGAGGAGGTGCTCTTATTTGAATGATTACTGAAGGAGTCCATGATTGTAATTCAGTATGAATCCGGAAAATTCTTAGTTGGCTAGGCTATAATTACAGAGTGAATGAACTACTATCATTTCAATTAATTTCTATAACTCCACCAGTCCAGGCAGACGGCCAAGGCAGCCATATAGCTGTGATGCAGCGTCCAGGCTGATTCATAGCTGCGACGTAGCATTGCTCAAACAACCTGCCCACGTCACGGGTGGAAAATCAGTCTCTGGTATAACGCATCCATCTATTCATCCGTCCATCTGTTTCATTCATAAACCCCTCCATCAACTCATTCATTCATCCACCCATCACTCTATCCACCCACCATCCATGCACTCTTATTTACACCATCTATTCCGCCCACCCATCCATCCACTTCTCCCATTCATTCCTCTATTCATTAATCCATTCATCCAACCACCCATCCCCTCTGTCTATTCATCCTTTGTCATCCATACACCTCTCCAGTCCTTCCATTCATCCAATCCATGCACCCACCTCGCTTTCCATTCAATCCTTCATCCATCCATCCATCCATCCATCCATGTTTCTTTCTTACAGCACTGTGTGAAAAGTCATTAAAATAAAAGCCCTGGAGAAAAGCTTCCATTGGGATCACATACTGACATCACACCTCCATCTATAAAGTGAACTCCACAGCTCCAGATCCTGCTGCTACAGTGTGCCTCAGGCAGCTACTATACTTGGCAAACACTGTCACTACCTGGAATGTCACAAGGCTTTCATCTCATTCATTACAGACTCCCTTTTCTCGGTTCTGGGGTGATTTGTCTGTATACGGTGCAGGTTTTTTTTTTTTTAGGCCTTTCCTCCAGGTTCCACAGTTACTCATCGAAGAGGTCCTGAAGTGAGTGGAATTCAAAGCAGCAGGAGTCACTCTCCAGATCAATGACTCATTATCAGACCGTTAAAGTCTTCTGAGTTAAGAGGGAATATATATGAACACATTTTACAAAGTGGGGTCAAACATGACATTGCAAACTACATCGATGCTTGATGGCGTGAAGTCCCCTTTTCCCCAACTCACTGTTTTGATGGCACCTGAAGTTCATAATCAGTTCATGGACTTCCAGCAGAGGGCCCTGATGTAGCAAAATCTCTGTGGGAGCAGCGACCGACTCTGGAAGTTCTCTATATGATGCCTATACTGACAGTTATTAATGGATCATACTACATTAGCTCAATATAAAAATCCCCTAAGGACAGCAATATTCTATTTAATCCTTTTGTCTGCTTGTTGTTGAGGGATTCTTTTCATCAGTGACATAAAATTGAATCCCAGTGAGGGCACCTGCGTCCTTGTTAAGAAATGAATAGCTAAACTAACAGAACATCATGAACAACAAATTGGTAGTGCAAAGCTGGGAGGCAGGCGAGGGGAGAGAGGAACTGCAGGAGTTATTTGTCTGATGTTATGCAACACAGGGTTTATTTCAATCCCGGTTTATTTTTGCATCTGGGGGGAGAAAAAAAAAGTCCATACAAAATGAGAGTGGTGCATCTGAAGAGCCCCGGTGCCTTTTGCTACACACCGGAAAATGTTTTCAAGTTATGACTCCCTGTGGCTCCGCCTGACAGCTTTTTAGCTCTGACTTCTAAATTGACTATGTTTTTCATTTCCTTCTTGTTGATTTGACGTTTAAAAAAAAATATTAAAAAAAAATAATTATGTGGGTCTATGCTGGATTCCATCCCAGGGGTGTATGAGTGATTTTGAAAGTAGTGGGGGAACCCTTTAATAGTAATTAATTATTTACTCTAAAAGGGAAAAAGAAATAACACGTATGGGGCTTTCATGCTGTGCTTTAATCACAGCAGAATTTTACCTAAACAGAAGCACGGGTGTTTGTTATATCCCAAATTAGGCAGGTAATAAATACTACCTGTTTGACGACAGTGCGGTCTCTACAGTTTGCATGTGTTGGAAAATCATTTGTACTTCTAAGCATGAAAGTGGGCTTGCCTGTGTTTATTTGAATTCCACAGACATCCCTTTTACAAATGCAACCAAATCTAAAATATGTCCTAAAAAGTGGGAGGTGCATTGGGAGAAGTCAAACATGAAATTTAAACCTGACTTGAGCAAGACACAGATTTTGTAAAGGCAGTCAGGAGGTTTAATTAGACCTTTTCCCACAAGGACATAGGTTTGGTTGTAACAAAATGTACAAAATTGGTAAAAATGAATAGGTAGGTTGTGTGACCAAAAAACGCAGTGCTAAATAAGATACATACGCTCCTGCACTCGCTCACTTATCTTCGAAAGCATCCTACTAGGTCACAGGGGGTTGCTGGAGCCTATACCAGAACCTAAAGGACAGATTTCAAGATACACTTGAAGAGGCCACCAGTCAATCGAGGGTAGAGACAGACAGACAAACACATGCACACATACCTAGAGGGTAATTTCACCTGGCACACATAGGTGACAGTTTTAAATCTTCGATTTACCTGCTACATGTTTTTGGACTGTGGCGAGGAAACTCACACAGACACAGAGAGAACATGCAAACCCCACACAGAAAGGATCCCACCCAGGCATCAAATCCAGGCCCTTATGGCTGTAAGGGAACAGCATGACCCCCTGCACCACCATGCCACCCACAGCACATACAGTCATAGGATTAAACTTGGAGTCCCATTTATTTTAGAAGACAAATTTCAATATAGTATAAACAGGAAATTTGACTGATAAATTGGCTGAACATATCAGGACGAACTTTAATGTTGATGCCTCCCTTTAATTCCTAACTATAATTCACAATTAGGACCAATTTGGTTTCATGGTGGAAAGCTGGTCATTTTATCTTAAACCAGTTTACTGACTAGTTAGTTTATGGTGCAAAGATGAATTTTTACTTTTTTTCATTGGCAGTGCAGACAGTAGAGGAAAGTGAGCACGTTATCTGAAAGAAGACCTTTCCAGGTTGAGGTATATGGGCTGACAGCACTGAAAACGTACCGTTAACACACTGATTAGCTCTCACCTCCTCCGTGTCTGGCAGTAACTGCGGTATTTCCAGGTCATTACATGATCCTCCAGATAGCCCCTTCAGCCAATCAAATGCTAGCATGGCCAAATTAGTCATATTGGAGACTGAGCCTCTCCAAAGCACATCAGAATCATTTAAAGCT
Organism: Prochilodus magdalenae; assembly: GCA_024036415.1. Lineage (NCBI taxonomy): Eukaryota > Metazoa > Chordata > Actinopteri > Characiformes > Prochilodontidae > Prochilodus > Prochilodus magdalenae. The sequence goes on along the minus strand of JAMWET010006850.1, from coordinate 132,746 downwards.
AGCTTTAAACTTGAGATGTTGTTCCAGCACTAAGTTTAGACAATTTCTAATTTTGGGGTGGTGATCTGATCCATTGTCTTTCTTTACACCAGGGACAATGTTCCTTTCAGAACCTTTTCATTTTATCATATTGTGTTTGAGAAAAGTTCTGTGTGTTATTCTGGTTAGCTCTAACTAGGACTGTTACTGTGAAAGCAGGGATAGCCTTGCTTCACAGTGTCTCTATCTGTACAACAGAAAAAAACATTCGGTAGAAGCTCAGAGGCGAGTTAATGCAGACCAGAGCTAATGCTAGAGCTAGCTAGCTGTTAGCCAAGCTCCTTTTGTGTATGACACAGCAGTAGTCAGCTGTGTAGCCACAATGAATTGTGCAGAAGGTGTGTGTCTCCTCAAAGAAGTGAATGTTCCTCAATGTATGAATGTTCTCTAAATATGGACATTGTATTCAACCAATAGGGCCAAAATGTACATGGGAGAGGGTATTCTCCTCCAAATATAGTGGTTCCTATGTCCACATTCTATCTAAAAATCTGTCATTTAAGTCAAACGGGCTAATGCAAGATGACTACTTCATCACACAGTATATTACAGATAAGGAAACCACTGAATGTGGGAATGTGGGAAATAAGCAGTCTCCTCATATATGCGACTCTTTAGGAAAAGTGCACATCAAATAAAGCCATTATAAGCAATGTTGTAACGTTCCTCACCATAAAATTAGGAATTTAAACATCAGAGCTTCTTGAATTCCGTTCATTTCGGCCTCCCTGATGGAGTAACCTTTCTAGGTGGCCTTTATTAATAGCTGTGCCATCAAAAGAACAATAGCCGCGCTGACACGCCGAAGAAAGCGCGGCCAGACAATTCCTGGGGACTCTTTCAATAAGTTAATATTAGAGCCGGAGCCAAGGCCTCATTGTCATTCCAGCCACACTCTGTGTCCCCACTCAGTTCAAAACCTGTTCTGATAGGAATCTCCCAGCAATAGCCAGCAATTTCTGAGAAATACAAAGAGAGAGGAGACAGGAGGAGTGGACAAGAGAAACACACAGAGGAGGAGAGATGGAGGGTGGGAGAGAGAGAGACCATGTGGAGCTGATTGCAGTGTGATAAATGGAACAGATCTTTACTAAAAGTGTTCTCATACTCTTATGACACAATTTCAGCAGGTTTCACAGCACCAGATCTTAGCAATCTCACACGATAGGCCTCAAATCTCAATCCAGGCAGCCTCCAAAACCGGTTTCTGTTGAGTGATTATTGCTGAGAGTGTGCCAGGCTGAAGCTGATCCAAAAAGTTACTTTGCCATCCTTGTCACAGAACGCATGTCACGCCAGGGTTTTGGCTTTTAGTGACCCTGTGCTCACACACACAAAAGGGGTTGTTGAGAGAAAATAAAGCACCATTTTCTCCTCCAAGATGCTCTTCTGAATAAATGTAGTTTGAACTACAGGCCTTGCTTCCATTTGCAAATAGCTTGAAATAATATTACAATGATTCAGAAGTCAGCGTTTGTTTTGTGCGTCCTGTCAGCTGGTGAAAATGTTATTTCCCCCTACAGTAAACACTCCATTAGACGACCACAAAGGAGCTTGATTTGGATAAAATAAAGCTATTTTTTTGTGAGGCTGCAGAGGGCGGTCAATTCATAGCTCCATTTTGTAGGCTAATGTGTTGGAACATCAGTCCTTAAATGCTTTTGGTGTCCTGCCCCCTGACCTTGACCAGTCAACACCCCACGCATTACATCAAGAAAAGGCTGACATGACTGCATAGATGGAAGCTCCTTGTTTAATATATGCTCATTTTAAAGGGACCATATTATATATTTTATACAATATATTTTTTCCCCAAGAGGGCTACTTATGACCTTCGCGTGGGTTTATGTAACAAAAACAGTCATTATTTTTGCATGGCAAATTTTCAACTATACCCATTAAACTTGACATATGTACATGTGAATGAGGTAAGTTCTGATTGGCTGTCTTTGCTGCATTCAAAAAGAGGCATGGGATAAAACTTTCAGCCTTATACAGTTACATTATCTAGACATAGGGCTAAAAGTTTATTAATCGCTTTAATTTCAAAATTACAATGTAAGAGAGCACAATGTTTTAGAGTTCGACTATATTATCAAGCATTGTCTTGAGTTTTAGATGGAGAAATTAATATAAATTGAATGAATAACACTTGTGCACTGACCAATCAAAGGCTATTAAAACTCTACACGTTGTGACATCACAATGTTTTAAGAAGTCAATGTTTTATTAACAGATCATTAAAAAACAAATCACAATTTAAATCACAGTCTCTATGTTTGTCAGAGAAATCCCAATTAGTTATTTTACCTGCATCGTTCAGACATGCGAGGCCTTAAGGTCCTTAGAAAATGTTATGTCAGATTCATGACATGTCCTTAAACCATAGAACTATTAGCACCTGTGTGTGCTTCAGGTCAATGAAGCATATTGGCTGTAAATATATGCTCCTATAGTAAAATAATTCCTTATCAGGAGTTAAATTTTTTTAACTGAAAAATAAACACGTTTTTAACACGTTTTTATCTCAACACCAAAAAGTCTGTCCACTTATGAAATTCAGTGTTACAGAAAACAAAAGTCCAAGTTCGTTCAAGTCTGAAATGTGTCTTAAATGCTTTCTCATATAGACTATATGGACTGATAAAGGAAACCTACTATGATGGCATGCTACAGTAGAAGTATAAGAGAAACCGCAGACCAGACTGTGCTGCACTAAAAGTCTGTTGTGCCTCATTAACTAATATATTCTAATATAGAAAATACTAATATATAAGTGTTGTCTTAATTTTCTACAGATTCATGATATGTTCTCAAACTACAGAACTATTCGCACGTGTGTGTGCTCCAGGGCAGATACTGTGATTATAAATCCCAAATAAGAAAACTTGAAAGCTCCCTGAAAACTTTCTACATCAGTAGGTAAATGAGGTGTATTGGTTATCAAGATATATCCCTAAATGCAAACACAGGTGCAATCACTTAACATCTAATTATGCCAATTGTTTAATTAGAAGTTCACTGTTTGGAACTGTAAACTTCTAACCTATTAGAAATATAATTTGTATTAAAGCTGTTTTCACGCTATTTTAAAGCTGAACATATAGATGCTCTAAATCAGTGGTTTGCAGCCCCAACCATAGAGACACAATTTTGTTTTTTCACTCATGTTTATTAGCAGATTAATTGGATCAGGTATGTTGTGAGCAGGGCGGTCACTAAAATGTGCAGGGCAGAGTTGGAAACCACTGTCCTAACTTGCTAAATGAAATGTATGACAGCATTAAATGTGTAGCTAAAGTGTCTTTGGTCCGTCTAGGTGTATGTACATGTCTGGCCCCAACTGTAGCTTTATTGTGAATAGGCAGGAAACAATTGCTGCATGCTGAATAGGCGAATATGTAAATTGGAATGGATTTGGTGACACGGCAAGAACAAAGATTTCAAAACAAGCCGTTTTGCACCCAAGTGTCTGTGTATAGACCATTCTACTAATTTACATGAAACTACAGTCCCACAGTAAAAAAAACTTCACCTTAGATGTTTTACGTTACAAGGATTATGTTGGGTTTGATTTCAGCTCAAAAAAGCGGCAGTACCAAGTTGAATATATACGTTCCCCTTTACAGGATACTTTCTGCTGGGGGGGTCTCTGTTCCAAAGCCTAACATCTAAATTTACACTGTTGAAAATAATACTTTAAAAATTCTTACATTTTTTTAATTATTATTAGGAAGCAAAAGATTTTTTTTTTTATCAGGAGTTTAATTTTTTTAACTAAAACGACATTGAGAACATCCCATGGGTTTATCTTACTACCAAAACATAAAGTCAGTAAGTCAGTTAAAAGTCTGAAATGTGTTTTGAATGTATTATCACATAGACTCTATGAAGGAATGAAACCTCAACTATGTTTACATATTGCAGTAAAATGTAAATGTTCTATGATGTTCTACAAACCGGATTCCAAAAAAGTTGGGACACTAAACAAATTGTGAATAAAAACTGAATGCAATGATGTGGAGGTGCCAACATCCAATATTTTATTCAGAATAGAACACCAATCACAGATCAAAAGTTTAAACTGAGAGAATGTATCATTTTAAGGGAGAAATATGTTGTTTCAGAATTTCATGGCGTCAACAAATCCCAAAAAAGTTGTGTGACACAAAGCCATTTTATACAACTGTGTGGCATCCCCCTGCCTTCTTCTTAACAACACTCAAACAACCAGACGTACTGGGGGACAAGAGGAGGACAAGTTTCTCAAGTTTTAGGAAATAGGAATGCTCTCCCCATTCATGTACTAATATCCAGGCCTCTAACTTGTTTCAATCGTTTTTGGGCCTTTCCTTTGTACATTTAGAGTTCACTCTCTTTATGATACACACCAAATGTTCTCTATTAGGTGATAAGATCTGGACTGCAGGCTGGAGCATTTCAGTACCGCGGATCATTCCTTCTCCTACGTAGCCATGATGTGTGTGATTGGCTGCAGAATGTGGTCTGGTGCATTATCTTGTTGAAAAATGCAGGTTCGTCTTCCCTGAAGAGAGATGACGTCCTAGATGGGAGCATATGTTGTTCTAGAACCTGAACATAGTTCTCTGCATTAATGGTGCCTTTCCAGACATGCAAGCTGCCCACATGCCACAAGCACTCATGCAACCCCATACCATCAGTGATGCAGCGCACTTCTGAACGGAGCGTTTGATAACAACTTGGGTTATCCTTGTCCTCTCTGGTCCGGATGACATTGGTCGTCCCAGTGTTCCATAAAGAACTTCAAATCGTGACTCATCTGACCACAGAACAGTCTTACCATTTTGCCACACTCCGTTTTCAAAGACCCCTCAATGGCCCAGTGCAAACGTCTGAGGCTTGTGGAGCTCTTGCTTAGAAATGGCTTCTTTTTTGCACTGTAGAGTTTCAGCTGGCAAAGGCGGATGGCACGGTGGATTTTGTTCACTGACAATGCTTTCTGGAAGTACTCCTGAGCCCATTCTGTTATTTCCTTGACAGTGGCATTCCTGTTTGAGGTGCAGTGACGTTTAAGGGCCCGGAGATCACGAGCATCCAGTAGAGTTTTACGGCCTTGACCCTTACGCACAGCGATTGTTCCAGATTCTCTGAATCTTTTGATGATGTTATGCACAGTTGATGATGAGAATTTTACGCTGAACGTGTAGAACTTTACGCTGGGTAACACCATTCTGGTATTGCTGTATCTTTCTGCACAACAATGGTGGAATTGGTGATCCTCTTACCATCTTGGCTTCAGAGAGACACTGACACTCTGAAAAGCTCTTTTTATACCCAATCATGTTGTCAATTGACCTGAATTAGTGTTAATTGGTCTTCAAGCTGTTCGTTATATGCTCAATTTCCTTTTTCCATCCACTTATTGCTACTTGTCCCAACTTTTTTGGGATTTGTTGATGCCATGAAATTTTGAAACAACATTTTTTTCCCTTAAAATGATACATTCTCTCAGTTTAAACTTTTGATCTGTGATTTGTGTTCTATTCTGAATAAAATATTAGATGTTGGCACCTCCACATCATTGCATTCAGTTTTTATTCACAATTTGTTTAGTGTCCCAACTTTTTTGGAATCCGGTTTGTATGCTCCACAACATTGTGTCGCTTATAGCGTAATGTAGCTTAGAGTACTGCTGTACAATGCCGGCAGGTAGAGCTAATAAATACCAGGTTCAACTTCATTTTTACATTCTACTCATATAAACTGATTGAAATAAAGTATTAAGCATCACTTATCGAGCTTGGCATCAGTTACTGCCTCTTCACAGACAGGCCGCTTTCACGCTGAAAGATGAGGCAACAGAACTGTTTGCTTAAAAAGACTGGCAGCCTTTTTCTGTGTAAATTTCAGGGCACTACTGTGGCTTTCTGTGGTCTCAAGATGGCTTTAATTTAAAGTAGTAATGACAGAATGCTGTGTGGCGTGCTGAGGGATTGAACAGTGCTCAGAGTCATGGAACACTGGCATGCATCAATGCGCTGTGTTGGTGCCAGTGTGAATACCTCCATTAAAAATAATAGTTTCCATTTTTTCAGACATTGTGTGACATTACATGGGGCGTCTGAGGTGTAGTGGCCCTAGCGCTTCTTATGATTCATTATTCGTTTCAACACACAGTGTCTGAAAAAAGGCCCTACACTAATATGTTAATATTTGTATTTGCAGTTTATTAGAGCTTTCAGTATTTATAAAAGAACAATGTTTGAAACATAAGTTGAACTTAACAGTGTCACAATTTAACAATATTTGCCACAAGCAAATATGTTAGCCCCTAGCTAGTCTCAGCCACAGATGTTCCACCTTTTGCCAGGTGCCTTCTGATTGGCTATCCACTCCATGTAAGATCACCGGATAAAAAAATTGTTGAAACACACCTAATAGTGTGTAATTCTGCCAAAAGCATGAATAACAGCTGTGTTCCAATTTGACATGTCCTGGACAGGTTTCTGGACTTAGGTGAAATCAATATTCAGCTACTCTTGCATCAAAGAATTGTGCAGGTGGGCCAGATTTAGTGGATGCCTTCCCAGGCACAATTCTGAGGAGAATTTTCTGTAGACTGGAATTTTTGGCACTGCTGGTAGACTTGTGTGACCGTACGCTTCCATACACCTGCAAATTCAGTTCCTTCCACATTCAGCGGTGAAAGGTACCAGATTCTCCCTAGAGACTAGCCCCAAGCTAACAGACGTTAACAAGCTAGTCCAAATACAGCAATACCACATGACACTCTGCGGAGCAATTCAATAAAGCCTGTATTGCTATAGGCCTGTACTATAGCATTTAAAAAAATTAAGGCAAATTGTCTCTTCTCTTCTTTGACTGTTCACTAACAGTTATTATACAGCTGTAAACTTCCAGTATACTCTTCTCTGTCTTGGCAATTGCCTCAACCGTTTGTAGAAATTAACATCACTCTTCTCCTCACAAATTGAAAGATAAAATTCTCCTCCTTTGAGACGCCACTGAGTGTTAATTTTGCTTCTCACTGAACCTTAAATGGAGATAATAGATTTTCTCTCGTGAAAGGAAGCACACCTCTCACCATAAGTATTTCATGGTGCTCTTTGGACCTATTCTTCAGACGGAGATAAACGCCTACTTGTAGACTGGAAAGAAATTTTAATTAAACCCATATTGGCAGTGCAATTTAGTCCAAGTCTAGCTTTAATCTACGTCAGGAAAATAGTTAGTTACATAAAAGACGACCCATTTACCAGACGATCCCCTCCACACAAACAACAAATTTTGCATATTAAAGTCTTAATCCAGACCAACCCACCACTGTCAACGGCTCTAGTGTTTTACTCTGGGCTCGGTGGGGGATAAAAGATGTCACCCTTGTAATTGTGAGGAGATAGCTGGTTGATTCGAGGCTTTGAATCGATGGAGCTCAAATCAATCTGCAAATGAGCATGTGTGCAAAACAAGCAACCGCTATGGAGAAGCCTGGAGATGATCGATGCCTCGGGAGACGCAGTCCAGCGCGGCCTGAATACTCAGATTTTTCCACTGCTTGGTATCGATGGAGCGTAGCCGGAAGAACACTGTGATTACCCCCCACCCCCCCAACTCCAACACACACATTCATACACATACACACACACACACACCCCTCACACGTACACACACAGACACACACACCCAGCACACACACACGCACACTCACAAAATGCATCACATTGTCTTGCCTCATTCCACCAAACCCAAATAGTCCAGCAAAAGATGACCTTCATTACCTTTTCAGGGGGAAAAAGGGTACACAGAGAACATTCAGAGTCAATTTCATTTCTGTTGCTGTACAACCTCCATCGTGGCCTGTACTGTGACTCACATCTTTAAATATTCCATTTTGACCTGGCTGACTGTGCTGGGCATTTTAAGTTTTCACTAAAGCAATTCAAGACGTGATCTAATTATTGATGAAAATCCAATTACTGCTCAATTATTAACCTAGTTATTTATCATTCGCTAAATTAATGCTGTTAGCAGGGCTGTATTAATGCAGTGGTTTCCCAGGGATCAAGCTCAGGAGGGGCCTGAAATGATGCTGGGATAAACAAGAAGAAACTTATTAACAGTGGTGGGGATATGGCCCAGGGGTTGTAATGTCTACAAAACAAATAAAGCCATTTTGTTTGCTACTCAGAGGGACCAAATGCCTTTGTAAATGTAATACTGATAATGACAATAATCCATAAACTATCTTTGGGCTCTATTTTGTCTCAAATGATATCCTCGGCATAACCATGTCATAACTTACATCTGGTTCATATTACTACCATTGTAAACAATTCCGACTTCATTTCATATTAAACCATTTGAAATTGCTTTGCTGGCAGCTTAAAGGAGTAATAAGTGAGGTTATAGTTTAAAACATTGCAAAATTGACTAAAATTATCAACAGAACAGAGATATCTATTAAAGTTAGCATGCTAAGCAGCTAGACCTGGCCATCCCGTCTTGTAATACCACTGGAGAGAATTAAGAGGTAGCACTGCTGCCCTGGTGGCATGTTCTAACCTCTTATCAATTATGTTGAAGGTTCTGCTCTTGGTAGATCAATTAAGAACATGCAAGTAAATGCAACAATGGCTAAAGCTCTTGGAAAGTGCAGCTACCCATTTGTGTCACGAATCCACATTCAGCAAATAATAAAGGAAGTGATATAAATAGAAGAAAAGCGAGAGAAAACATTGGTGTTGCTTTCCACTGCTGGAGATGCTCTTGGTGCATAAAGACATGTATTTTGATGCTGAACTTACTACTGGTAAATAAACAAGCTCTTAATGTCAGTCTTGAGGAGGAGGGCCTGTGCATTTCTTACAGTAGGGGTGGACACCACGACTATGTGGTGCTATGCAGGGGCGTAGCAGCAAATTCTGGGCCCTGTACACTCTCACTGTCAGTGGGCCCCTATCCATGCCAGTACACGAGGAACATGAGCAAAAAAAAAAAAGAGCCCCTCTCCCTACTCAGGCCCTGGGTAGTCAGGTCCACTTTTCCCCCCACTACCACGCCCATGGTGCTATGTTGCCCCTATTGCTCAAAGCATGAATTTGACAGGTTGCTCCACTTTACACACTGCTCCTTTAAGGACTGAATAATAACACATTTTGTCATTTTAAAGACCTGAAGTGTGTGAGAATGTTATTAAAATATGTTTTCGGCACATGTTTACAAAAAAAGATCTGGGTGACTATTGATGTTAATATTTGTAGCTGTAGCGATAAACTAGGCGAAAGAGTGAACACCTCCAGTTGACCAGTCCTGTCCAAACCTATCATTACCCATCTTTAAGAAACCTATCTTCATCTAATGCGTCTTAACACAGGCAAGACAAAAGCAGCGTAATGTGCTACGTTGGGTGCAACGTCAGCGCAACCCTTGAGTGAGCCACTCCTAAGCCCTTTCAGCTGTCAAGGCCAGTAATGTTCCTGGCATCGATGTGCGTGTGACGCATGCACCTACACACGCTGTCCTCAACGAACACATGCAGAGGCGCATCAAAAGCAAGAGCCAGGAGATCTCGTACTTGCCCAGGGTCATCTCTTACCCACTTCAGCACTGGGGATAGCGGCACTGAATTCCAGCCAGCCAGGAAGAGTGCGGGGCGATAATGCATACATCTCCAGCATTTTGATGAACAGGTATGACGGCCCCTAACCTCCTTGGAAGCATATTCAGGCCATTAACCATATTCCTCTTGCTGAGATCCATTCAGTGCTGCAATTTCCCCCAGCAGGCGAGAGAGAGAGAGAGAGAGAGAGACAGAGAGAGAGACAGAGAGGGAGAGAGAGAGGGAGAAGGAGACTGCCAAACAGACAAGAATTACTCTTCTGTCCCAATCGACGGTGCATGGACAAAGACAGCAAAGTAGTTTTGACTGTACATTTGCTACATTACAGCCCTAACTGTTTTCAACAAGTGGCAACATTTTTGCTTTTTGCAGCTCCTTCGGGTTCAGAGTAGGTGTTCTGTTTATGCTATAGCATGACTGCATTTATGAATGAGTAGTATGTCTGCATGATATGAAAAAAAAACTAGCTAAATTCTGTATTAAGACAGTAAAATATAATAAACACAGACTGGTAAATCTGACCAAGGGCGCATGCAAACTCAAATGCTGTTGGAAGGCCTGCAACAGGCTTTAAGCCACATTATCATTCATTTGATGGCTGTGTCAGAGGTGTTAGCCAATCAGCAACGATGTGTGTATAAAACCTGCCATAAAAAGGCTTATTTTTATTTGCAGTGCAACAACGGACATTAGAAGACAAGTTCCTTTTTTAAGGATGCCAACAATTTGCCTTCTCAGCGGCCATAGTTGCAACACTTGCTACTTTTTGTTGGGGCTGAACAGGCACAATTGTCCTATCAGTATTGTTTTTTCTCACCATGGTTTTCAGTTAGATACAGGCAAGTGAGCTGTCCCATTGTTAAGGACATTAGCAGCTGATCTGACGACCTTACATGTTTAAATAACAACCAACATAATGAGAAACTGTCAATGGAATCAGCCATCACTTCATGATTTGCATTGGGTGGGGCTAATTTCATGTGGAAAAACGTTTTGGGTCTTTTTAGGCTGAACGATCGAATCAGTTATTAGAAATAGAAACCAGAGGCAGGCTTGTGCCAGGATTCTTTACTTCTACTTATATGTTAATGGCTGTTACAAGGTTCATGTGCACTTAGCTTCAGGCTAACATGCTATTAGGAAAGCCAGTGCAATTAGTTTTATCATAGGCACTGTTTTTAACTTATGGATCAAACAGGTCTCTTAAGGAGGCCTTACAGTTTTTACTCATTTCTGGCTACCCTAATTCACCCTAAAGAGAACTAACTGTCTGCATTTCTTCGCCAGGCTAAACAACTGTCCATCCATTCTGGTTTGATGGTGTGACAAGATCTGCTTTGACCGGAAAACCCCTATTCAGCTGCCTTCTGGAGAAGTTTGACCAAAACAGAGCAGCCTCCTGAACGTCCATTCACTCTCCATATGCTACTGGTGCCTGCAAGGACTCTAACTGAATAACTATTCAATAACAGATATTGCTATTTTTGGGGGGATACATGTCGCTAATTTTGCCTAAAGTTTGTGGGTGTGCTTTAGTTCATTGTTCTTGTTGTGGCCTCCATCAAGAAAAATATGTACTATATATTCAGTATTGTGATATTTTGCATGGCAATATTGAATCGATAATGGATGCTAAGTATTGATATTTTTTATGTAACTTTTCTTTTGGATTGGAATTTGCAGTTGACAAATGTAATAATATAATGTTATTATACATTATATTCCCCCTCTGAACGTACAGTATACTGCCATTTTGTTTAAAATATTAACTGCATTTATAAGTTTCTCTTCCATATTTTGAGTGATAATTATGAGAAAATGGAGCAAATTGCCAGGAGTCAAGAACAAAAAGTTCACAGCACATCAGCTGGGGACGCCTATGTCCAGGAATGGTCCTTGAAATTAGTTTGAGCCAGTCACCTAAACTGGCATTTCATAGCTTTTTTTTATAGTAGTTGAAATATTTACAAAACTCAGCTTGCAAACTCAACCGCAGCTAGCTAGCTAACTGACTGCTAATTACCCACTCTCATTGGAAAGGTGTGGTCATGTGGTCTGCTTTGTCTTTGTTTCTGCTGGTGTGAACATACACATAATATACATCCTTTTGTCCAATGACAGCTTCGTTTCTCTTCCTTTAACCATATTAATAACGTGTAAGTACACTGTCAAATCTTTATACTCTATTTATATTGCTCTTGCTGTATTATTGGTTTGCTCTCCACCACCCTCCCTGAAATCTCCTTGGCCTGCTCACCTGGGGCTTGGACCCTTGACCTTCTGGAGACCTATTGTATAAAGCACTATATAAATAAATCTTGAATTAAATTTGAACTGAATTATATCTAACTAAAGGCCTACCTCTAACAGCCACACTTCGCTACTGGACTACATGAACACCTTTGGTTATCAAAACACACAAAAAACAGTCCTCCGAGACTATGACTGGTCAAGAGGCCCACGGTACAGACATTGTGGTTGTCAAGAGGGCTCATTTGCAAATTGCAGCCTTCGGTTATATCAGTATAGCACAGACTGATCCTGAGCTAACGACTACCAAACAATCCCTCAAGGATGGCATATGCATGTCTGAAACTGATGAAGTGTTAGAGATATGAAGGTAATCAAGGAATGAAATGTGACAGGCATATTAAAGACACAAGTCCCACCTGCCATCTACGTTTCTATAGATGCAGATGTAAAGTCGGGACCTTGATTTCAGCTGTGGCAGGAAATCGCCCCCCAGCAGGATCACAGCCGCCTACTGTGAGTCACACATTAACATAGCAGCTTCCTTTAGTGAGAAAGGCTCGTGACGTAGCCGGGTTAATTTGGATAATTAGTGGGACTGCCTGCCGAAAGTCTATAATAAACCTCAGTCTCAAACATCTGAGCCTCCGAATTTTAAGGCCATGTCCGGCGGCCTTGCTGGCTGGTTGTTTCATGTGTAGATGGGCACACATACAGTGTGAGCCATCAGTAATTGGAATGTGACACTGCTGTTGTTGTTGCTTTAGCTCTGTATTCCAGCCCACTGCGCTTGAGTCACTCACTACATTGTTAAACCGGGGGACTATAAGTTTTCAGACAATTGGCTGCTCACTTGTTTCTTGAGTAGTTGTGCTTCATTGCATCATCAGCTAAGGCACAAGGGCGCAAACAAAGTTAGCGGATTTGAGGTGGCATTTGAGTCTGGAAGCTGCTGTTGTTCGTCAACATGTAAACCAAAGAAGTGCCAATGCCAGTAAAGCATGTAATCATGATGTCAGAAAAAATCTGAACAAGTCAGTTTTTTCCTTACTCAAGGTCTTTTAGGCAAAACAAATGTGTCTAAATCAAACGTTCCAGATACTGATAAGCTGATAATAAAAAGAACACTCCAACTGCTCTTGAACTACACTTCCCCACAGATTAAAAGTGAGAAACCTCCACTTTTTGCGTGGAGTTTAAAAAAAATTAAAAAGGGGATTCCTAACAAACATACACAACCCAAACTGTCCCCAGCAAACACTTACATGTACTATCTGTATCAGCCACTGAATGACAAGCTGATGAAGATGGAGGTGGACATGCACCTGGTCACCTGGATCACTGACTACCTCACTGGGAGACCACAACATGTCAGGACCAGGGACTGCTCCTCTGATACGGTGATCAGCAGCACAGGAGCACCACAGGGGACTGTTCTCTCTCCAGTCCTGTTCACCCTGTACACATCGGACTTCAAATACAACTCGGAGTTATGCCACATGCAGAAGTTCTCTGATGACACTGCAATCGTGGGGTGTGTGCGTAATGGTCAGGAGAGGGAGTACAGAAGCCTGGTTGAGGACTTTGTGGAGTGGTGCACTACCAACCATCTGAAGCTGAACATCACCAAAACCAAGGAGATGTGTATAGACTTCAGGAGGTCCAGGCCCTCTCAGCAGCCAATCTCCATCAAGGGGGGTGATGTGGAGGTGGTCAGGTCCTACAGATACCTTGGTGTGCACCTGGACGAGAGGCTGGACTGGTCAGTAAACACTGACATGGTCTACAAGAAAGCACAGAGCAGACTGTACTTCCTCAGGAGGCTGGGGTCCTTCAGGATCTGCCAGAAACTCCTGCTGATGTTCTACCAGTCTGTGGTAGCCAGCGTCCTCTTCTATGCTGTGGTGTGTTGGGGAGGCAGTATCAGCAAGAGGGATGCTGGACGACTCGACAGGCTGGTGAGGAAAGCTGGTTCTGTGCTGGGACTGGAGCTGGAGTCCTTAACACCACTGGCAGAGAGGAGAGCCCTCAGCAAGCTGCTGCACATCATGGACAATGTTCACCATCCTCTGCACAGCACGATCATCAGGCAGAGGAGCTCATTCAGTGGTAGGCTGCTGTCCCAGTCCTGCTCCACAGACAGACTCAGGAAGTCTTTTGTCCCTCAGGCCATAAGACTGTTCAACTCCTCTCAGTACAGCAAATGAAAAACTCTGGACACTCTTTCCTTCCGGTCACTCCAATAGACACACCCCCATCTCTGCACACACTCCCTCCTCTGGACACACCCCCATCTCTGCACACACTCCCTCCTAAATGCCCTATTTCTATTTATTTCTATTTATATTGTATTATTCTACTCCATTCTGTACTGTTTACACATTTTGCACTGATAAATTATTTATATTACTCCGTATTTGCACTGTCTGTATGGCTGACAACAGCCATCTTCTTAATTTGCTTAGCAAATTGTTTACCACTACCTCCATTTATACTTTATACCTTACCCAGACACTAAGGACTCTATTTATATACTTTCATACTTTATATTGTGTCTCTGTCTCTATTTGTACAAACCTATCTTGCTTCTGTTGTTACTTCTGTATAGTTTGTATATCTGCTACTGGATGCCTTAAATTTCCCTCTGGGATCAATAAAGTATCTATCTATCTATCTATCTATCTATCTATGAGCAGGGTCTGAAGCTCAGAGATGTAGCGTGAGTGGAAAAGATACAGGTATTAGACAAATCATTTGAGAAATATGAATGTGAAACAACATTCAGCACCATTTTGGTGAGTACCTATGTCTACACCACAGGCTTATCTATATATTGTTCAGTTCTGTTTTTGCACTGTTCCAGGGTTACACTCTTATTAGTAATTATATGACGTAATTATATACGTAAATGCTAAATATATGTACAGTATATGAATAGGTAATTAATTACAACTTAATGCATTTCATTCAAAGTTCTGTGACAGATCACAGATTTTAACTAAATAACAAAAGGAAAGTGGTATTGGTCAATCTTTAAACTGAAAATCAATAAAAGCAGCAGCTAATGTTCTCAAAATGTTGGACTGACCACCTTAGTGTCCAGATTTCAACAGCACAGACTTCTAAAACCAAACTGTGTGGAGATTTCCTTAAAACAACTGAATGCAAGTTTCCTAAAAAGAATGGATGTTAATAACAATAATTAGTGGACAATTTGTGGGTTTTTATTTTTATTTTTTTTAGATTTTTGAGTTGTTGATGCTTTGTTTTTTCTGTTAAATATAAAAATTCAATAACTTGATAGCCGTTTTAATGAAAACTCAAATAAATTAAGTATGACCATATTTGAAGAAAATATATAATTTACTTGTATTCAAAATATTTGACTACAGCAGTCAATAAGAATACTAGTATAGTAGTATATCATCTTTTCAATAAACAAAACATCTTTCTGACACTGTTTGTTACAGTTCAAGTGGTTGACATTTCAAATATTTTCAACAGCTGGTCAATAGCAGCCTTATCCTCAAAAGCCAATGTGTCAGCGTCAATCAACTCCCCTCAAATTAACTAGACTAGAATAAACAACTCCAGTGAGAATTGGCTGTGATATGTCTTGCTGTTGCTCAGCAGGTACGACTGCGGTGGAGGCACACTCGCTAAGGGAATGATGAGAGCAGTCACAGAGGGGTTGAATCAGCCTAGCCCAGCCCAGCAGCCTCCAGCAGACGTGGGCAGCCTGCGAGTTATGGCACCTCAGGGAATAGTGTTCATTCAAATAGATGAGGGAGCGGTGGCGGTGAAAACTAGGAGGCAATAGAACAGAGGCTGGCTCCACTGAGCCTCTCGTCGTCGAATCCATCACAGAAAGAACCTTTCCCTTACTCCCTGTACGCGTCGCACACCATCTATCATGAATTCAACAAAATCCTCAGTAGTTAAGGTGCAGACTTATTAAACCTGGATAATATGAATGTTCACTTGGAGCTTGCATTTAAATTCATAGGTGAAGTCACAAGTTGAAGGGACAAGACTGCCACCTTGTGTTTAACCTCGTACTGTACACAGTCCAGCTTAATTAATAACCAGCCCCATTTATAAAAATGAATTGCAACAGCACCGTGTCACACTAGAACACATTGTCCGGTCCTCAGGAGGCGTGGGCCAAATGAGAGGAGGAGCAACATACTGTACCGACCCTGGTCTTAACAGCTATGAGCCCTGGAAGGGGGAAAAATGACTTTTCAATAAATCTTCAAATGCAAGAATAAGCAGCCTGGTAGTGAGTCAGCATTAACAGCTGCTTAAAAAAAATGTGCTTATTTCAGGAAGTCTTCCATTGAGTGAATTAAAAGCTCCAAAAGGGTAAAGGTTTTCTGAGAAGCAGATATGCAATTTCATGCTTGGAAAAACCCATTGTCGCCATTTCCTTTAATGACAGGGAGTGGATTTTCAAATCCACATGTTAGTTACTTGCTGTAAGGGCCAATTAGCTGATAAAACATCCTGTAATTACCATAACTGCAAAAAAATCTAAATGAAACAAATAGAAGCATATGACAAATATGGACTGTACTTAGGGCTTTATCAACAGCAGGGAGAGGGAGGGACCATTAAAGATTCTTTCATCATAGCAATCTGAGTTTTATTGTCCTTAAATCAAATAATTAAGTGATATTTACATTAAAAACCTCAAAAAAACACAGAGGCACCTGGACAAGCATAACAACAGCTGATTGGCGCACATACACGGTTCCTCCAGGCTGACAGAGGAAATACGTGCTTCGTTGTCCACTTCTCTAAAGGCTGTAGTCCTTCTGACGTCAGTAGTTGGCCACACGTCAAACAATGCCTTTGGCTTCTGTGGGCAGCTCAGCCGGGTCTAAACCAAACTGCTTCATCTGAACAGCGATGTCAAACAGGTAGTCGTAACATTCACACCTGGAGAAAAACAGCATTCAGAAATGACAGGATAAGTGACCTGTTCTAATGGATTCTAATGTTCTAATAAATGGACCTATCAGAGCATAATGCATTCATCAGCATGTTCGTCTTGAACACTCTTCTCCAGAGTAGTACTATTCTGCCTGAAGCTCTGCCTGCTTTTTCTACACCATGTTATCCCATTCTTGAACATGATTCATGGTCCATGATTGTTCCATTGACACTGGAACAATGCGTCCCTGATTGAGTGCATTATACAAATGATTAGTGCTTATTTATTACTTTTCTGAGCCTGCCTCCGTGTAATTTACCTCATCGTAACTTTGTGCAGACAAAGCAATTACCCACTTTGCTCAAAACCACACCACAGGTGCCTCTGATTGCAGTCATCTACTTCCTGTTTGGTACCATTCAGTTAAAACAACACTGATATTGAATTATATTAAACACATAATAATGAGTCACAGTGAAGGTACTCTGTAAAGATTGTGAGGGTATCGATATGTTTGTCACAGTTCTGTGACTTGTTAACTTATTTCTAACTCTTAAAAAGAATGTCCAATAACATCAGTTAACTTTGGACTGTAATGTACATCCAGTAATATATTTATAATATATTCCACGTGTAACAACAGTTATGCCCACAAACGGCATATGTAAACCTACCCAATTGAAATTTGTTTGAGAAAGAAAAAACACACCTATACAAAATATATAAAGATCTATATACTATATATAAATCATGGCTACAATTTAAATACACTTTGTCATAAGCTGGTTGTCATAAGCTGTTTTATACAAAAAGGATCAAAAGTAGGAATTCCAGGACAAATTCCATGATTTTTGTAAACACAAAAAGGCCACCTACAATAATGCATATTTTAACTTGTCATATGTTTTACATTAAATCTTCTAATCTATTAAACCATAAAATCTTTACATTAAATCTTTTGTCTATTTTATGATTCATTGAAAGTTATCAGTCATATACTGCCATTTATGTTCATGTGTTACCATTCTCCCAACTTGTTTAAATTGGTTTTGGTTACTTGGTTACTGTGAATTTAAGGTTTGAGCTTTGTCCTGTCTAGCTGTTTTGCACTGTATCTCGTTCACAGAAGCAGTCCAGGCTGAAACACATGAGCATTAGTAGCTAAAATCCTGCAAGAAGAATATGCTGAGATCGGTCATCGCTGTGGTTTATTAACCCGAGTGTAATTATTATTTCTTATTTCCTTCACAGGTACTGGACATTCATTTATTTATTTATTTTATTGTTCAGGTGTTGTTCGATGACTGCAAAACCAATCTATACACTTCCAGGTTTTCCAGGATGTGTGGGAATACGGTCACTTCTCTTTCAAGGTGTTCAGCCTGTCCTGTGGTATCTAGAGCTATCAGACACAAAGACTTACATTCTTAGCAATTTAGAAAAGCAGCAACTGGTTCTGCAAAATCATTTCACATCTGCAATGTTTTGACCGCTTCCGAAAGCGACAGCGATTTCTTGCTACTCTGTTAGTCATTCCGGTCCCCCTAGGTGCTGGAGTCTCAGAGTAACTAACTCAGTGTTTTTTAGGCATGACTTCCAGCCAGTTTGTTGGATTTGTGCTTTAACAAGCTGCGAGCTTCCAGAGTAACACTTATGCTCAATTTAAAATGAGTCAAATTTATAATAGGAATTACTCATCCTAATCAAACCAGGGCGAGAAATCCAACATTATGACCCTAATTATTCCTATAAGTGGTCAGACCTGGCAATTACTTTTTCTACTCCTGCTGAGTGTTTTTAATAACCTTGAACCCCAAATACATGATAGGGGCATTTGTTTTTTTCACTTTAGTAGAAGTGTGAGAGAGAAAAACTAAACGCGTAAGGAAGTGTCCATACACATTTACTGTTGTGACGTAATCAATCAGAAATAACACATATATTTCTCTATTACTGTAGGAAACAGAGCTGTATGGACTCTTTTACTTTTCTGTATGGATTTCAATACTTTAATACTCTCATACATACTACTAAATTAGGTACACCTCTTTGTATCTACACTCACTGTCCGCTTCTTTAGCTATACGTACCATATAGCGTCACTTTGTAGGTCTACAATTACAGACCACAATCCAACCATGACCATTATTAAATTGTGAAAATCTGATACTGTTGTAACACTAGCAGACTGCTTGTAACAAGCACCTCTTTTAGTACTTTTTCCACCAAAAGTTTAATTCAGCTAATAGATAAAAGCTACACATTAAAATGTGCTATGTTCCCTTCGCTTCAACAAAATGAACAATTTGATCAGTGATGTTCTACCTAATAAATAAGTGCCAATATAAATAAACACATTACTCAATTAAATTGCAAACATAAATATCTCACATGGTCTTGGCTTTCTCCCAGCTCTCTCCCCAGACATAGACACCGTGTCGTCTGACAAGGACAGCACAGGAATCTGGGTACTCCTCCATTGCTCTGGCCATGCGCTCTTTCAGGTCCTTTTCTTCTGGCGTGTTCTCAATGATGGGCACCACCAGAATATCATTGTATCTTAAAGACACATATATACAACACATGCATTCAAGACATTATCCTCTTCCAAATCTCAGATGTAATACATTCTAATGCTTATTATTAATAATAAGGGGTTATTCCCAACTTAGTCTTAAGTTAAGAATGTCTAAAAGTCATTTAAACTTTTATGGTGTTACATACAAGTGTGCTTGTTTTGTTTCAGCTGCATTTAAAGAAGTTTAGAGAGAGACAGTTGATTGTGAGTGCAGACAATGATTTGCGTTTACTGCCAGAGTAGGCAGGATGCACAAAGCAATGGACACTGCTTATTTATTACATGTTTGACAGGTTGTAAGTAAAATAATACATATTCAGAAACATATTTGACTATATAATATTTTAGTGTTTTAGTGTATATACTGTACATTTTTGGGACTGAAGACACCAATCAATCAATCTAGTTTCAAAAGCAGATTTGTTTGTTTTTCCATTTATCATGCAAGTTTTCAGCTGCCCAACCATATGGGGCCTTTACTATCATATTTGGCAGTTCATAATTACCACATGTCTTCAATAGGGGACAGGCAGGACATTCTAGCTTCTACACACTCTTAATACCTAGCTATGCTACTGTAACACACGAAGAATGTCTTTCGGCGTAGCTGTACTGAAATAAGCATGGACATGGTCTCAAAGCAGTGTATGTTGCTCTAAAATCTGGATTTCTGGCAGCGTTAATGGTGCTGAAAATAACGCCCTGAGTACTAACACAGCGTACAAACCATGACCATTTTCAATTTTGCGCTGCCAAAAATCTGCATGATCCTGCACTTCTTTGAACCAGAGATAAAGATTTCCATTATTTCTATAAACTGTCTAAAATATTATTTTGCTAGACCACAACCCCCTTTTTTTTTTACTTTGCATCAGTCTATTTTTAGAAGACGGCAGCTATTCTAGACAATGCTAACATATGGCTTCCACGATGCACAGTAGAATCTGAACATGCATTTCTGAACATGCAGGAACTATGTTGACAGTTGCTATTCCTAAACCCATGAGGTCACATTTATCACAGAAGCATGCTGCTTGTAAATGCAGCGATGTCTGAGGGATAAAAGATCATGGACAATCAGTTATCTCAGGGGTATCCAATCTCATCCACAAAGGGCCAGTGTGGTTTTAGGTTTTCATTCCATCACAGCAGGAAAACACATGACCAGTTGCTGATTAAGACAGAGACCAACTGATTAAACACAGAGAGTCAGGTGAGCTCCAGCTTGTTCGGTATGAAAACCTGCAGCTGCCCTGGCCCTTTGTAGATAAGCTAGGACACCCCTGAGTTATATAATACCCTGTAGTGGGTGAGTTGGGATTATTTGTTGCATTTTTTTGTGGTAAGCCTTGACCCATTATTGCTCATGAAGGAGTAGGGCTTCCCTAGACCCTCCTTTTCCTGTTCTTCTGTTGGTCCACATGTTCTCTGCATTTTCTAATAAACGTCTGAACTCCAGTTCTAAAAAGTCCTGTCTTTACTCGTCCCTTTGGTCATTTTTATTCCATATGGAAATGGATTATCTAATCTCGCAACTCCCCAGAAATCTTTCCTGAAAAAAATGGATAACTTATCACTGTTTCGACAGGAAAGTAAATAAATGAAGGAAGGCCTTGAACTTCCGTGCGGGTGCTACAGCACATTAGAAGAAAACTGTGTATTTCAAATAGGCTTTTTAACCACACTTCCCTTTATTTAGACACATACCAATATCACCTAGAATGTAAGCAAGCAGATTCTGCCAACCTGTAATTGGTGCCTGAGTTTCCTCTGCGAATCCCCTTGATCATCTCCTGGTGAGTAATGCGAAACTCCTTTCCAGGAAACAGCAAAGTGGCCATCACGGCCGCCTTAGAGTGCGTATGAATAACAGCTTGGGCTCCTGCCGGTGAGGGAGAAACAAGCTTCAAATGAATGTTCATCAAGGCAAACTTAAGTGCAGGCAGTGCATATGTACACTCACCTCTCATAGTATAGGCGTTCATGAAGAGTGGGGTGCACTGGCTTTTCGTCAGCTTCTTCCATGCAGGAGGACTGCTGATGTCCTTTTCTTCTATGTCACATACAAACATGTCTTCTGGCTGCCGGGAAACAGACATTCGACGCTGATTACTTACAAGTACTATAAAGACACTACTACACCTCCCGTCTTGGTACATATTTCTGCTCCAATGGTTCACACTTGAGTGTGATTCGTTTCCTTAATCAAGGCAATCATACCAGTGCCCTGAAAGGAGCCACATGGGCATATTATCAAGTTATACCTACTAATGACTTGATTGCCACACAGGATGATGATAATGATGATGAAGACACATATACAGTGAAATGTGCAATAAAAATTACTTGCCTGTATTCTTTCCTTCTGAACTCCAGACGGGGCGATGTAAATCTGGTCCCTGTTCCAAACAACAGCAGACAGCGTAACTACAATTACTTACCTATCTGCCTTACATTCCACAGACATATTAGCAGCACTTTACAGGTCAGTAATAAGAGTTCAGTATATGGTAATATGATGTGAACTATTATGTAAGGAATTTTGACAGTAACAAGCCAGTAACAAATTAGTGAAATAATGGCAACATGTTGCACCAATCTAAAACGCTGGCTCAATGTTGGAGTTTAAGTTATATTCATCCCACATGTTTATCCCACTTTTGAGTTTATTGGCCAGTTGCAAGTCAACTTTCGCCCAACCCATTTTGACCAGGGTTTTCCCCATTATGCGATTATCCCATTTGACATCAAGCACATACAAAAGTACTGAATGGATTTTTGACAAAGTCAGATTTTCTGCAGTTACTGGATTATTAACTGCATGTAAACACATTCATCGTAGTGAAGAAATGGAAAAACAACGGTAAAAATCAATTATAACAGCCGTTTTACTACGTTCCTTCTGTTTTACTACGTTAGTAATCATAGTGGTAACTAGACAGCAATAAAACAGAATCATAAACGTGAATCATACGCCATCCTAGCACATTCTAATAGGAACAAAGC
This sequence comes from Prochilodus magdalenae, assembly GCA_024036415.1. Taxonomy (NCBI): domain Eukaryota; kingdom Metazoa; phylum Chordata; class Actinopteri; order Characiformes; family Prochilodontidae; genus Prochilodus; species Prochilodus magdalenae. Next base: position 110,315 of record JAMWET010006850.1, on the reverse strand, counting down.
GTCCAGCTCTTCCATTTACATTACATTTACGATATTTAGCTGACGCTCTTATCCAGAGCGACTTACAAGGTTAATCATATTACAGGTAGGCCAATGTAGTGTTAGGATTCTTGCCCAAGAACTCTTATTGGTGTAGCACAGCATAGTCACCCAGACTGGGATTCGAACCCCAGTCTCCCACATGTGGTGGTGGCTCTCTGGCGGGCAGTGGTGTTATCCTACACCAACCACTTAACCACTCTTCCAGCATAATATCTGATTAATCACAATCGCTCCATAATTTATCATAACAGTACACTTCTTATTACACACTCATTATTATCTGCAAGTAAAATACTACCAAATGAAAGTTTACCAACCCACGTCTGAGGCTTATTCCACCTCCTGTTCCCGTCACCCAGCCCAGCTGATAGAAGAGTCTGCAGAGCTCAGGGATGAGCATGCTCGGGTGCTCTTTATCCTGGAAATCACACACAGTTGCAATTTCATACTCATCCAGGCCTGTTTAGCCTAGGGTATTCTAATTCCACCCAGTTATGCAGTTATGCAGACTTCACAAAGAGAACATTCAGGCCAGACTGCCATGTTTATGATTATTATTAAGTATCCCTTTTAAGAATCCTATAATAAGAAGTTAACATAATTGATATATCGAGAGGTACTGCAAGGATATTAGCCACTACCATGATATATTACTTTACATTACACCACAAAAATGCTCGAAGCAACAGTAGCACACCTAAACGTGCGGCTTTTGGTGACCAGGCTGTCAGAGAAAACACTGTCCATGCTGTTAGCACAGTTAGTGGCTATCTTCCCACTCCCCCTTACACAGAGCAGCACAATTCCAATATGAAGCTAACTAAGCCTCGTGACGTTAGCGCTCTTACCACCTCTGCTGTCTCCCTGCGGTCTCCGTTAACGGACGACATGTTTAGAAGGTTTTGAACCAAAGCTGGTTAATTTCGTTATTTGCAGACGAAACCTGGTGTTAAACTAAATCATGTTCATAAACAACAAAACTTTTAGTTTGTTTTACTGGATCACGGAATCCCTGTGCAGGGCTTCCTCAGAGATGATACATAAAGCCGAGAGGCGCCATATCAAAAAAATTCCGGCAACGCGGTGACGTTGTTTTGGCAAACAGGAGGTGGGGCTCAAGTCACCCTTAGGATGACATCAGAAGCTCGAGCCCCATTCACACCAAGTTTTGCACATTTCACCAAACTTTGACTTATTATCAGATGCGTTCATTATAGGTGGAAAACGGTTTTGTTTCGGGTTTAAGTGCCGGGCAAAGCGGCTGACACAAGACTTAAGCAGACAGGAACTGAACCTCACTTGAATCGATAAGCGCCATCTTGACGTATCGTATACTATCTTTGGCTTTCTCGGGGAAGGCCCCCCCTAGGTCTTACTAGCGATATGCCTAAATAAAAAAAATGTAAAGACACAATAAAGAATGTCGCTAAGAAAATATGACATGAATTGATCTTTGTTATCAGGTCTTTATCTACATTATAATGCCAGTACTGTGAAAAAGGGTAAGATAATAATACAGAGGAAAATATAGGATCATTTTGTTATTATCTAGGCTATGCCTGTGCTGCTATTTGGACACAGTGCACTGCAGCACACGGACGTGAGATGCCGCTCATGTACCATTGAGTTGGAACTCCACCATCTTTCTAAATTTTGAATAATTCGGTCCTCGAGATGCAAACAGTGTCATTCAGATCGGTTTAAAAAGCAACTATGTCTTTCTTTTTGCTGACCCTCTATTTAACACCATTAAGCGTTTTACAGTAAACTTGATCTTTATAAAAACCGTTGCTATGTTAAAGTTTTTCAGTTTGATTTAAATCCCAATGGTATTCTCTCTTTTTAGTTTATTTTTGTTTATTTCTCTTTTTTCTGTATTTTCTCTTGTTTTTCTATCTAATATGGCTACATGTGACATAAATACAGAACAATAATAATAAAAAAAAGACCGGAATGATGTGAATCTAAAAACTTAAAATCTAGAAAACAGACTCTGATTTCTATACAGTGGCTGTTATAAGTATAATGGCTCGTCATGTCTACAATACAAATATAGCTACTTATTTACCATCCAAAACCGCCAGTGAACCCACACGTGCCCTCCGAGCTTTATATGCATTATATAAAATGGTATAATAATGGTAAAATTAAAACCGCTTTGCTGTAGACCACACTTACTGTATGCTTCCACATAAGCTGTATAATAAAATGATTACTTCCACCAACCTGGTACATACATTTTTAGTCAAATCTTAATCACAAAACCACCATTAAACAGTGTCTCCAACAACAAGCAGCATATTACTGCTGTCTGAACAAAACCTCATATCTCCAAAATGATCATTTCAGAAAAGAAGGAACAGTCATACTTTAATGTGAGTCAAGGGAACCAGCCGTTTACCAAATCATTTTCGTCCACTGATCTAGTCTTCATGAAATTCACACACATCAGACGTTTTCAGATTATGTTAAAAAACTAAAAACAGCTAAAAGTAATATAGCAGGTTTTGTTCCAACAAGTGCTAAAGGTACATCATCTCATGTGTAAGCTTTCTGTGAGGCAGCTATCAAAGGCATCAACCTCCTCAGACGTCTGGTTTCTGTCACCACCATTCTGACTCAGTACGTTGTTACTTATGATTGGAGCATTTCAAATCAAACCACTCTGAATGGCTTTGTGTACATCTCAAACATTTCACTATACAGAATTATACGAGAATTCAGTAAATAAGTCCTCTTATAAACAGTTTCATAGATAAGAGAAAGCTTGCTTGTACTAAACAACTAACCAACCAAACACAAAAGCTAACAAACAAACTGATATATAAAAGTTGTGTTTCATTATTCTGTAACTCTGAAGCTCACGGATGACATGAACATTCATGACCTTCATTTTTACTGCATTGTGTCTGTGTAATTCTAAATTATAGGAGCCAGACCCTGTCTTTGGTGGGCCAAACCCATTTTACACTTATGGCAACACAGTCTGAGGACTTTCATTGGCCTATTTGACATAATTGTATGTTGAGATTTCTTAAAGATTTTGAGAAAATGACAGCGACGTAAGGACAGCCACAGAGAACGTGTCGACGGTCAAGGAGTGAAGCCGACCACATAAATATAATCTTGTTGTCTGTTTCTGCCAAGTCAGCAGGCAAAGAGAATCCCTGCAAGCCTTGGGTCAGTGGACGTTAGTAAAAGGAGAATATTGTGTGACCTACACATCATTGCTTAATATTTTCTCTGCTGTGGAAATACCTGGTAAGCCAATCTTTAATCAAACAACATTTCGGTAGAATTAAGGAATCAGGAAACTTAGCTTTTCTCCTACGCACATTTCGCAATTCCACAGAAGGAGTTGGATCAGGACCTGTTCTGCGTTTGGCATGAGCTAGTGGGTCTTGCTAGTCTAAAGGCTCAGTATTATGTGACTCTATTTATTTTTAATTAATTTGGTTTTTAACACCCTGTGAGTTTCCCATTCTACAGAAGGAGCTGAATCAGGTCCTGTCCTGCATTTGGCTTTAAGCCTATCTACCGGGCCTTACTATCCTACAGGCTCAGCTCTTTGGCTTGGTATCATAAGGAAAACCTCAAACAGGAAGTGAACGTGTATTGACACAGACCTGGGCGAGGAATTGTTTCACTCTTCTGAGTCATCCTTCCAGATGCAACGTTTAGCTGACTCACCGCACCCCGAGGCTGCCTTCCAGACATAGGTAACTTTCCCATAGACTTCCACCTGACTGATGTGATTTTCACCCACAGACTTGCGTATGCAGACCTCTTAAATGGTGTCAAACATACAGTCAGCATGTGTCTTATTAGAAACACCTGCCTTGTACGTGCACCCACCAGCCAATACATGAGCCAGACATACAGTCTATATGTCTATATGTAAGTCTGTAAGTTCATTGTGTAAAACTGTTAAACCAAGGTCTTAGTACAACTTCATGATTCTATCCAGATTCTATCTTCTATCCAGACCTCAAACAACACCGCTGTAAGATATTTCCACCTCTTGGAATTCTTCTCTAGGCTCTAAGCAGCAGTCTAGCAGTCTAAAGCGGTGCTAAAGAAGTAACCTAAAGAATGAACTTTTGTTAAAAAAGTAAATGAACAACTGTTAAATAGTTAAAGTGTCCAAATACATCAATCAACATCAATCAAAATATTATAGTGCTCTGCTTTTGGCTTATTCGCACAAACATAGCCTGATGGGAGTGCATAGAAATCAGAAACTCGTTGAGGGAGCACCACTGTTACCTGTCGCTGCCTTCAGTGGTTCAAGGGGGGTTGATGGTGCGAGCTGCGATGAGTTTCGCTGTGCACTGGGATATCTCAAGGGATAAAACGTGGCCCTGGGGGAAGACTGGGGCCTTATGCTTCCCCAGGGGCTCTGTATGGACTTTGTAAGGGCATCAGGGGAGATGATCAGTGAAAGCAGGAATCTGAATGGTTATACAGAACGACCTAGAAAACAGAGAGTGGTGAAGGACCACCAGAGGTTTTGCCTCTGTCCTCAGTGGTGTGAGTTATAGAGCAAGCTATGACGAGTTTGGCCGCACACATGGAAGAACAAACAGTGCTCAGTCTCTCTGTTAATTTACCGGGACGTTCCAAATGTGGCATGCCCTCACATGCCCCAAGGACTCAGCTTGACTTTGTAGGTCATCGGGAAGGTTTAACATTGATAATGGAGCTATATAGCATCCTAATACAGGCTCGGTCACTACAGGCCCACAGTATGAGGGATTTTAAGTTTTGAGTCAGTTGTTATTGTTAGCCAAGGAATGGGGTAGTTTAAAGTGTCCGCCAGTGACCTGCCTGCTTCTCACCCCATTCAGTACAACTGGGTGATGGTTCTCACCTCCAGCTGTGTTCAATAAAAGAAATATGTTAATGTTCTGCACCAAAGCAAAAGAAGTCATGCTGAAGCTGAACTGCTTGTAAGCCATATGTGGATTGAAAAGATGAGACTGTAGTTATCTCATTCAAATGCAGTTTTTATCATACTAAGTAGGAATAGTTTTTTTTCTTTTTCCAACATTATGGTTATAGGTTTATTTATTTGTTTTGTCAGTTGCTATTTTTTACCATGGAAAGAGGAAGGGAGGGCAAGACATAGGTCTCAGTCAGAGGTGGACTGCAGGATGGAGAAGATTTTGAAGCTGAGACAAAGGGAGGGAAGACCAACCTTGACTGGTATCCTACCCGGTACCAAGATTACATTTACGGCATTTAGCTGATGCTCTTATCCAGAGCGACTTACAATCATATTACAGGTAGGCCAGTGTAGTGTTAGGAGTCTTGCCCAAGGACTCGTATTAGTGTAGCACAGCATAGTCACCTAGACCGGGATTTGAACCCCAGTCTCCCACATGTAGAGATGGCACTCTGGGTAGTGGTGTTACCCGCTGAGCTACACTAACCACTGTTCAAGATCAAAGGACAGGGCAAATGGAGCACTGAAACTGTGATCACATCCGTTCTGTGGAATGTCCACAGCCTAAAGATTCACTAGCTGAAGTAGACCTCATCACCAACCCCAATTCCTGTGCCCTGGCAAGATCATGGCACCATCAGCACTGGACTCCTTGTAACAACAGCAGAGAAGTCTGAGCTCACCCGCACTAGAGACCAGTTGTACTTGAATAAAGGTCACTATGGTAAGTATATCGGATGTTTAAACTTGATGCGTCTCCATGGCACAGCAGCGTCTTACCACAGATCATCATACAGTAATTCAAATTTCCCTGATTTGCTCTTTTAGGTTGTGGAAGGGGGTCCTGTTTGTGTCCTCTGATGCAAGTTGATGCTTGGCATAAAGTAAGCCAGCTACCACCATGTTTAGACATTCCTGGTCAAATGGCATATAAAAACACACAACACTGAAATAGCACAGTGTGTGAGTGGTGCCAGGACGAGTGTGGGGTCTTGACGGACCATTTACTGGGGTCAGAGTCATTGCTAGGTTAAGAGTGAACCATCACCCAAAAACATTCAGCCAAGAGCAGCTCTGTAGTCAAAACTGTCTGTTGTTGAAGGTCTAAACTACATGTGCCACAGATGGGCTAACAGTACACCAGCCAGAGAGAGCTACAGTGGGGTTCCAAGACGGTGGCCAGTGAAAACACAGTGCTTAGCACAGAAATCCAGAGTGTGCACGGGAGCACAAATCAGAGCCAAAGATCTACGTCAGAGTGTAAACCTAAGTCCTCAAGTAAATACTTGTTTTATCACTATAATTAAGAGTGCTCGGAGAATATTGCTTTCAAGCAATGTGAGATTTCTTAAGGTGAGTCCCAGTGACGCCCATGAAGATAAAGTTGATCCAAATGATGCAGGTTAAGCATCTGGCTCAGTCTATGAGGTAGTCTAATGACCGGTGAGAGAGGAAGAGAGTGACACAATAGGCTGGGTGTGTTCGTGCTAGCACCACCCATCTCTCACCTCAGAGTGTGTCATCAAGGTGATGACTCAAGTTTATAAAAGAGGTAAGCCACCATACCAACTCTCTCAAACTCCAAATCACAGCGTCAGTCACACGGTGACATACACTCGCTTCAACTTGTCCTGCAGCAGTAACTATGCAGACTTTACTGCCTGTGCTCTTTACATTGGGATTAGTGGCGGCGTTTCAGTCAGCTCAGGGTGAAGGTGAGTGATGCTTTACTCCTTTATGACTTGCACTCATGTATATTCCCTTGATATTTAGTAGCTTTGTGATCGGTCAGATTTTGCATTTTTATTAGGTTTATCTTATTTTATTAGATATAAAAGTCAGGTATCAAAAACAGAAGACAACCTTTAATTTCCTATGCTGCTGTATAGAGAACTCTAGTTTTGTATTTCTACTCAAGTAAAATAGGCATCAGTTCACTAAACTATCCTTAATATTATTTCGGAATGGGTCTGGGCCTCTGTTTAGTCTCCTTGTGAAATACCATACACAAAACTCTCACGTGTATATTTAGATAAAAAAATACATGTATATTTAATATAAGATTTCTATGGAATTTTCTAATAGCCCAACAACACTCTTGCCATATGTTTATAAACCATATTGTAATATTTAATAATACAGATTTTTTTATATGGGAATTCTCATCTTTCAAAATTTCATGCATAAATGTAACGGAAATCATTAAAAGTGCTTTGATGTGATGGTTCACTGTAGAGCAACATTCTCACTCTGCTTTATAGTGGTGGTGATAGAAACCAAAGGTCTTTTATGAACTGTCCGAAATGATCAGTGAACCTACACGTGTCTCTCTCTCTCTCTCTCTCTCTCTCTCTCTCTCTCTCTCTCTCTCTCTATACATATATATATATCTATCTATATCTATATATATATATATATATATATATATATATATAGAGAGAGAGAGAGAGAGAGAGAGACCAAACACCAAAGGTTGGATTAAAGGCCAAAAGATTCACACTGTGATTAAGTAGGCTTGTTACAGGGGTTTCTTCCTCGGTATGTCACATGTTTTTACAATGAAACCTGGAGGTAGATTTGTCCAAGCCATTAAGATTAGCACAACAGATTTTGCAACATATCTTGCACTGTCCAATGGCATGCTATATGCAACACACGCAAAATGTGAGGTAATCGTGTGTTCAATCTCAAAAATGTAAACCATCTGTGTTTTAGAGTGATGTACAGATTGCCTACTTACTTACACAGCACAACCAAGATTTTAGATAAAAAACAGAGAAAAAATGAGAATAAAAAAGTCCCAACAGCGCCATAAAACTCTCTCTCGTCTGCTTTAAATCACACAATTCCAGTAATCTCTCAACTTATGACTTGCAATTTTGAGCGGGGCACTTAAATGGATTGAGCCTGGCACAACCCTGCTCATATTTCAGCTTAGCTCCAGTGAATCTAGTCTAGTCTCCATGCATCAAACCCCAACTGCTTCCTGGTGTGCTCACACAGAAGGCTTTTGTGTGGGTGCTGGATACTCTCGGGAATACAGATAATGCAGGTGTTCATGACACGCAAGAAAGGGAGAGGCTTGAGGAGGTAGAAGGTGACCTGACGTTGCACATCAGTCGTGAAATCTCCCATTCCTTTATGAAGTAGTTAAGGAATAGGAGAACTCCTTAAAGGGCCCATATCATGGAAACTGTCCTCACCTTTTTTAAATAAAAGAGTTTGCTGTATGTAAACAAGCTACAAATCATACTGTATACTTTTCAGGCTTTCCATGAAAACTAAACTGCAAAATACACATTCTCAGTGAAATCAGTGTTTCTGTGATGTCACAAAAAATAACACATCTATGTAGCTATATACATATACTTATTCATCTTGCAGCTGTGTAGCTGATGTTATTAGGAGTCTTTTAGTTGAAAGTGCTTTTTGAATGAAGCACAATACAAGACATGCAACCAGAACAGATGTCCTGTACATACAGCAGTTTTAAAGACACAGCATGGTTTAATTCTAAGGGATAAAAAGTGGTCCCCACCATAATCCCCCACAATACTGCCATTATTCTATCAAAATCTTACATTTCAGTGTTCTTTTCCACACTATATAAAAACTTCATCTGCCCTATGCCGCAGAAATACACAAATATTATGAGCTTGTTACATTAAAGGGCCCATATTCTACATATTCGATGTATTTTTGTTGTCCTTTGATGACATTTGTGTAGTTTTATGTGACAAAATGAGTCATACTTAATTTTTATATGACTTATATAATTTTCCAATATCTATTACCCCTCAAACATTAAACAGGCTGTGGTTACTGTGCCTCTAAGACTCCTATAGGTAAATTAGCTCAGTTAATTATAGTCAGTTAATCTGACTACATATCAGAAAGCAGTCCATGCTCAAAGACTTTGCTTCCTTATAACAGTGTAATGAGATGCGGGTCCAGTAATGAAACAAGGACTGGATTGTAATATTGTTTTCTCTCTCAGCAGAACAAGTAGGCAGATGCAGCTATGCTGGTGTCGTCCATCTGGAAGGAAGCGGCCGGTACTCTCTAACCTTCCAGCAGGCCATGCAGCTCTGCCAGAGTTTAGGCCACAGCCTGGCTACAGAGGAGCAACTCAACCAGGCCTATAACAAAGGCCTGAAAACATGCAGGTAAGCGTAAAAGGCCTACAAGAATTTTCTAATCATAATACTACAACAACAATGATGTTTGCAGCCGGTACAGTCATATTCAGCAACACAATGACCTTCAGTTCAACTGTATTAACACGTCACTTTTGTTTAGATTTGGTTGGATTGACAACCAAAAGGTTTCCCTCCTCCCGCATGATGCTGACCCAACTTGCACCTTCTCTGAAATCATTTCCCATGCCGAAAAAGAAGATAAACTTTATGACGTCTACTGCTTTACTCAAACAGGTAAACAAAGAGTTAACAATGCCCAAGAATTAAATAGAAAATGACCACACCCTTAAATAAGATCAAAAGCTGTTCTTTTTGAGTATATAAAAGCTTCATTCCAGTCTAGTCACCCCTGGGAACATTACGTGTTTTAGACCTTATCTTTTAAAGGCATGGTAACAAAAACAGCCATTTTAATTTTAGAGGATAAGGGGAGTTTTAAAAATGGCCACATAAGAATGAAGGGTTGTTTTAGTACATAAAGCCATGTTAAAGGTCTAAGTGAAAAAAAAAAAAACAGAACTTATGAAGGGCACATGATGTAAAGGTTCCATGCTGGTTCCGTAAAATACATGTTGGAGCCAAGAACCATATTTACTTGAGAGTTCACACATAAAACGTATGTTACTGGTAAGGCTATTAACCCTGTTGTTTTCTTCTTATACAGATTCCTTGGAAGCCCACTGTGAAAATGCTCATACTTCCACTCCTACGTCTGCAAACACTCAGCCTACGACCTCCAACCTCAATACAACAAGTGAGTGAATTATGCAGACTGGACTTGAACTTGGTCTTGTTCACAACAATGTGCTGAAAGGAAAAGCATGATACGTATCATCTATACATTCATATTTTAGTGAATTAACCACACCTGCTTAACGTATGCTTAGTTATGACTTCAAACGACTTCGTCTCGTGAAGTACTGTATATGTTGGCACACCCTGCCTTGTGAACTGACGATACAAAGAGATGCAAGTTTGTACAAGCCTCTGTTTTATGAGTTCACTTGAATTGTCTTGGCTTTTGAAAAGCCTGGAGTGGGGGTGGAAGAAGCCTAATCCCAGCCTGAAAAAAAAAATAGAAGTAACTTCTAGTAATCTTCTAGTAATAGAGGTAATAGAGGCCTAGCAAAAAGACTTAATGAGTCAAATCAAAATTGTACTGAGTATGTATGTTCCCTGTAGAGCTGCAATGATGCTTCTTAGTACATACAGCACCTATATGCGTTCAAAACTTTAAATTTGTTAGGTGCTATTACTGTGTTATCTTTTTATTACCATATTAAGAAATAGATTGGTCTTTAACAATTTGCTATGTGATATTCTTCTCACACAGTGGCAAAACCTGACTTAGAGGAGGACGTTCTTGGGGAAGCCGTAGCTGATGGTTTTATAGTAGATGCCAAAGCAACATCATCTGCCAGAAGTAAAACATCAACAGATCATTCCAAGGCAACCACTACTCCAAACAGCCTAACCTCAAAAGGAAAAACATTTCACTCTTATCAGGAGGACAGTGTGGCAACAGAATCTGTGGCCAAAACGCCTGAAGTGACCACTGCAGACAATGAAGTCAGTACAAGCTCTACTGAAGAGGCTCCAAGGAATGAGTATGCTGAGACCTCTGCCGCTATTAACCTTGCTAAAGATACAACAACGCTACCCACCAAACAGAAGAGCGAAGGCACCACTACACAGAACACCACCCCTGAACTAAAGGCTACTGAGGTCAAACACACCACTGAAGAAACCATCAATATGAACATAGAGGGCTCAGGCATGTATCTGGAGCCTGTCCAGCATGAGAATCCCCTCCCCACAACCAACGTCAGTGGTCCTGTTGGGGTCATACACTCCAAAACTCGTTTGTTCCAACCAGCTGAAGTGGAGGAAGGGTCTGGAATGGAGCCTAGTGTCGCCTCAGAAAGGCCTGTGTCAACCCCTCAGATGACATCTGTAACAGAAGAAAAAGTAAACAGCGAACTTATAGAAGCAAGCATGAATGGTATTTCATCATTCTTCCATCATAATTTGTCAGTTATTGAGAAACTGTTTCAATGTTTAACATTTAAAAGTAAAGAATTCCACATAATATCTACAGCTTGTGGTAGCAAAACCCTACATCTCCAACCTGGCGACTTTACAGGAGCAGGGAACTTACATGGAACCTAATGTAACAAGATATGTGCCTTCTCTGTTTGTCTATTGGTAATGAAATCGGCATGCAGTGTGAAAGGCAGCTAATGTTTCCAAATTGTGTAAAGAACTAACCCCACCCACAAACAACCAGATAAGATTTCGATATGACAGTGATAATATGCCTATTATGTAATATGAGATTAGATCACAAGCTACATTGGTGAACTGATACTAAATATTTGGTTACATGTTCACTTCACAGCACCTGTCCACCACAAGCAAAATAATCGTATTGGTTTGCCAGCAGAGCCACACCCAACAACATCTGCACGAGCAGAAGAGGGTACACCTGGTGAGTCCATGTTACAACACCTCCTCTGTTAGCCATGGCTGTTGTTTTTTTTTATACACTGTCAGTGCTCATGTTGAATGGTGCCATGTTGCTCTTTTGCTTTCCAGGTTGGCTGATTATCTTTGCATTCTGCATGACTCTTGGTGCCATCCTCTGTGTGTTAGCTGGGATCGCCACCAAAGACATGTGAGTGTTTAAAGACATACTTTTAACCAGATGGAGCTGTTGAATTGCGCAAGTTGAAAACTGTTATTTGTTTACGATACACATACATTAATGAGCATTTTGGCTAATTAACAACATATTGCCACAGTCCATATTACTGTTTATCAATTATGTCCTTGTGAGTTAATTGGAAGATGCCATTAGCTTTCTGCACTGTATCAAAATGTATTTAATGAAAGAATAAAAATAGTTTTTAATTAGTTTTTATAATATTAAAAATTACATTAACATTAAAAGTTCTACGTAGCTCTATTGACTTACATTAAATGTAAAGTATGTTTTTCCCTTCTTGTGTAAAGTTATCATTTTGGAGATACAAGTTTTGGTTCTGACAACAGCAATATACCTGTACATACAAATTGTATATAATGTAAAAACAAACTTAACTAAAATATAATATAAATATAAAAACTATTTATAAAATATAAAAATATTGACGAGAAGTGTGAGAACAGAGAATTTATTTCCCCTATTTTATTTTTCTCCTTTTTTTAAGGTGGTATGGGCCAAGTAGGCGAAGGCTGAACATTACACCACAGGAGAGCAACAAGGAATACGGCAACTCAGCAACTCTTCCACTCTCTGAGAAAGAGCAGGAATTGGTGATACTCATGAATACAGAAAATGAACAGAAGAATGATAAAGATTTTACAGCCATCTCTCTAGAAGCTCCTGAGAAGGAATATCTGATGTAGTGTTGATGATGCTGAGTTTTGGGTCTTATCTGACATGAAGAAGATTCCAAAGAAAAAAAAAACAAAGTCAAAGAGGTTCAACTGACCTTTATTATTGTATTTTGTGCAGTGTTTGGGCCTCTAACACTCTTAGTGTTAATGTCCTCATCTGATAGTGAACTTTATTCATTGCTTTACAGATACAACACAATAATGAAATGTTCACGTTTGGATTTGCAGCCTTTGTTTTAATCACAAGCTTGACGTTGCACTTTTTATTTAGCTTTTTTTAAAATGTTTTGTTATTTCATTTCAAAACTACAAACCTAAGCGTTATTTCAATATTATATAAAACTTCTGTAAATATCTATGTAAGTACTATGTACTGTGTGGTATGTAATGTCTTTCAGATGATCAAGGAATGCAGCCCTCAATAGAACGATTTGATTTTTTTTTTTTTTTAACATTGAAAGCATGCAGGAGTTTGGGCACCTCTAGTAACAGTGGGTGGCATTAAAATGCCAATAATGCCATATTTATGTTTGTTCAGTGATGAAGGTGTGTTAACTTATTTTCACTAAGAAAATGAACAGAAGAGGTCAGGTCAGGACCAGGGGTGTACCAACCTTTACATATGACTGTATGTTTTGTAATGTATCTGTTTTGTGTTTAATTAATAAAACACTACAAATATTAAATAAAATAAAGAAGTCTAAGTTTAGTAAGACTTGTAAGAAGTTTAATAAGACGTTCCTCACATTTCTTATGCATGGACACACAAATATCCTTATTAATATTTCTGAATAACTTTTCATATAAAAAAAAAATTAAAACAGACAATCAAACCTACGTTTAGATGTTCAGTTTAAAATACCATGTATTTTGGCAACAATACAATATTTAAAGTTTTATAATTGAATGTAAATATGTATTTATTTCGTTTTTAGGAGGTTGTCTGATTTGAAAATTTAATTGTACATTTTGAAAAATGAGGTATGATAGATATTTAATTAAATATAACTTCATTCAGGTCATATGAGTTTCATGTATAGCTATATAGCTCTATGCCATTTCTGACTGATTGGTGTGTGTGTGAATCGATAGATAGATAGATAGATAGATAGATAGATAGATAGATAGATAGATAGATAGATAGATAGATAGATAGATAGATAGATAGATAGATAGATTCCTGGAACGGAAGAATAAACAGAACAAAAATTGGACAGAGAAATATCGAGACATTGTGTTGCCCTTTATTTATAATTTCTCATAAGCATCCATAGAAAAAATAGAGGAAAAAGACAAATTCAAAAAGTGAATCTTGGTATGCGAATATTTTTTATGATAGGGTAGAACAAAAGAAGACCATGACGGCCACATTAAAAACAGTGTACATACATTCACAAACATCTCAATAAAATTCTCAACACACAAAGAAGTAACTCAGTTACTGTGTCAGGCCCTGCCTGAACACTCATAGCCCCCGTAACACAGACTTTTACACAGTTACAGAAATCTACATGACCCTGACCTTAAACTTAACCGCTGTTTACTGGACAGATTCATGCTGCTACCTTACATTATAAATAAATTTGACTTTTTCCCCTAATGCCTTTAACCCTACCAAAAAGTATTTGTCAATTTACAAGAAATAGAACACACTCATTGACCATTATGGTTCAAAGAGACAAGTGAAAAATATTATTACATCTATATATAGTAATTTCTTATCGCATTTTATCCCAACCAAGTTCACTTCACTTGTCTGCATTAATATTGCAAACAATATCAATTGTTCGGAAATGAACAAAATAACTGGAATGCATATAGAACGCAGGTGTGCAGCTACACAAGAAAATCTAACCCGAATTAAAATGACAAAAAGAGTCCTGAATACATGACTGAACCATAAGCAAAAGGTGGCACCACATTACTGAAGGGCAGCGTTCATAAACATAAACCTACATACACATACCTACATATGTACAGGCCTACGTGTCAGTCATAGAGAATGCTTTTTGACACATCTGAAAGCACTGTATTACCATGCATTTATGGATATTTATACATGTTTATTCTGGTTCTAGAAGGTGTGTCTTATGAATGCTGCCTTTCAGCAACCTGTTCCCCAAAAAGCTGACTACCAGAATATGAAAATAGACAGATTAGGTCAATAATGTCCTCTAGCTCACAGAAACCCTAAATCAATCTAGCAAAATGATATATACACAAAGTGCTAGGAGGCACTTTAATAGGAAAAGTAAGATTTTGGTGCAAAAGGAGTCTCAGCTATTGGAGGACTGCTCTCAACTGAACACGTATCTCAGCTTTTTTCCCTGTTTCATTTTAATACTTCATCAGCAGCACCTGAAGATGTGAGCGCCTTATGTAATACCATTGTGGCGATACTGCGAAATCCATTCAACTGAATTTCACCTGAAAAACTGTTGACCTTTGAATTAAACCTTCCTACAGATGTTGAATATTCGAGAGGACTCCCTCCAGAATGGATATCCTAGTAAGAAGAGAGGGTTCGGATTGAGCATTTGTCACAATTATCTGCTATCTGCACAGTATGCAGTCGATGTTTTCAAGGCAAGGTTGTTATTTAGCAAATAACATAAACAAAACAATGAACAAAGCACACAGGATACACATATGAGCTGTTAGAGTTAGGTGAGCATGCATGCACATGCACTGAATGACCCTCCCATGGTCACTGTTATGCCTACTATCTAGTGCATGAATGAAAGGGTGGATGAATCTTGTAATAATATTTTTCTGAGCCCTACGTCATAACAGTCGCATAACATGGCATACATTTAGCATGAAAGAAGTAATATGAGTGACAATGATACATTTTAGTAAATGGCATGTAATAGGGGTAACAGGCAGCTATAGACAGGTGGTCTAGCCTGCTAGCTTTTGGTTATGCTGATTTAGCTTTAGCCTGCTGACTTTCTCTGACTCGAAACTGTTTTATGGGCTGAGCAAAAGGGATCAGTCTTGTGATAGGTATGAGAAATGCTTTACCAGTCTCCTTATCTGTCTGTTTACTCTGCAGTTATTTTCAGCCATTTGGACCCAAGCTTCTCTCTCTTTGAATAAGACCAAAATACTGGAAAGGTCAGATTACTGTTTGAAAAATCTAATTGATCACTCCTTAAATCTGACCGAAACCTTATAAATGGTTTGTATAACGCATAAAAATGTAATTTTTTTGGCTTGTACTGGCGACTGTGCTTGCAGATCTTAACAATGAGGTGGCTTTCCCTACTAGGCCAGCAAGCTGATTGGCTCTTTTGCTTGAAGAGCAGGACTTTCACTGTGAACAGCCACTATGCTGAGTGTTAAGAACTTCCTGAATTTATATTTCAACCAGCACCCAATCTCCTTGTTTACTTTAATTTCCTATGCCATTACTCAAGATTAGTGCTGCCCAGTTTACATGAAGTTTAAAAATCTATTAATTATATTTGATCACTGGTATACTTTTTACTGTTTGCCTGTACGAATTATATTAACCTAATTAGAGGGAAAACTTATAAGTGCAGCAGAGATGCTATAAGCAGTGGTCCTGACAATCTTTTTCTGTGGAATCTAGTTCTGACCACAGTCTAACACAGTGTTTCCCAACCCCGGTCCTGGAGGCACACTGCTCTGCACATCTTGGTGGATATCCGCCTTAACACACCCCCTGCAACTCAGAAAAGGGCTTATTAATGAGCAGATAAGTTGGGCCAGGTGTGTTGGGAGCAGGGCAAGCACTAAAATGTTCAGGGCAAGTTTGTAGTGTAGTAGTATGCAGCTTCCTGAAATACTAATTGCATGGTTGTGTTCATGTTATGAATAAGGGTTCAAGGAAAGTGTGATCAATGTCATTTTGTTCTGATTTTCTCCACCCATGTTCCAGAGCCTCAGAATAAACACAAAGCTGTCCTCATGGACCATGCACTTATCTCAATGTCAGCCGTCATGTTTGTTCTAACTATTTACTGTAATTGCTTACGTGGTATTTGCGTAGGCCAGCAGCTAAAAATAAGCGCCAGTAGTTGGTGGCAAAACTCTGCCCCTAAGCATGTTGGGAAGCTCTTATGTTAAGAGGCTGATCTTGAGGACTGCCACCAAGGGTTAATCCACCTAAGCCAAGCCAGTCAAAGGGAGCTTCTGCAAACAAGCTGCGCTTCCCTTAACCTGCTACTAGAAATGAGGGTTAGTGCACTGTAGTTTGGTCAAGCCGATCTACACCTATGTTCTGATGGTAGGTTGTAATCTATGGTCACTGCGTTTTCTACTAGATGGGCTGTAGAAGTAACTTTGGGGAACCTCTCTGGCATGCTGGGTCATTGGAAAGCAGCAGTTTTTGAGAGGCAACCTGCAGCCCAAAGGCCCAAAAGCCCAAAGGCTGCAACCCAAAGGCCTTAATTGCTTACCTTTAAATGTATCATGAGCAATGTGTGGAACTATATATCTAGAACCAACTTTACAGGACTGTTACAGTAACCCCTTAAAAGAAATAAACAAATAAAAGAACATGCAAGGCCACCTGACCACAGCACACATTCACTGCTACGCTCACCTGTCCATTACAGTAATACAAAGCTCTTTTATCAACCTGGAATTGGAAGGTTATTGGTGTGCTTTTGCTCCAAGAGGGCTTTCACCCACAGGTAAGGCTCAAAACGTTAGCCTGTCCCTTACCCGGCTAAGCCACAGAGAGCAATGAGGGCTCTGAACTATATTCTCTGCCATGTGGAGATGACTGCAATTGTCCATTCTTGTGCATGAGAAAATAGTTCTTTGATGTCTTTGGTTAGTACCATACGTGTAAAAGTTTGCATTCGTTTGTTTGTTTTCACCAGGACGAATAAGCTTGCGGGACTCGGGATAAGGCGGAGCTGGATCTGTGTGCTGTGTTACTCTTGTATCCAAGGTTCCTCCTCAACAAGAGTGAACTCCGCAGGGGAACCATTTTGGGCCAAGGTTACCTGAAAGCAATTATCAGGGAGATCTAACTGTTGGACCAAGGCACAATCAAAATGCATATACCGCTGCAGGTAACACTACATGGTCTACGACTTGGAGCAGAGAAACCATTTACAGTGTATATACTTTCTCAACCATCAGCCTTCATGTTCCTATTACTCAAAGGCATCACTAATGACCTTTTCCAAGGTATAAACCCAGTGCAGTTTCAAGTTATGGGTTTCCAGAGAACGTGCCTTTAAACTGTAAACATTCCAAAACTGGTTTGTATGGAATCTCTGCCCAAAGCAAGTGATCTAAAGACGCTGAGGAAAAGTGCCATGCTCGCTATTGTATGGTGGACTGAACTGAGCATTGGCCTATACTTTTAAGGGATAACAGTCACTGATATCTGCTCAACTGCAACAGAAAAGATATGAAGAGGAAGCATAAAAGAAAAACAATACAAACAACAATTTCCCAAAAAAAGTCTACCTTTCCCAAGAATTCCACAAAAGAACATAGAATGAGATGAAATAGCAGCCATTGTCATCAGTGCTCAACAGAAAATGTGCTGATATACACCTTCTGTTAAGCCTCTCCAAATGCCATTCACAGTACCGTCCATATTTCTGTTGAAAATACCAAAGCCAGCTTGGCCTCTCAGTATAAATCCAGTAGCCAAATTCATGCATAATAGCCCTTTAAGGACATCCAATTCCGTCCTATTCTATAGGTTAGATGCACAAGATGGTGGAGTACACTTTCAGTATAAGCAATGTGTACTTAATAACATCTACCAGAATCTCATTTGGTACACAGTAATATTCTACATGAGATTTAAGCAGGATGGGCCAAAGATCAGTTGCGTACATCACATCACTCAGACATCCAAAAAAGAAAGATGTGTGGCAAGTTACATAATAGAAAATTGCAAATGAAAAGTTGCATGTATGTAATTGTAGCATCTCACTATTGGCTTGTGCAGCCATAGGTTCCTAAAAGCTCATGGAGAGTGCTGGACTTGCAGGAAGGGACTTTTTAAATCTTGTAATAAGTTGTTAGCTTAGTGATGATTGTTTCGCTGAAGGGTTTGTCTGTTCCTGTCTGTCAGCAATAAAAGAGTTTCTGCCCAGAAACTATGGCCTCGCCTTATTCCTCTACACCAACGGTTCCCAAACTCTGGGTACATGACTGACCCTGTGGATCATTAATCAACCTCAAGCTCCACCAATTGTCTGGCAAATTTAGCTAATTAACATGAAGTAATGCATTAGTTAACATGAAGCAACACATTAACAATGGCGTAAAAATATTATACTTAAAAATAGCTAAGCATTAAAACCATCATTAATGCATTACATCATGTTAGTTAATCAGTACCTTATGTAAAACATTAGCAGCGTTTTACTCTGGAGAAAACACTGTTGTTAGGTTCAGGAGTAACAAAAGCCTAACCTTTGGGCTTAAATGCTGTAAGTATCCAATACTCAGGGCTTGTATGATCTTTGTTAGCTGAATTAGCTAAACTTTCATAGACAGAGTTTAGATCATGGCTGTAATGAGTTTCAGATTTTAACTGCTATGACCAGAAATTAGGTGTTAGCATTTGGTTAATGTGTTAGCAGCTCTGCTTTTTGTTTATAGCACTGTTAAAATCTGAGAAAGCTGTAAGTTACTTGGAATAGATGCCATTTGTGGTTTGGACTTAGTGAACATTAATTTACTCGCTGTTAAATTATGGCTGCAGATTCTCCACCCACACATAGTATGCGCTCTCACATTAACTGTATAGCATTTTGAAAACATTTCAGTTCTCTGCCTTCCTATGAACTGAACCACACCTATTTCAGAGTAATGCAGCTATTACAGAACCACACCTATTTCAGAGTAATACAGCAATTACAGACCCACAACTATCACGAAGTAATACAGAAGCATATATAGTATATATATGTGTACATGACAACATACTGTATATCACTGTCATGATAAATTATGTCACAGTTCAATACAATATGCTTTTCAGGACAAAATGTGGATATTGAATAAAATAATAATGATTGTATATACTGTTAAATTCTGGTAAATCTTCTGGTTCTTTTATCTGTTCCAACTAATCAATAAATAGTAAATAATGTGTTGTGAAAGTTTTGTGAAGTATCACAATATTATATTTGCCACATCGCTCAGCTCTTATATCTTTTGCATATATACAGATATCTTGTATTATAGCACATTCACACCTAAATTCCTCCAGAAAATAATTGGAATCGGATGTAGAGAGTATCATGTAAATCAAACGTAGTAATTTACAATTAAGGTTCAGTGGTCACTTTGTTTTGAGCTTGTTTTGACCAGTTGGACAGAACCTGGTTTTAGCTGATGGAAACTGTTCTCCTTCAGTTATGATCATTTAAATAGACATCAGTGTCGGACTAATTAATGACCTTCTAATAAAGACTGGTGGACTGAGAGACACTAGAGTCTCTTCACCTACTGAGCTGATGAAGAGTCTTGTTCCAGAAATAATAATAGGACATTAGAGCCATAATAAACCATGCTACTGTTACTCTCCATACTTAAGTACATTTGGAGGTAAATACTTTAGTACTTTTACTCAAGTAACAGTCTAATGGGGGACCTCCTACTTTTACCTTAGGTATCTCTACTTTTACTCAAGTACATGGTACTACATGGTACTACAACTACAGTTATGTACAAGGTAAACACTTTGTTTCATGCTTCATGCTTGCGATAATGTAAAGCTCAATTGTAAAAACAAAAAAGAAGTGTCAAAACATCACTGGCAAAGTTAAATATTTCTGCTGCACATTTATTGCACACATTTCCCAAACTGTACATGCTTAGAATATCAAATCTCTCCATAAATAGCTAAATCTGCCATATGTGCATGAAAGCTGCTACTGGGCAAAAGTGATGCAGCATTTTGTTTTTGCAATGGAGTTTTCAGTCTTTGAGAAGGAAAAACAATGTGTACTTTGTACATGACTGAGTAGTAAAAGAGCTGTTGACTGAGGCTGAGGTTGCTGGCTGCTCATACTGAGGAAGTGTTTTTCTTTTTCCTTTTTTTATTTGGCACTTTGATGTCAAATGTAAACAGGTACACTCCATTGCAACAGTGTTTAAGTAGTGCATGTCTGAATGACACAAGGTCCGAATATTAACACTACAGGTTTGCAGACATGTGTCAGGATTTAGGTGTGGATACAAGCTACATTTAACTCCATTAGATTTTATATTAAAGTTATCTATGACTGTGGATACCCTTCTCTCTTTCACTCGTCAATGCTGGCAAGGATGTCTGAATGACTGACTGTGATTTTTCCTAGATCCTGCTAAAAGCTCATGTAGATAGTGGTTGTGTGCCAAGTGAGATGCTGATTAAACTGTGGATGCTGTTAATCCCTGTGATTTGGTGCAACTAGTCCATTACCAAAGATAAGGAAGCCTAGACTTGAAAGTCATCAAATCTGTAAAGTATATAGTTGTGAGAGTTTTCAGACAAAACTGCTATTTCACCATGTACAAGAACAAATAAATAAATAAGACCATATTTATTTATTTTTCCATCATTTTTGTCTCCAAAATGTGCCTCCAAGCAGTCATGGCAGAAAATGATCAAAATACAAAAAAGTAAGAAAATCAAAATGATACATGCGTGCTGGGCAGCAATAAAAATGTTTCTACATACACGTTTCTATATCTGTGAGAGTGATATGTACCTTGCAGTCATCTATCAGGACTTGTGGACAGGAGTTGCGTGACGCATATACGCCATGGTTAGTGTTATTCTCATAGAAGGATTGTGTCTTGGTCATCTCGAAATCGTCTGTCCTTTGTTGGGCGTCATACATGTCAAGCTCATCTTTGGAGAGGTGGTACACAATGCCCGCCCCATATGAGTCTCCAACAACATTGACGGATGTCCGGAAACGATCCCTGTTGAGTTGGATGGAGAGACAGACACACGTGCCACATCTCTTGAGGCAGTAACATTTACTTGGCTAACTAGCATTTACTTGATATGACAATACACTCTTCATATTTATCCTTGCCAGTGGGTTATCACTTTACAAGACTGCCATTATGACATGCTTAGGAATGGCTTAAAATAAGTCTATTAATAGTTATTTATTAAATGCATAAATAGTCTGACACTAATAGCAAAATGCATAGCTTGGTTATTGACTAGAGCAAACATGCAGAATAAGACTCACTACTGAGTGGCCCTGTTTAGAGAATGCTGTAGATTTACTCACAATAGCCAGTCGACTGCCACCAGTAAACTGATGTCTTGGGTTGGCAGTCCCACAGCAGTCAAGATCAGAAGCATGGTGACCAAACCAGCACTGGGAATACTGGCTGCTCCTACACTAGCTAGAGTGGCTGTAAGGCTAAGCAGGAAATGGACAATTAATTTCACCTCATTTTGGTGCAGTGAATAATTTATACATGTTTGTGGTTATAAATTGAAGATTTTATTTATTACCCCTTTAAGGACTAACACTCAATTGGTGACAAATTCACGACACATTCTATATAAACTTAAATATATTTACATCTGTTTTAAAATGAACACATCAAACAGATAACAGATTTTTGCCATTATTATTTATCAAAGCAGGGTTAAAACATTCCCATGCTGCGTATTAAAACATGATTTCCAACATTGGGGAAGCATGTTGCAGTGCAACTTCTGAAAGACTGCAGGTGTTTGACCTCAGCCTTTTGTCTTTGGTAATGAAGATATAGGCTGGAGTGGCTCCTTACAGTGAGATAATATTAAATGCTTGCCAAAGCTAAGAGAAGCAGTCACAGATCTGTATATACAGTTGTATGCAAAGGTTTGTAAACCCTAGGTCAAATAGCGTGTTTTGTTTATTATGAACTTATTTTTGGATTTCTGATTTCATATTTTCAAAATGCAGTATTTTTTTCTAACTTTTAAAAAGTTTGTTCTGTGTGTTCTTTTGCAGTAAAATGTAAACAAGTAGTTTCTTGCTTTGTAGGTTTTTTTTGCAGGGTAGTTTTTTATTAAGGTGTAATAAAAGTAGGTTGCACTGTCCAGGCAGCAATGTCTACGCTAGTCCTTAAAGGGTTAAAAATCAATGTCATACATTTAATACAGAATAACCTAATAATTAATCACTGACAGTCAGAACAGGTTGTTTGTAAGACTAATACAGTTAATTGTTAAATGGATAGTATGCACATGAAGCATTACAAATTAATCTAGGATTTAAATTTATGTCTTTTTGTCTGTGTATATTTACACCACAGCTACAAACACAATGTTAAAACAGGTTTTTCTAGAAAAATTAATAATTATATACTTCCATTTTGGTGAACATTGACATACCTGACTGTAACGATCTGACCAGGGTCAAGCTGAACTCCATTCATCTGTGCAATGAAGATGGCTGCTACTGCCTCATAAAGGGCCGTACCGTCCATGTTGATGGTTGCTCCAACGGGAAGAACAAACCGGGTTACTCTCTTATCAATACCTAAATTTTCCTCCAGGCAGCGAAAGGTAACAGGCAGCGTGCCAGCGCTAAAACAAAGACAGGCAAAGTTAGAAAGAAGACCCCAGAACTTTTTTTTAAACCATTGTTTCCGGTTCTGTTTAAAGTAATCAGTTGTACTATCAATAGACTGCAAAACACTCAGGACAAATGTCTACCTGGAGGCTGTTCCTAATGCAGTGACCCAAGCCTGAAATACTCCCATGAAAAACTTGAAAGGGTTTTTCCGGACGATGACAAAATATATCAGTGGAAGAAAAATGCCACCATGGATGATGAGGCCGACGATGACAGTGACCATGTACAACCCCAGCTGCCTTGCTACCACTTCCAGATCATTAATGGAAATAATCTTTCCGCAGATCAGGCATGCAATGCCCACAGGGGAGTACCTGTGACAGGGAAGATGCATTAGGGTTCTCTGGCATATTTACACTGAATTATTTTCTTAAATTGAAAAGCATGAAACAGTGCTACACAGTGCACCCCACGATGTTGTCAGTGTTCCTAAGAAAACCTCAGCAGTGAGGTACTGTGGTTTAACAGTTTGGTGAGCCAGCCAAGAGTGAGAATATCCTAGAAAGGACAATGGCTAGTTAATTGGTTTTTTTTTTTTAAGATTGATTGGAATTCGACTTCAATTGCATCAACATTCAGCGAACTTGCTGTCTGCACTTTGATTTCAGATTTGTACTGATTTAACTTACGTAAAGTGAGTTTCTATAGATAAAAGAGTTAAATCTGATTTTACATATCGATAATAAGACAGATTGTTTTTATTGCTGTGGCATATGTAAATGACCTCTGTCTTGTTTGGTTGCCCTGTATTGTGCCTTATAACTCCATTGTGAATGGGAGTAAACAGCTATAACCTGTAGGTGGGCATTTGTAAGTGTGCTGACTGGCATAGCAAAAAATAGTGAATTAAAATGTTCTATTTCTAAAACCCTCAAAGTCTTTTATTAAAAAAGCATAGAATTTTTGGATTTCACTGATATATTTTCCTTGTTTTAACAATAAAAAAAACTCTTTCTGTTTTGTCTTGTAATGCAGTGACTTGCTGGGCTGTTAAATTAGGGACACTTGATTTAGTTTGAATAGAGCTGTCATTAAACTTTCTATGTGTGTCACATAAAACGTGCACAACTTCATGGATGTTCACATGGAAAACCTATTAGAACAGTTACAGATTGTTCATTTATGGCGGAGGGTGACAGAATAGAGTAGCAATGCACAATGGAAAGTGATAGTAGTTTTTTTTTTTAATTAGTAGAATGTGTTGTATTAATTTTAGCTGGACAACTATGAGCACTGGAGAGGCATAGCTGGCAACACATGGCATGGTCATTTTAAGGCCAGCTATTATGTAGGATTACGTATGTGACACATGTGAAAAATGTTATTTCTGGCTTTACAGGGTGACTCACAATAGCACATAGATGCCATGATTTAACCTGCTTTGTTTTCTCCTGACTCAGTAATGCCATCACTTTAATGAAATAAAGTGCCTATAATTACAACTAACACTGTAAATAATGGACTTGCATCTTGCATGTTTAGAAATGCTCAAATACTGACCACATGATCATGCCAACCATCCTCATCACAATTTCGTTGAGGACGTTGAAGAAGTCCAGCATCAGTCTGGCCCTCTCACCCATCTTTCCCATGCAGATTCCAAACACCACAAAGAAGCCAATGAGACCTTGCAAAGGAATGAAAGGTTCTCTTACCCAATAAGATGATATAAGATTGTGTATAGTACAAAAGTGACACATCAATCTATTTGTGAAATGTGGGAATAAAGTGCAATACAGTATTCGGTAATCAAAATGGTATAGGCACCTAACACATTCATGCCACTCTTGAACTGAAGAGATTTCTTGATGACATATTTAGCTGCACCCTTGGTGGCATTTCGTCCAAATCGATTTGGATGAGGAGGTGGAGCTATCTCTACTTTATTTGAAACAGTCTGAATCTGTAGAGAGAGAGGAGCATTATCATTATTATCATCATCTTAACAATAACAATAATACTACAACTTCTACTACTACCACTACTTCTAATACTACTGCTACTACTACTACTACTACTACTACTACTACTATTACTACTACTACTACTAATAATAATAATAATGACTATTATTATGATTATTATTATTACTTTAAAACCAAAGTATATGAACAAACTTTGACAAAGCCAGCTAATAATTCTTCTGAATATAAACACTATCGTTGCACTGCTGTTGTTTACTATTGTGTTGCTAAGTCATTAATATGCTGTATCAGATGCCTGACAAGGTGTTGGCTGTGGCTATGTTGTCCTAGGTGGTTGCTAAGGTAATGATAGCCCAATGCTATGTCATACCTGTTGGGTTCTAAGATGCTACAAAGCTTTACAAAGCATATATGTTATATAATTTAAGGATGTTGAGCCTTTCTCTAATTCATTCCTATGAAAACAGTGCCAAAAGCTGAGTCGATTGAAAAGCACGAGCAGTCTATTCAAGTATAGGTAAAGTTTTGTAATTCTAGCTTGGAAGTTGTAAGATAAGTAAGATTGCATATTTTTACTCAAGAAATAAAAGGAGAAATAAAAAAAAATAAAAAATAAAAAAGAATAGTTGGCTTTGTCAAATCAATGGAACAATAACAACTGGTACAAATGTTAGAGGTAGATCACCTATGATTCCAAGATCTGCTAGAATTTGTGTCTGGTCTATCAAATATGCTAAACAGGACTGGTGCTCTGCTCTCAGAAATAACTACAAGTTAAGTGAGACGTACCTGCTGGAAGCAAGCCTGTACCAAATTCTCTGGAAAGAGATTTCTGATTAGATCAAAGAAGGCATCTAAACTTGAAACTTCATCATTCTTCTTTCCTTCTCCTAGGTTTGCTTTCAGCTTGGGGTTGCCAGGGTGGATCATCAGCACCAAAATAACACCCAGGATAGCAGCAATGATGGTTGTAGTCATGTAGTACACCATGGCTCTTGTACCAAGACGGCCACTAGATTTGGCATCCAACCCAGCCAGGCCTGTAATGAAAAGAGCGAGTGACTGAACAGATATGTACACATGTTTCTCAGCCCTGGTCCTGGAGACCCACTGCCCTGCATGATGTACTGATTTTACCTGCTCAGTACACCCAAACTAATATTGGGTGTATTAGTTAAAAAGTGCAAAGCAGTGGGCCTCAAGGGCCAGGGTTGAGAAACAGTGATGTAAAGTGAGCTCAATAAATATGTTAACTAAGTATGTGGGAAACATGTTGGCATTTGCTTTATCTGAATACCCCTGACTATTAAAAAGCTGAGCTCAGATCTGTTTATATTTGACAGTGATTTTTAACAGGAGCAGCTAAATGTATCGTACACTCAACAATCATTTTAAATGTAAAGTACCTGTGATTAAACTGGAGATGATTAGAGGCAAAATCAGCATTTTCAGCATTCTCATGAGAATATCACCAGGAAAGGCAATGACCATGATGACGTCAGGAGGAAGTGGAGATGCATACCGTAGAAGAACACCAGCTACTGAACCTGTGATCACACCTAGACAAAACAAAACACCAGACAACATCAGGCTCCCCCCATCAATAACTGTCTAGAGTCACATGTTCCACTTTATGGAGTTACGTAGAAACTTGGAAAGGAGGACCATGCCTAAAACCCTTTCCTCCAGTTTAACATCCCAAATATGCACATCCTCACCCACCTTCCTGTAACACTTTTTTCGCAATCCCCACCACAAACCCATCCCCCAGTAGTTCCACAATCATATCCGTCCTGCCGTGGATAAAAAAGATGGATCCAACCTTTCAGCTCCAGATAGGAGATGCCCAAAACTCTTGCCCATGTTCTCAGAGCCCCCTCCCTCAGTCTGACTGCCCTCATAACAAGGCATTGTCTGAACTTGCAAATTGAATTTCCAGTCAAATTGGGTGTTAGATACAAGCTGTTGATTTTTCAATGTCGGGTAAAAAACAGAAAATGCTGTATAATAACAGAATATTTAACATAGGCCACAGCAACAATATCAAAATATAATATTTTTAGTATTTTGTGTGTCTATCCTTAGCTATTTTTATAGCATCCACTCTTTTTCTGAGGCTCACTTTTAGGTTTTTCAAAGAAATCTGCCACCTTCCTGACTTCATAGTTGCATTTTCTTCTTCTTGTGATTCTAGTAACCTCAAACACATTCTGTGATGCTGAGCATCTGGTCAGTCCATTGTTCTTCTCGTCTGTTTTCTTTTCTCAGTAAGAACTTTAAGAGCTAAAGCACTAGACATCTAACCAGTTTTTATGGTTGAGTGCCCTCTAAATTTATATCATCCCTACTAACAGTGGCGGTGGGATGTGGCAATGGTTTATTTTATATACATGATCCAATTCAAGTTGCAGTTTAAAGCTTTTATGTTCACTATTGAGTGCCTTATTTAGATCCACGATTAGCACACAGACACTTTATCCAAAGAAGTAGGCACACTTACTGATAGCACACTTACTGACAAAGTAATAACTTTATGTGCTTTAGAGTCACAAGCTTCAAGTAAAACAAATGGAATGTCTTTTTATAAGGTTCAAATGTCTGGATTTCATCTAGAGCAGCCAAAGCACCAGAGTTAGCTTAGCGCTAGCATATTACTTGAAATCCCATAGGGTTGGTAGCAGAAACTTGCATTATTTTTAGGGTTGCTTTCTTCCAGTTCTTTGACCGAGTTTTGGTATTGATGGCCCAAACTGATGACCTAGCACCTCTATATGTTGTGCTAAAGGTGCTAATTAGTAAGAAATCCCCCTCTCTGCATTGGTTCCATGACAGTCAGTCATTAATGCCCTCATATAATTGACATACTAATGTTATCACCTTCTGACGATTCTACCCGAAGTATCATAGTCTATATTTAAATAAAAACTCTTGCTTGTTTACCAAAATGTTTACAACTTGAAACAACCTGGAGGACCCAAAAATCTAAATGAAAGTACTTTTGAACTTTAGTTTAAAGCTATATAATACATGCTGGACATCGTCGCTGTCCAAAGAAAAACAGGTATCTCCAAAATGGCAACTTTACAGGAGAGGCCAAAAACCTCATTAAATTTTAATGCAAGTCAATGGAACCAGACGTCTTTCCAAACACTATTGGGCCATTTCTGTTGGTCCATTCATCATACAATTTCCACAGAGTGTAAACAGCAACTGCTGTGTTCAAATGATGCATAAAAGTCAAAATGGACAAAATTGGAGATATAGGTTTTTCATTAGACAGCAATGATATGCATCTTCAGGAAGACTTTTGATAGTCCATAAAAAGCCTTTGAAAAGTAGAAGAAGTTCTTCGCCAGTCTCTATAATCTATTATCTCATTCACTGAACTATGATCAAATATTTAGAGGACATAGTCAGTCCACATGCACTGTAATATTCAACACAGTCTTGCTGTCCACATAAGACTAGCTGAATAAGAAGTTTCTTGATGGGCTTCTATTGTCCAACATAGCTCATATCGGCTAACATACGTAAACTCAGAATGTGCACTTTTGAAAAGTTCTCTTTTATAGTAGCATGTTATATTCTGACCCAACGAAGGCCAGAGAACACTTGCTTGTGTTGCTGTCTGACTCACATCTCATATGAATTTAATATTGTTTCTCCACAGATGAGCACAAAATGAGCATATTAAAAAAAAGCACAAGGGCTGGAAATAAAGGGCCTGTGAACCAAAGCAGTGGCATTCTAGCATCTATTGTTCAGCAGTTCCCTATAACCTAAGCCATCAGTCAAGTGATTAGCAGCTGTCATCTGGGCACAAGGCACAACATAAACACATTAACCCAGTTCCTGTAGACTGTAATTTAATAAGTCCTGATTCATCGTCACCTAGCATGACCTGACGTTGAAACTACAAACACAGTGTAGTTCTATGAGAACAGAAGTAGTGTTTCCTCCTCCAGTAGCTCATCTGTAGGCAAATGCCATTAAGTCACCCTTTTTCATTTCTACAGGCACATATACACTTTTCATAGGTAAACATTGACAGTGTTTCATTAATCTATTAAAATATAAATTTGCATGGCACTTGGACAGCAGGAGAAAGCGCTTCTAGCAACAGCAATTGCAGTTCCTGGACAGCATACACTGGAGCTCATTGTAAACATTGATGGATGTAACTAGATTGAAAGCAATATGCACACATGCTTCACCAGCATGAAATAAGACACTACAGACCCGCATTGCAATAAACCACAAGTTAGCGTGTTATGGTGGTGGCATGTTCTTTTTGCATAGCCATTCAGCAATTATTAACTATTTCAGTGAGAGTACACTATTGCTTCCATGTCTCTTGAATAAATGATCATATTAAGACCATTATTGTTCTCTCTCACAGAAAGCTGGCTCCAGATCCACAGTACTGTGCAAGTCAGAAACCACCATTCATTTACAAAATTCCAGGCAAAAAGGTCATTAAGTTATGTCTTCATCAGAGGAACAATTCGCTTGTTAAAAAAATTAATACTCCTTTCAGGACCTAGTTGACCTCTCACAACTCTCACAATCAGATAAACGGCACTTATCGTTTTTGTTTTTAAGAAGGCGAAGAAAATCTCTCTTTTGCTTCAGATCTGAAAAACATTTTGTTTCTGGTGTTTCTGTCCGTCCTTCTATTGTGAGAAGACAACTCAACACTACAGGACCGAATAGATGTGTAGCTATCAAGAAGCTCTTTACTAAGAAAAGGAAGTAGATACCTCCATCAAAGAAGTTGCTGGTGCTACTAGAACAATGGACTGACCATCACAGTGTCCAGACCTCAACATCACTGAATATGTTGGGGATTTCTTGAATCTTGAGATGCATAAAAATCCAGTCAGCATTTGAACTTTGGAGGTGTGTTTACTTTAGGAGTGAAAATCTAATAATGTGTGCTTATTGGCCTTTTAATTCAAAAAATTAAATTTTGGCTCTGATTTTTTTACACAGAGGTGTAATTGAATCCTAGTAACTGTCCTGACTCCCAGATGGTGGAATGAACTCCCACTGGGCGTCCGAACAGCGGAGTCTCTTGCGTTCTTTAAACGCAGACTAAAAACCCATCTCTTTGTAATGCACTTAAGTAAGTGAGCTCTAGTAGAGGTGTAAGTTGTGTGTATGTACTTGTGTTGTGTTGCACTTATAATGCACTTACAATGACCTTTTCTTTTCTATAGGTATAAGCACTGGGCTGGGGTTGCCAGGTAGTGCACTTTTTGCTTTATGTATGTCTGTGTATTGATCTCTAGGTATCAGCACTATCCCCCTTTGCTTGCAGTGTCTGAGCTCATGGTGAGTTTTATGCTCTAAACTTCCTGTACTAGCTGGAATATTATCCAATGGATAAATGCATAAAATGGGTAAATGCAAATGAAGAGACCTTACCGAGAACTGTGAGTGTCAGAAGTAAGTTCTTCATGATTTTGTCGCAGCAGCCTCCACATGCTGGCTCGGGTGGAGGAACCGGGGGTTCAAGGTCATTCTCGTGCATTCGGACCTCCACTTGTTTCTGCATATTGTTGGCACTACAGGAGAAGCCAGGAAACGATGGTAAATCAGTAGAAATTCTTTTTTGTATGTTTCACCAGCATACCCTGCACATTTGCACTGAATATCAGAGACTTTCAGAATAACAGCATTCAGCTGGATAAAAATAAGGTCTGTTAAAAACCATGCATGGTTCAAGTATGGGGTCAGCATTTGAGTCATGCCCAAGTCTTGACTCATTGGGTGTGGGTCTGCATAGCATATTTTTGACAGACAGGAAAGCAGTTTCAATCTACAAATGCTCTGATAGTATAATTCGCTCTGAATTTAAATGAGTAATTATCATGACGTGTTATATTATCATATTATGTATCATAATGATTTATCATGACAGGAATACAAACATGATTCAAACTCATTCTGTGCATTTGATCCGTTAAATAATTAAAGAGGAATTGGAACGGATTGTGTTTTTTTTTATATTTCTACATAAAGTCCACGTAAAGTCATTTGATCAGAGCGATACGAGATTTCACGAGAAATGCTCCGTTCTATGGAGAAAAGTGTACAAATCATTCATAGTGGCTATAGGAACCAGGTTTCTGAAGAGTTTAATCAGTGTAATGACTGATTACACTGATTTATCATAGTACTGAAGGAATTAAAACATCATTTTGAAAAATATGTTCATGGTAGACAGGTACATACATGTTATAAGGCCATATACCTCCATAAAAACACTTTACCAAATTAAAGTTAATTAACCAGAATTTTACCATTAAGAAAGTCATATAAAAGTTTAGAAGGAACATGTAGGTTTACTCGTCATTTTGGACAGAAAATAAATTGGAAATATTTCTCTACTTTTTCACATTCAACCACTCTAAATGAGTTGGTTTCAGTTACGTTATGAAGTGAAAATAAATCTACGTCTCCAACTGACAGACAGTATTAGTCCATGTTTTTGTAGGCCCGTGTCTCGACCTGAGGATCATCCTCTGTGATCCCTTGCCCTCTGAGGAAGGGGCAGGACGATGCATGCTAACTCCCCTGTGCCCCTAACTTTCAGGTCACGTCTCTGCAAATGGTCCACTGATTGCTAATGGCAGTCATGTCACATGACACAACAGCACAGCAGCTCATTAGGCTTTGTTGTGGTCTGGCTTTAAAGCTCTTAAACTTAGAAGTCACCCCTCCTCCCTTAATAGAGTATAACCTTGCTTGGTTACGTAACTCCAGGACTTTCGGTAATTAAGTACACGCTTGGCTAGGCATAGCACTACAGGTACACCAAGTGCCCAGGTACAGTAAGCTTTTGGCTAACACTGCTGGAAACACGGTTGTCTGTGTGAAAAGAGTATAGTGTATCCACCAAGCTGATAGAGTTTATGTGCTCATTCAATGGACCAGGACCAGAATTCAGTTATAGAACTGTTCCTGCACAATGTCCAGTATGGAAACAACTGTTCAGATGCTGATCATGTTCTCAAGTACAAGTATCAAAACCATTTCAAGAGTCAATGCTCATATATAACTGATGGAAGTACGTAATTGATTCTTATACTTGTTTCAGTATTGTCTGAACATGCTCTGCAGTAGAAGTGGTTAGCATCGGGCTAAGGATTTGCGAAGGCCTCGTGGTGACAAGGAAACCAGAGGCTGTCTGATACTCACTGCTCCAGCCCTAATGAGCTATAAGCCTGTTAAGAGGTTAATTTTAGCCATTCAAGCGCCACAGTAATTGTGTTGCACAACAGTATGGACTGCCCAAGAAAGTCAAGGTGTCATCTTATGCTAAGCACGGGCTACTGAGTGGTCTTATCGATGTAAATATGCAACTGACAGTACAAGTGTTTAAGACCAAATTTGCTCTAATGAATTGATGTGTATGCAACTAGGCAAGCATTCTGCTAATACCATCTAGAATCTAAACTTTAGCTGGAATTTACATTTCATTTGTTGTCAGAGTCTATTTTTAGCCAAGGACAACCAGTCTCCATATCAAAAGGTCAAAAAAATGCACTGCAGTGCATTTGTGGATTTTTTACAGTCAGGAATCATCTGTCCTAAATATCTGATTAAATCTAGCCCCAAGGTTAAAGTGCAATCATTGCAACAACTCAAAGTAAATCTGTTTAGAACTCTTGTTAAGTATTTTTTAATGCAATGCCTTTGCAATGATGCATAATAGCTATTAACCCAGCAGACAACTATTAACCTATTATTCAAATTCATCTTTTTTTTACATCATCAGAAAAGTTTTGCAAATGCAAGAAATGCACATCTCCATTTTGCACATTACCTGCTGTAGTGCAGCTGTTTTCAGGGTGAAGAGTCTCTGCAGTAGACAACTATGCAGCCATAGGCTGTAACACAAACTATAGAAGAAAGGATGACAAGATCACAGTTTATCCATCGGGAGATCCAAGCCAGATCATCAGAAACCCGAAGGTGATATCCAAACAGCTGGTGAATTGAGGCCTGCAAGTCAGAACCTTCACAAAACAATATACAAGCAGTCACATTCACAGATTGAAGGTTCGAATCACCATCCAGTGCCAGTCAAGCAGTCTGATCCAACCATAGGTGCAGGTAAAATGGTCAGGCAGCTTCTGCTTAGAGTTTCCCCAAGGGGAAGCGGGAGGGGAAGGGAGGAGTCAAGCACCCAGATTAAGAGTAAGTAGCAAGTAAAATCCTTCAGACTGCTCTCCCTGTCTCTGTCCATCTCTATATCTTCCCAAATCTGTTCTGTCTTTCTCATTGTGTGCTTGGCCTTACCTCTTTTTAAACAGAATTCAGGACTAAAGTGTGACGTGGTTCACATAAATCTGAGAAAACTTTAATATGAATAGATATTGCCATATACAGTACGGTGCAAAAAGACAAATGCCACCTTTTATATCCAGAAAGGAAAAGGCCATCACATACAAGTTGCAATATTTTCTGGCACTATGGCATGAGCAGTGCACCAAATCCTTTAACCTCCTCTGTCCATTTGACATTTGGTTATCTCTGGATAACACTGAAGATTATAATCATCTTCCAACCCCTGTAATCTCCACCGCCGCATTATCATGCTGCACCATTCCAGTTCCAAATGCCTTTGCATGCATTTCAGGTATTTGTTGAGATTGTTGAGATTTCTCCTGCATGGAACAACAAACGCCTGCAGAGGTGAGCAAGGTCTCAATGCACATGACCACACATTAATCATTTTTGGGTCCAGAGAACTCTATTGGTTCTGATATATTCAGGCAAACTTTATTTATGCCCACATATCACAGACCACCATTAATATCATTACATCACTGAAGAGCAAATTTCCATCCCTGTTTATTACATTTCCAACAAAGCATCATTTAACGCAGTGACTGTGAGCAAATGTTCAGTTGTCCTTCAAACATCTGGGTAACCTGATAGTCATGCTTGCTAACTCCTTAAGCCTATCCTCATTGAAGCCATTGTGTAGACGCCATGCAGTACCAAAAGCTTTCTAAAGGTTTCTGAAGGATCTCATTTTGTGGGATGGGTGTTGTTGTATGCTGGGGGTGTGCTGTTACGATGCTAGGACACATGGACTCACGTCTGTCCCCACCCCCACCCCCACCCCTCTATGTTGTGCCAAGCTGTTCCCTTTCCAGCGGACACTCCTCGCGCACATCCACCTGACTCAAGCCTCCATCCTTAGGAGACAGGTGTCTATAATTAACTAATCTTTCGTAAGCTTTCCTAATCCAGCACACATACATAGGTGTGAGCGTACACTGGAGCCAAAGCGTTGTATTCATAGATATGCATAGATAGCAGCAATGTGTGATATAAACATTTTTATTAAATCAATCAGGTTAAAATGACATAGTCTTCTGCTAAGCGTTGTTTGTTTCTCACTGCAGCAGTAATACAATGTTCAGGTAATGACGTGTGCACAGACTTAAACTAACTATGTAGAAGTTCATGCTGGCAGTACAGATTTTTCATAATTCAGTTTTTGACAGAAATCACAAGGAAGCTAGGAGTCGTGAGAA
Organism: Prochilodus magdalenae; assembly: GCA_024036415.1. Classification (NCBI taxonomy): domain Eukaryota; kingdom Metazoa; phylum Chordata; class Actinopteri; order Characiformes; family Prochilodontidae; genus Prochilodus; species Prochilodus magdalenae. Next base: position 75,668 of record JAMWET010006850.1, on the reverse strand, counting down.
TGTGTAAAGGAACCACAACTCCCAGAAGTCAGCGGGCTTGATTGCATTACACAAGCACATGATGACTCAAATGGACATTTTGTATGCTGGCCACATGAGTTGGAGATACTATGACCATTGGAAAAAACTTGTACTGCCATTGAATTGAGTATCTTATCTTCTCTCTACTCTGACATGTGTAAAACTCATGGCTGATTGTTAATTGGGAAATTGTAAAGTATGAAAAGATTGAAAATGCTTTAATATAAAATATATAATTATATCTACATCTATATATCTGTATATATGACTACTCATATACTCATACACATGTGTGTGTGTGTGTGTGTGTGTGTGTGTGTGTGTGTATAAAGTGTATATATACTGTATATATATATATATATATATATTCATTTATTATACAATACAATATTGAGAGTGGATCTGTGGAAATCTCATGGAAGCCATTGTGTCTGCTGGTAAAAAGACTTTTTTGTAAATCACTTGTTGCTGGATTAAGATAATGTGCAGCCATGTTATTGTGTGTTATTGTGTTAGGGGTAGTAGGTGGGTCTGTGAGTGTTCCATCAAGATGAAGTGTATAATACCTGCTTTTAATACCTGCCCCTTCTATGCTTATGCCACACTGGCGTCAAAGGGTGTGATAGCAGCCTGGAGATGAATCACACTTACTGAATACCTGGCTGAGGCCTGCTGATGAAGAAACAGCACAGCAAGGATGGGTGGTGAGGACTGCAGCGGAAGCAGCGTGCGAAGACTCTACAGCGGAGCCTGGCTGGAGGATTGCAAAAAGGTAGCAATTAGGACCGATGGATGACGGCCTGCGCGCCCCAGGTGCTCTGCTTGGACTTGCTGCCTATGGGTCACCTGGCTGGCACATGCTCAATCTCGTGGGAGGTGATGCAGCCACAGGAAAAGAGAATTTTCTGTGAGTAATTTGTAGCTGTTGGGGTAATGTGCTGGGCTGTGTAGTAGTAGGTGAGTCTGTAAGTCTGCCTGCAACCCTGTTGAGCAGCAGTTTTTCTCTGCTTTATCGTAATAAAAGATAATCTGCCTCCAAACACAAAAGATGTTTCCCACGTCTTCTTACGTGCCAATGCTACAATATTTAAACATTGCTTTTATGCTATTGTTACATCTTAGTAAAAAACTCCCAACACAACATTGTTGTTAGCACAACAATATCAGATTATTTTATTGTTTGGTATTTAAGTAGATATACCCAGGCTAGCACCTATAGGTTTGTACTTCTAGAGTTTAAGTGAAGTTGTAATTATTAACCAATATAATTATGAAGTGACAATGGAATCTACCAACCACTGGTAATCATTGCTCATTAAGTGGGATCAATTCTATGATCAAGAACATACTTTTAGACCTTCTGAAAGTCCAAGTTCTACATGTGAAACCTATGCCTTTTTCAGGAACATCTCTTATTTGGAGGATCGCTCCTCCCGTTGATTCACTGACTCTGGATCCTGCCCATTCTGAACCTCCACTGCAACATAAGATAGGGATTATAAATGAATTGTAGTGTAAACCCTGGAGGGTCTCAGGGCAGCATTCTGTCACAGAGTAAATCTTTATAGTCCTCTGACTTTCTCCAGATATTGATCTTTCTGGAGCCAGGATGAACTTACTGAGGAGAGAAGAGAAGGGTCATCTTGACTACTCTAAAGTACCTCAAGCAGTGGAAAGGCCTCAGGCAGTGGTGGCTTAGCAGGGTCATGTGCTAACCATAGTACTGTCTTCAGTGCAAGAAGCTTGAGTAAAGCCTCAATCATGTTTCCTGTCGGCTCTTACTGGACCTTCATCATTTCATCCAACCAGCTGTTGAATTGAGATGCTGACAGATGTAGTTGTGGCAGGCTTTTCTCATGGGCCAAGCCAATAGTCAATTATGCACAATAGTACATGACCACTATCAGCTCCTAAGCAACTTTGTTCTATCCGAGTGAATAATTTTGTCTTTCAGAAAACACAAAAAATAAGCTTTCTTCTCCTGCACATGAGAACACAAAGACACACAAGGACAAGAGGTCATGATCTTACATGACCCTGGCTAAGCTTGTGTACAGTCTATTAGCAGAAACATGACATCATTCAGTGCCACAGAACTTTTGTAAATCCTAGACAAGCAGAATCCCATTTCTCATATCACTACTCTGGAATCACTTCATCTACCTGATGATAGAGCTCATTTGCATATAGAGAATGAGACAAATATATTCTAGTCCATAATCTGGTGCTTTAGCGTAAGTATGACAGTGATGTCAGTGTTCTTGATCAGTTCTTTCAGCAGCACAACTTTCATTAAAACAACCACAGATTTCTTTTGTGTTATTCAGTGGCGTCTCTGTTAATGCAGGATGAAAGAATTGTGCATAGCGGCATGTGAAAAGCTGGGGGTGAGTGTCCGAGGACAAGCTAATGCCTGCAAATCCTCTAAGTGTTTCTCAATGACTGACTGCACATGTTTAACTGAAGGCAAGTATTGTGGCGCTCAACTATAAACTTATACCAGCACAAGCATGCAAGAACGCCCACTTGTAGTTTTTCAGCATGTGTCATTGTTTTTAAAAACCAAATAATGATATGCTTATTGTTTTTAATGCTTAACAAATACTTGACTGATTACAACAAGAACGATGGACCTTGCACACTTATGCACAACTTCATTTAAGGGCTCATCTTGGGAACAACAATGGTACATCTAAGTGTAAAAGTTTAATGTGTAGATGTAGAGATGGATGTCTTCCCTCCACAGTAAACACAGTCTACCTATGCCAAATGGACTGCATTTTGAATTAACTTGTTTTTGTGAATACTTCTGCCAATACTGCAGTGTCATCATGTCACATGACCTTGAAAGCAATGTGGCAGTTTTTGAAATAAGGCTGCGCAGTTGCTCTCCACCCGCTGGACACTTTTGCAACATCAGTACATCACCCTCAACACGGACTGGAACACCAGATGAAGTTTGCATTACCTGTTTTCTAAGACCTTGGAAAATATTCTGTTATCTGTTCTAAGATCTGTTGCTGGTTATCTCCCAAAGGAAAGGCCATTTATTTCATTCCCTCCTTTTGGCAGCTTGTTTTTTATATACAGCTCTAGAAAAATTTAAGAGATCTACTCAAAATGTTCTATACGGTACTGGAAACATGTCTCCCAAATTTCAGATCAAATACTGTTGTCACACCCTGCCGTGTCATGTCCATGTGCTTCTGTTGGTTTTGGTCCTGTGCTCCTCCTGTCTCCGCCCTCTAGTCCGGTCTCTTGTTTCGAGCTCCGGGCCTTCCCAGGTGTCTCGTCAGCCCTAGTTGTGTTATACCCCATGTCGTGCTCTTTTGTTCTTGTTGGGTGTTTTGTCTCCCGGCCGGTCCTTTGTCTCTTTGCGGTTTGATTGAGTATCCATATAAGTTTCTCCATGCCTGTTGTTGTGTAGCCCTGTTCCGTTGTTTAATCTCTTTGGTTTTGTTTTGTTTTTGGTTTATTAAAACACTTGCAGTTGCAACCTGTCCCCACGTCCCGTGTAACAACTGTATTGTATATTATTTCGGTTCATTTAGAAAATCACTAATGACACCTCCAGAAGCCTGTTTTAAACCAAGCTCGCTGTGCATTTCACCCCAGCCAGCGCTTACCGTCTCTCTGTAGGTCACTTAAGGTCATCTTATTGTGGTTATGTGACATTCGAAAAGCAGAACAGTTTATTGTAAAATGGCTCTCAGCATTCATCTTCTTGGTGATGCACAGTTTCTCTTCTCAGATTAAGCATATTGTTAAACCAACTCATACCGAACTGGATATAGACGCAAATGTATCGGTCCATTTGTCTCATCATGAACTTTTCTCTTTTGGCCATTTCATTTGTTACTACTGCATAGTTATGTGACCAGCAATCTGCACACCTCAAATAGAGCTATCAGCAGTTCAAGTTAAAAAAATTGTACACAGGCAGCTTGCTGAATTAACCACAATGCAGATCATCCAATCAGGATGGAACACATTTACATATAATAATCTTAAAAGGAAGGTTACACATCCAAATGAAAATACGAAGCTGGTGTTTGGTCATTTAGAAATTAATACATTTTTGGTACACATGCGACACAAATATCATAAATGGACACAAATTACAAAAAATGACAAATTTTAAGATCTTTTAATGATGTCAAAACAAGTTTGGTCCAGTGGGATAGAAGAGACATTAGTAAACAACTTTAGATCAGAGCAGGATCTTCCACTGCAGGCTATGAAGTGAATCCTGGCACATTTTAAATCCTTTACTTTGAACTGAACTGTCAACGGCCATGGATGAAGTTCATCTTTCAATGAGGCTGAAGCTGGCCTCCTATTTGCCAGCTCCTTAATCAAACATTCTGTTCCATCTTAAAGACTACAGCTTCTACTGTGCCAAACTGTGGAAACTTGCGGCACCATTTAAGGTGCAATGGAAAATTTGCAAACAAGTGTGCCAATAGGAAGCCCAACTTCATTGCCCATATCTTTAACAGATTACAGATACTGGATGACTTTAATTCAAAGCTGTTAGCTAGTAAACATAACTTTAGCTGCTACTCCAAATACATAACGTTAGGATAGCTAACTAAATAGTATGATGTAATATTTAATATTAATGTGTGTCTCCATTTCGACGATGTTGCTATTCTGTGCGTATTGTGGTGCTTCACTGTAAACCATCAAATCAGAACACAGCATTCAAATATTCATGAGCTCCCAAAACAGGAAAAAATCTTGTGGAGTCATGGGGTTACAAACTGGTGTGTAACAACCTGACCACATACCTTCTATAAAGACATCAGAGGATAATTAAAAATGCTGAAAAATCCATTCGATGGCACCTTAAAGCATGAGGGTGGGTCTTTCTTTACTGAGGATTTGTGGTAGGCAATGGTACACAATTTGCATGGCTAGGTGAAAGAATAGATTTCATGAATTTAGCAAACTCAGGAAGCTAAAGTTATTTTTGTCAACATCTTTTTTATAAGCACATTATTTTTCTTAGTTCATAACTTATAAAACTATACATTAGTCTATTAATTAATCAATCAGTATAATCGTTTTATATCAACACATAAAAAATCATAAAAATCATAGAATATCACCATTATTGTCCTTGATGCAAACTGTTGCAAAATACATTACTTAATGTTCTTGTCAATCCACTTCTTAAAGTTGGCCACCCGTGTGTAGACTGTATATAGGCCTGGATTACAGTTCTGCAGATTGTAGCCAAAGCTCACCAGGCCCAGCAATTCCCAACTTGAGTCAGATGCACTGTCCTCTACATTCCTTTGGTCAGGTGGCATAGGTCCTGAAGTCGTCCGAGTGTCAGTGGGTAAAAGAACTATGCCCCCTGTTCTGGAGGGACAAACTGTGACAGGGCTGTTGGGATGTTGCCTCCCACACATCATATTATCACTAATGCTAATGGGAATGCCTTCTTGAGCATACTGTCTTTCACACTGCGTCACATCAGCCAGTTCAACCTGACCCGTTTGAGCCACTGTGACATCGGTTTCTGAGGTTGGTTCATGCTGGCCTGCTATAAACCAGCCAGTGATATGGGCTTGTTTAGCCGTCACTTCACCTCCCTGCATACGAGGTAAGCACACAGGGGAAATGAACTCACTGATCTTTGCCTTGTCCACCAACTTCAGTATAGCCACATCCGACTCAAACACATTAGGATCATAGTTGGGATGAACCAGTATCTCCAACACCTGCAAGATATACAAAAGGTCTAAACGGGCATTGATTTGGTTAGGAAGAAAAACTCCAGCAACTCCTGTAGGAAGATCTAATCACAGTTTAGAGAGAACCATGCGGCTGAAGCTTCAGCCAGGATAGTCTCAGAAACAAATTATTTTGGAAATGTATTTGATTAATCGGCTAATCAAAACATTATGCCTTCTGAGGTTTCCTTTCTTTCTGCCCTCATCATTGCACTGCAACTGTTTGGCAAAATATCAAATTTCCTCTTACCACTGATGTAGAGGATGAGCCAAGACATGTTGGTGTCCAAATTCTGCTTCTTTACTTCAGCACTAGAGCTACGATGCTAACAAACCTACTGTAGAAGTCAATAGTCACCCAAATTTCTTTTCTGTAAACTTCTCTGGAAATACAACCAGGTCACACAATGCATACAGGTCTTCTTAAAAGTACAGTGTGATTTAGTGCACCGTCCGTATGTGTGATGTTCATGCATATGAAGGGAAATCAAACTTCAACTGAGCAGCTTAAGGAAGAATTGGGGATCCATTTACAGAAAATATTTGGGTGACTACTGTATTTGTTCGTAAGGTTAGCCTACACATATATTGGCTGATTGTCTGTATTTGGAGTTGGTGGAAATTTGTTTAAATTATATTTCACAGAATAATTCCTAATAAAGTTATTGTCCCCAATGATTACTGTACAGTACTGCAATATGTCATAGTGATGTATCAAGCAAACATGACAGTTCAGATGGAGATTCACTTTTTAAGTTAGAAAGACACTGCCACACTGACTCCCACAGCTGATACAGTCAACAATTAACTTTGGCTTTCCAGAACAATCACCAATCAAAAGATAACAGAACATGAACTCAAATCATCCAAAATCTATTTGTTACACAAGAAGAGTTAGTAAAAATTTGAATTGAACTGCAGGGTTGCATTAATATCAGTCGTACGCTAATGCAGCTATTTACCGAAGTACATACTGATAAAGTGTAAACATTTTGGCCAGTAACTCAGCACCACCTAAGCATGCTGCAATAAGAAATACTTAATAAAATATAAATTTAAAATATCGATCAAATCAATATATTTGTCTGATGCCAGTTTTATGCTGATATTAGTTTGTAATGCAACTGTTAATGCAATTTTATTACTATAATGCAATTATTCTACAAACATTCTGACAATATGCAATGCAATATTCCATAATGTATTCAGCAGGAAGTTTTCTTTTGGTTCCCAAAAAGATTTATTTGGTTTCTAAAGGTAGGAGCCATCCTCTAAAACTATTCTGTCATCTCGGATCTCAGTCACATTCATAAAAGATTTCCCTAATGAATTCTTCTTTTGTCATCATGTGACATAACCCGTGGCCCTGACAACATCCTCAAACTATACTCTGAATGCTGGGACTAAACGTTATGTCTTAGTCAACACGTAACATTATCTGAAATGATGACCATCTTTAAAACATTCTTTGAACAGTAAATTAAACTCTCTCTGGAGCTTTATCAGAACCTATAGGTAAAGTTTGCCCAAGTTCTAGGAACGTTCCCTGCTAGCCGGGAATGCTGATACTCATATGATTCTGATATACTTGTGCATTCCTAGAACTATGACCAACAATAATAGCCCTTGTCTATGTATGTATATATAGCAGTCTGCTGCCTCTAGTTGAGATGGGATTAGAGTGTAGAGTGAGAACTCTTACCTGCATGTGCTGAAGCCTCTTGCTGTCTCTCAGGTCACTGAGGTAATGTTTTCCCAGCACCACTCTTAGCTCAGCCGTGCTTAAAGACAGTGACTGTCCGGGCTCTGTTACACAGTGAGCAGGCAGCAGAACAGCCTGCTGGCTAACCAGCGCGCCACTGCACACCAGCTGCCACGACTGCTCCTCTGAAACGTTCTCCTGCGAATCATCATAATCAACCAAAGGAAACGTGTCCCCTCGTCTCTTCGTCCTTCCTGTGAGGAGACTGTCGTGGTCAGGGAGGTGGTGGTATATGGCCACATGCCATGGCCAGCGAGTTTCGGCCAGGGCCTGGGGTTGAGATGTGAGCTTACCACATACTGCAACACAGAACCATATATAAATGACCGTTACACTAGCCTAAAGATTCATGTGGTATCAGATCCAATGTGGTAATAAACTGTCCAGGCATTTTTTGTAATTGTTTTATAATGTGACTATTAGTTCAGGCCATTAATCTTAAGACTCAATCAAAAGCAAGGAATAGAACACTTCCAGAATAATGCTAATTTCTGCTAGCGCTGCCTGCATGCTATTCTAGAGGAATCTGTAGAATTAGCATCATGTGGGATTCTTGTATGTTTGTTTTAGCACAAAGCTAATGAAGATTTAAAATATTGGGCCATTTTAGATTAACCACAGACATATGAAATATGTCAAACCCATTTGGTGTGTTTAACAGGAGCTTGTGATGGACCTAACATACAGTTTAACTTTACAGTTTAACATAGCAGATGTTTTCTCTTTCCAACAACCTTGTTAGACTACATCTCATATTCAGTCAGTGACGTATCTGAAACTTCCAGAAAGCCTAGAATGATTGCCTAGACGATGTTTTTCTCATGAAATTGGTCCCACCCATTGTAAATAAAAATGCAATCCTTTGATTCCACTGTCAGTTCCTGATTATGCTGGTTATTCATAGAACATCTAGAGGCCCTGAGAGTTCCCTACTGTGTCCTAGGACATTTTATAGCACTGTTGTAATTGTAGCCAGCTGAAGCAAAGTCTCACTTTTTCCTCAGAGTCCCTGAAATATGTGTGTGCTGCCCCCACCTGGTGAACAGGATACATGGCGCCCACTCCACTTGCCAGTCTTCAGACAGGTACGGCGTGTACTTCCAGATGACTGATAGAGAGCAGAGGCACATTCATACTCAATGCTGGTGTAGAGGTGGTGAAAGCCAGCATCTAGGGAAGCCATGCTATCAGTGCTATCTTCTTCAGCAGTTGGCCGCTGGGAAGATGAATACAGCCTGTGTAGAGGACTCATTCTGAAAATAAGCAGAGCAATCCAGCCAAATGAGAAGCATGCATACGATAAAAGGGGAATTCCACTGATCTGAACTATGAAGAAATATTAAGTTTTAAAAAACCCATCTTAGTAATGAAGCATCTGAAAAGTGTAAAAAAAAATAAATAAATAAATAAAAAAAAAAATATATATATATATATATGTGTGTGTTTATACAATATACAATATGTATGTGGAATACACATTGTACAGGTTATTATTGTATGGATAATATATATATACATATATGTTGACGTGTGTATATTTGCATACCTGGAAGGAGGCTGGGGTTTCATTATTACCTTCTGACGCACAAGTTTTGAAACCTTTGGTTCACGACAAGCTGCAACACAGCAAGACAGCTTTCATACTGCAATATGATTGGTCAAGTAACACCGCATGACGTTGCATGTTAAGTCTACAAGAGAGATAAGCTATTATTCAGGACTGTACCTCTGATGCACCGGGGCTGCGTGCCACTCCAGGTTCCATTCTGCTGACATGTTCTCTTTGAGCTTCCGCTCAGAACATATGGGTTGTTGCAAAAGAATTCCACACTTTTTATTGTACCATCAGATGACAAATCTTGTGTGAAGAAGCCATGATGTAGTTGTGGCAGAGAGGAACAGATTTTTTTGGCTTGTCTTGCCTCTGTATTTCCAAAAAGCAATAAAAGACATAGAGCAGCAATCAAGTAAGTACATCCTGATAGCCATGCTGCGTGACATGTCCTATTCATTTCCTAATTCAACGCAAGACAACTGACCTATCCGTACGTTTCCTCACAAATGCAGTATGCTCTATTAAAGTCACCGTTACAAAGCTAGATAAGCAGTACAAAATGAGCATGTCAAATCCTATTTGACATGCTCAAGTATCGATTAATATACCTATATTGCAGGAGCATTATTAATTCAAATTTAAATTAATTAAAACTAAATGGCCAAAAGTATATAGACATTTGACCATCACACCTATATGATTCCTCCGCTCTTTATGATACTACATCCTGGAATTCTGTGAATATTTTTTACAAGATTTTGTAGATTTTGTGTCTGTGATATTTTGTGCCTATGTGTAAACAAAGCATTTGTGGGGTCAGAAACCATTGTGAGGTTAGACAAGAAGACCTGGCTCACAATTAATGTTTCAGACGTGCTGAGGTCATATGTATCTCATACGTGTCCATCAGGCTGACTGTTAGCAGAGCATGATTCATTACTCCAGAGGGTCCATTAGTAGAGTGCTGTACCCCACAGAAAATGATGCTTGGCATTACGCTTAGTGATTTTAGTCTTGTGTTCATCTGCTTGAAAATGGAAACCCATTGCAGATTGTGTGCTGATGTTGCTTCCAGAGGCAGTCTGGAACTCTGTTGAGAGTGATGTAACTGAAGATAGGTGGTTTATATGCGTGTTTATATGTGCTTCAGCTTTTGTATAAGTGTGTGCATACAGTTTAATTCTCAGAGATGATGGAATATGTCAATTTATGCAAAAAAAAAAAAATCATTATGTTGAATTGCTGATAAGAAACCTGGTTAATGGAGCTATCATATGCATTGCGACACATTGGTTTTCAGTCCAATTAGTTTTGATTAGCTACAACTGCAGTTTGGACTGAAAACTTGCACAATGACCAAAAACTTTTTTTGACAAATAAATTGTGCTGAATAGGATTTCTGCATGTACGGTAATGCTTGTCCATCCCAGCAATAAATATAAACGTATTTGTAGTAGTAGCATGGATGGGTCTATTTACAGTGGGAATTACAAGAGCTTGATTTGCTTTGGTCTATGAGCCCATGACTTCAAAGGTAATCACATTGAAGTCCTTTTACTGAGATGTCCTCATTTGATAATCTGTGATCTTATAACCAGAACAGTTTAAACTTGTTTCTCAGGAATGCAAGCAGAGTTAGCAGCATCCATGAAACATGGTCAACCTAAGGAGGCTCTAAAAGTCCAGAGAAAATTACAGAGTGAATGCACAAGCATGAAAAAAAAATCAGTTTAGCATACCTTTAATGCATGTGGGAGCTGTCCCACTCCAGGTACCAATGGGCAGGCATGTTCTCCGGGAGATTCCCTTGAGTTTGTAGGGCTTATAGCAAAGGTACTGAACTGAAGTCGCAATGCCGTCATCATCATACTGCAGGAAAAGATCCCCATGAGCAGGTTTCTGAGGAGTTACACACCCAGAGGGGTCTAGAGAAACCGGGGAAATAGTCCCAGTTACATGTCATGTAGGGTGATACATGTACAGTGCAGTGTGCAAATGAGTCAACCATTAACAAAACCACAAGTGGCACCATTTTTGCCATCCATGCATTTTTCGCTTTAGTAGTATAACAGTTTATCTTATCATGAGGATAATACAGATCCAGAAATATGAATAACACTACAAAACAGGACCCTCCAGAACCTCAGGGGTTCTAGATCCTCTAATTTAGAATCAGAAAACTGCGATGGCCATGTCAAAAGATTCTTTGATCACTAACGCGAGTAGGTGATTTATATGTGTTTTGGATCATTGTCCTGCTAGAAGATTTGACCAGTTAAGGGTTTTTTTTTTGCATAAACAGACAAATTTTCATTTAAATTCTCTTGCACTTCATTGAGTCCATGATGTCATGAAGCTAAAAAGGTTTGGCATTAATGCGAGAAAGTCCACTAACATAACATAGTTTCAAGCGTAGGGAGGACTATACCAAGATTCCTCTTAGTCAACATGCTGGGCTGATCAGGAGTTGTAGGAACTGTTTGATTGTAGTCATTGCTGCTTCAATGGTTTATGTTGGTTCCCGAAAGCAAAGGTTCGCATATTATTCCCAACAAATCAAGCAGCACTGTATGCTGGATAGCAATTTTATCGCAATGTAACAAAATTAAATTATATGAATCATATACAGGTCACTCTTCATTCTGGACACGTCACCAACTTTTTTTTGTTCCTCTGTTTGTAAGTGCTAGCAACAATTTACAACCATTTAACATGTGCATACATTTAGTATGATTCAAAACACTGGTCACAAGCTTTTAAACGATGAGCCCAAACCTGTTCCTTTTAGTTTCACCACTTTGCACTCTTACGCCCACATCCATTGTGCAGTGTTACATTTTTTCCCACCAAAGAGCAATTATAAGACTCACTGTTTTCACAGCGCACGCCTGTAAAGCCTGCCCGGCAAGCGCAGCGGAAAGTCTTAATTGGATCCAGTGAACAGATGCCACCGTTCATACAGGGTAGGGAGCTGCATGCTGAAGGAACAAGAAACACAGAACACAGAAAGCCAAGCTAGTATGGACAATAATCTGGAGTAAAAACGCACTCAGTGATTTTAACAAGGCACATAGATACCTGCTTTTGTAAACTGCACCTGTGAGTTCCTGAAATGTGGCAGAGAAACCATCGTAATTGTTATAGCCATCTGATACAAAGCGGATGTGCAGAGACTCTCCTGAACTCCTAATTGGTGAAGGGATATCATTTCCACAGTATCGGCCAATGACACGCGAGTTAAGGCTGTCTCCATCTCTGACCTCTATGTAATCATAGCGACAGCTGTGATCAAACTCCAGACTGAGCATTGTAAACCTGCGGAGATAAAATGCAGTTAAATGTATTACTATATAGTTAAAAATAGATGGATAATAAAGAAAAAACATTTAAAGACATGTTTACTACCTTTTCTATGCCAATCTCTATTTAAGTGTCAAAATGCAAGCCTGATCTGATCTAAATGACTTTGCGTGACAGAACAAGAACAAAGAGGATTTGCATTGGCTATCATTTAGAACATAAATAAAATTTAATTTTTAACTGGCTTCAGTAACCGATGTTGCCTGCTTTAGTAGATAGAACTCTATGTAGACATGTCCTATAACTGTCTCTCAGCTTCTGATGTCCACTGGACCGTTCTTCCATGCTGAATTCTTTCAGCTGTGCAGTAATTTAGTCTGGGGTATGCAATATGCCCCGCCAGCATTTCCACATAATTCAGATCTGGGCATGGTCTAGGCCATTCCATAACCCTACATTTTTCCTTTCAAGCAGTTCCTTTGTGGATTCACTTGTGTGTTTGGATCATTATCCTGTTGGAAGGTCCATTTCTTCAGCCCCAATCAATTTTACAGATGGTATCACATTCTCCTCTCTGGCATGAAAGAGAATTTGTATCCGGTTCTATAATTGCAGGTTGGTGAAGCACTGAGATGGGGAAGCCACCCCAAGCCATATTATTTCTAACACCATGCATTGGGTTCCTCTGATCAAATCCTGTCCTTGTTTTTTCTGATCAAATGATTTGTCCTTTTGGGGCTGTAGCCCAACAACTTGGTCCTTGCTTAGATATTCATTAGCAAATATTGTCTTGCCCAGTGTTCTTATTAGACATCAAAGGCATCCTTCTAGCCACCTCCCATACCAGACCATGCCAGAATAATGAGGATAAGGCCCTCCAAGATATTTTCTGACAGCGTTCTAATCATTGGCATCTGATCAGATGCAATTATATAATATATAAAGTATTGCAAAAATGTTTATTCTAAGTGTTATATAACCTTTATCTGTCAACACTGTTTAAATGAATCTAAATACATTTCTAAGTACATTTCTTTATTATATATTTTGTGGATTTTAACTAATGATTAGACAGTTTTTATATTTGAATGATTGTTAAGTGAATATACCTAACCTCTGTGACTGTTTATTTTTGGTCACTTTAAGTACTGATGTCTGAATTACGTCCTGATATAAGATGTGAGCCACATGCATTTACACTTTGCATTCATATGTGTCAGAATATTGGGCAGAATTTGCAAACCTACTTGTTTGAACTGCACCCACCTGCAGTTTGTTGTGCACAGTTTTGTCCTCATCATGCGCTTCCTCCATGATTATCGTCTTCACAGAAATGTGACGTACCTATGATGTACTTTTGGTGATGTAGGCATGCAATTTGTATGATGTCCAGTCCCGGGTAATTCTACCCTTGCTAATGAATATGGTGTTCATGATTTACCTGACAACAACTTATTATGACAGTGACTTCACAAATGTTATTATGTAAAATGTCTGATGCTTCTTATACAGTTTGAACTGTAAAAAAATAATTATAGATGCAATTATAATTAATTTAAATAATGTTTCAATTATTTTTATATTCGTGTTTAAAACATTCCTAAATGAACCAAAACTATTAAAGTTTTTATTTTTTTAGCCAGAATGTTAAAAAAAAAACTGTAACAGTTTTGATGGTTGCTGCAGAAATCTACTAAAATGTAGCAGGTCTAAATGCGGATAAATGTCTTGTGTCAGTGAAATTGAGCTTGGATTTTACAATATTACACACTTTTGTCCTACTGTTGTGTTTGGTTGTCTTTTGCTGCTGTGTTTGACTACCAGATTGTTTAATAAAGCACATCTGATCTTTAGCTCTGCGTGTGTCAAGTGTGGCTCAGTATGCAAATAGATGGAGCAAGCAGCCCAAAAAAACTTATACTGGTTTCCCTAACTCAAAATATTTATGTTTTGTGGGATTCATTCTATTGTACATACAGTGCTCATTTTTGGGTATTGGTCTTGTAACAGTGGGTGGAAGTCCGATGAGAACATTCATTGACTTGTTCTTTCAACAATATTACTTTCGGACAATTTTACAATTCAGTTGATTAATATCAACTTAAAAGTCAGATTTGTTTTTGGGTTTATTATTTTGACATGGGCTAATCTAATACAATTATTTTTTTTCTCTTGACAGAAACAAAAAGCATGTGACTCATTGTGATTGCCTGGGGTTAAATATGAAACTGTGGCTACACTGATTTGCATGTAAGTTCTTGGAAGATTGTCTGTTAAATTGGCCACTCCCACCAGCACAAATATTCACTGAGCTGTTGAGTAATCAGCCCTCCTAGTAAATCTGAACTCGGTATATGTTAATGTAAAATGTTGTTTCCCAAGCTATTTCCTTCAGTCTGTTTGTTATTAAAAGTTATGAACAAAACTGGATGTTGACAATATGCTGATTGAGTTTGTCAGTAGATCAGTTAGAAGAGACCTGCCTGAGTTCCATGGTCATCCCTTTGCTGACATGCAGCGTCCAGTCACATTTGGCATTGATAGGGTAACTCTCCAAGATCACATGACCTTGAGGCCTCCTTATAACGTCTCCACATGCTGAAAGGAAAAAACACACACGTGGACATTCTGTGGAACGCACACACATGGACACATATGGAAGTTTGTTTTTCTGTAGATTTCTGTAAATGCTGCTGTGCCTCACCTAACCCTAACCCTGACCCTGACCTCAGAAACCAAAAAGTAATCTTTGGGATTTATTATGGAAAATGAAAAAAAATATATACATGTATGAAAAAAGTTGTAAATGTTCAGCTTTTCTATTCGTAACGATGAAACAGCCCATACTCACTGAGACAGTCTCCGCCAGCCCAACCCTGACGACATTCTGTGCAATATGTGCCACTGACATAGAAATCATCCTTTGCCTCCCATGTGCCATTGTTGCATCTTTTACAGTTATCGAACACGTTGCAGCCTTCAAGCAGGAACATGTGAGTCAAAAGACATGATAAAATGACATTCACAGTTACATTAAAATAACACTGCAGCAAAAAGTCAGCTTTAATGTAGTCAGTTAACCAAAGCTGGTTTTATGTTCCAGGTGTGTATCTTTGGTTTGTACTGAAGCTATGAGGCTAATGCAGCTAGCGAGTAATCAAAGTGTATAACAGAATTCCCAAATTATTATACCCAGCCACTGAGTGATCTTATAGATCGTCCTTAAAAGTGTTTCTTTGTTAATGTTCAAGTTATTATAATTATCAAAATATTATATTATTTGGACAATAAATCTTTGTTTAGTTATTTGTGTTACAGGGGCTTATAATGTCAGTAAAAACAGATAAAGAAAACTAAAGAAATTATTTATTTAAATTTTTACTGGCAACTTTGTGACACAAACTATGTCAATGGTGTTATGTATAAAACTTTATGTGATTTTAATACTGAGCTCTGAAACTAAAGTGGCACCAAACATGTCTTGGCTGATCAAGTACAAGCGAATCAGACAATTCTGTAAACAAATATTTTTTTGGAATGCAAACACTCTCTTTAGAGGAGATGCATAAATAGAATGGTGGAGGTAGGTGTGGTTGTTGCTGGAGGGCAGCCTTACCCTGGTGGATGATACAGGGGTCACACTGGTGAATATCATTGCGGCAGCAGGGCACAGCGTAGCCTACCTTTGTTCTCTGAGAGGGACATATACAGACAATCCTCTCATACTCACAACATGAGCGACACATGGCATTCCAGCGAGGACCAGGGCACTTATCCTCCTGAGCCCTGGAGCCTGAAACAGGCACATTGACAAATAAAACCTTCATTGTGTAATACAGTGAGTTTGGACACTGTAGGGGTTAATCCTCTTTAATGTCATGGATTAACCGGCAGAGTATATATAAATATATGTTGCATATGTGCATTAAAAAACTGTGCTGTATTCATTGCAATTCGATTAAATTCATTTTTATTGTTATTATACCAATGCAGGGTGTACAGTATAACAAAACACCGTCAGGCTACTTCTACAGTGCAATGATTAAAAATTGATCAACAGTAAACAACAGTTCAAAGACACAAATATAGAGACACAATACAATATGTACATAAGCATAAGGCCATTAATCAGTTTCAGCTGCTTTGATGTTAATGAAATTAACAACAGGTGCAGAAGAGGGGCAACAATGAGACAGCTCCCAAAACAGGAATGGTTTAAAAGGACGAGGTCATTGACATTTTGTCCCCCCTCATCTTTTCCCACTGATTTCTCACTAGTTCTGCAGTTGACTTGGGTCAGCGTCACTACAAGTACCATGGTGTGGTACCTGGACCCTACAGAGGCTGCACAGGTACTCCAACTACTGAAGGATGGCACATCAATATGTGCCATTGCCACAAGGTTTGCTGTGTCTCCCAGCACAGTCTTAAGAGTATGGTGGAGATTCCAGGAGACAGGCAGTTACTCTAGGAGAGCTGGACAAGGCTGTAAAAGGTCCTTAACCCGTCAGCAGGACCGGTATCTGCTCCTTTGTGCTAGGAGGAACAAGATGAGCACTGCCAGAGCCTTACATCTGTGAATGTGTCTGACCAAACAATCAGAAACAGGCCTCATGAGGGTGGCCTGAGGGCTCGATGTCCTGTAGTGGGCCCTGTGCTCACTGGCCAGCACTGTAGAGCTCGGTTGGCATTTGCCACAGAACACCAGAATTGGCAGATCCGCCACCGGCGCCTTGTGCTTTTCACAGATGAGAGCAGGTTTTACCTGAGCACATGTGACAGACGTGACAGGCTCTGGAGATGCCGTGGAGAACGTTTTGCCACCTGCAACATCATTCAGCATGACCGGTTTGGTAGTGGGTCAGTGATGGTCTGGGGAGGCATATCCCTGGAAGGACGCACAGACCTCTACAGGCTAGACGATGGCAACCTGACTGCTATTAGGCAACGGGATGAAATTCTCTGACCCCTTGTCAGACTCTACGCTGGTGCAGTGGGTCCTGGGTTCCTTATGGTGCATAACAATGCCCGGCCTCATGTGGCGAGAGTGTGCAGGCAGTTCTTGGAGAATGAAGGAATTGATACCATTGACTAGCCCACCGGCTCGCCTGACCTAAATCCAACAGAACACCTCTGGGACATTATTTTTCAGTCCATCCGACGCCACCAGGTTGCACCTCAGACTGTCCAGGAGCCCAGTGATGCCCTGATCCAGATCTGGGAGGAGATCCCCCAGGACACCATCCATCATCTCATTAGGAGCATGTGGAGGCCATACAAACTACTGAGCACCATTTTGAGTTGCTGCAACGGAATTTGGGTTAAATGGACGAGCCTGCTGCATCACTTTTTCGCTTTGATTTTCAGGGTGTCTGTGAATTCAACCCTCTGTAGGGTGATCATTTTCATTTCCATCAAACGATGTGGCATCCTTTCCTTCCTAACACATGACCCAGTCTAGATGTTTTACATGATTTTTCTCCCATTGAGATCTGATGTGTTTTCAAAGTGTTCCCTTTATTTTTTTGAGCAGTGTATATAGTGCACAGTGCAGGTACTGAGAAAAGCAGTTTAGATGAACAGCTAAAACAGCTTACAGTGTAGATGTACTGTATATAAGATAAAATTAAATGCACAGCTCAGATGTTCAGGTTCATCTATGCTGTACACAAGTACGTAATTTCACTTGATTTAAAGAACCTGTTTAAATGAGCATTACACCAATACAGTTATTTGATGCTTTAAAAATATATATTTTGGAAATTATGATAAGATAAAAAATAATAATGGTGCTCCCAAAACCATTCTTAAATAAGTTTTCTCCTAACAAAATCTGATAGACCACCAAAACTAAGATAAACAGTACTTAGAGCTTTCATCTTAAGAGTGAGAAAAAATCCACATGAAAACATCCACAGATGTTTCAGTTCATCCTTCCACTGTGAGAAGGCAACTCAATGCTGTGCATCTAAAAATATATGTGTAGCTGTCAAAAAGCTCTCACTGGAAAAATAAAGGAAGAAGTTTGGAGCTGTGTAAAATGTTGGAAAACTGAAGCAATGTCTCCTGGATACTTTCAGTGCTTGACTGACTGATCTTACAATAAGGACTCATCTCACTCCTGGGGCATTGATGTTTTGGGAGAACGTAGCCTAGAATGTTAGGAGGTCTTTCAGCATTGAAACCGTTAAAGACATATACAAAGGTGAGTAGAGACTCACAAAGCCTTGCTCATAAAGTTGTGCACCGCTGTGGCATGTGACTCAAGCAGTGCTTGTAAATGCAAAGCAGAGAGATCAGCACTTCTCCTGTCTAATTAGTCCTGTCATCAATCATTTATCATGTGCCAAGATCACCACCAAAGCCTTTACCAGACTTTTAATAGAAAGCAAAGATCACAGAAGGTTCTACAGAACACAGATTCCCTACATTTTATTCCCTAAAAATAATTTAATAAATGCATACACATATTAAATTATACATTAATATCTCTTCAAATATTTTTTAGCTCCTTCACATTTTCTTCTATTTTTAAATATTTCTCAAAATTTCATTTTCAGGACATCAAACAACTTTTAATATTAGACAAACATAGTAAACCCAAGTGTTCTAAAGAGATTCAAGTACAGATGTGAAATCATTGAAGTCTTTAAAATCTGCCTGTCTTGAAAGGGTTACAAAGCCATTGCTAAGGCTCTAGGACTCCACTTAACATATGGAGAAAACTTGGAAAAGTGGTGAACCTTCCCAGGAGGGGCCGGCATTGATGACTCATCCAGTAGGTCGCAAAAGAACCCAAATGAAAAACTAAAGAACTGCTGGATGTTAGTTATGTTTAGCGTACTTGCAGCAGTTTAGATTACATAATACCACAAAAAGAAAGACAATGGACAAAAACTGCATTAATGTGAGAGTTGCAAAAAAAGAACAAAAAGCCTTGTCTCACCTTGGCCAAAAATATTTAGACTTTGGGATAATTTTATGTGACCTCAAGAGATTGTTTCTTATCACATCCGGTGTAAGGCTGTCACCACGTTTCATCACAAGAACAATCGTACCAGCAGTCAATTCTGTGGTATTGTGATGGTCTAGGAGTGCTTTACTTCTGCAGGACCTGGACTTGTCATAATCAATGAAACCATGAGTTCTGAATTCTAAAAGAAAATCCTCAAGGAGAGTGTCCGTCCGACAGTTTCCGACCAAAATAATAATTTTGATTTTGATGTGCTGTGACATGACCTTAAACAGGCTGTTCATGCCAAAAACCCTCCAACATAGCCAAATGAAAACAATTCTGCAAAGAAGAGAGGGCCAGATATCCCCCACAGTAATGTAATCCTGTGTTACGTTGATTGCAGTTGACTGCTAAGGGTGGCACAACCAGTTATTAGGTTTAAAGGGTCAATTACTTTGTTATAAATGGATGATGTGGGTTTAAATAAATCTTAATCTACAATAAATGGAATGATCAGTTAAAAACTGCAGCTAAATTCATGTTTTTATATTTTTATTAGTACTTAGAGAATTGGGAGATCTAAAGATTTAGTTTTTAAAATTGAAAATAAAATATTTTTTACTTCCCAAAATGTCAACTACAGACAAAGGACTTTTACTTTGACAAGATAAAGTGTTTCTTAATCGAACAGTTTTCACTTTTTAGTGAAGATGTGGAACACTGGCACACCTTGGGTGGTGCTTTATAGAACCACATTTAAGACAAAAAAGGCTGTTTAAATAACCATATAGAACAAGGAAAGAACCGTTATTGTCTTGCTTCTGTGTATATCCAGTGGCTTTATTAAAAAATATGTATCTTAAAGAAATGCTTTTTTAAGGTACAAGCCGTTTGTCTGCTGCTCTATGTCCTTGAATGCAGGGCCAGAGAGGATTTCCAGTCATCCTTTCCTGGCTAACTTCTCATATCTGCTTTTCTCATCTGGAAAAGTCAGGGAGCAGGAAATATCTGGACTACTCAGGTCTGTCCTCACTCCCTTGGCTGCAACAAGGAGCATGACCTTTGGCCCTGATTCTGCCCTCATGGACGCTGCATATTTTAACGCGTTATTAATCATCAAGCTTCAGCCTTCTCAGGCAGTGACTAATAGTCATTTCTACGGAGGGCTGAAGTCTATGAGCCTACACAGATAGTAAAACCAGATGCAGGAACAGCAGTTCAATAAGGGCATGGACAATAACTTGCACAGAAACAGAAGATGATGTCTGACGCTAGAGCACACTTCCCTCAGGAGGAAACACTAAACAAAATTACAAAGCCCTGATCTGAAAAAGAACTTCTCCTTAACAGCTGGTTTGAGTGTAAATTAAACGAGGGGTGGTCTCTAAATTGTGCTCAGTACTGAATGGTTCTAAGAACAATCTTTCTTATAAGGTTCTTTAACTTTAAAAATGTTCTGAAGGACCCTACACTGACAGAAATCCAATGTGGGTCTTCTATAGCATCAGGGTTTTTTATGAAACAACTTTATAAAGGTAGAGAAATCCTGCTCTTACCATAGGGCCAGGCCGTCAGTGGGCAGCATAGCTGAAGGATGTGGAAGAGAAGAGCTAGTTGAGAGACTTGCTGTTTGGCAAACAGAGAAAACATCCAGATCCCACTGCATCCTGCAGAGAAGACCATTCTTCTGCCAGAGGCACAGTTTCTAACACTCAGCAATCAATCTCTCCGCATGAAAAAATACAATCCAACTCTTTCTCATATCTACCAGCCCTCTCTCTCACTCACTCTGTCTCTCGCTCACTTAGGTTCCTCTTTCTCCCTCTCTTTCTCTCTCTCCTCCTCTATCTCTGCCTCTCTCTCTCTCTCTCTCTCTCAATAGATGGTAAAGCTCATCTCTGCTGTATAGCTTATGAACGTCTCTCTGCAAATCTGCTGAAGTGACGTAAGAGCACGGTTGAGAAGCTTTGATCCAGAGCAAGAGAGGCAGTCATTAACCCTTTAACATCAACACAGCCACATGTGCTCCACTGACACAAGCACTGATGGAATTTACTCCATTGTGTACATCACTTCCACATAAACATATTACATCAGCAGATTACCACCAAAGTAAGTAAACCTAGAAAAAAACGCTGTTAATATAAATTCTTAGTAAAGATGATTCCTCAGGGGTTGTTTGGTAAAGACAAAGGTTCTACACTGAGTCATGAGAACTCAGATGACTATTTGCATGTTTAAAGGGATCTTTGCATGGGTAGTTTTATAGATTGATGGAGTATGTGTTCTTATGCACCAAAAAGGATCCATTTGATGCCAAATTACAGTTCTTCAGATTGATGGAGAATGTGTTCTGTATGGTTCTGTATGGGAACCAATGTTTTTCTATTGTTGTAAGCTATAGCAGAGTTGCTATATAGAACGGTGCTATTTAGAGCCATTTTCAAAAAAGAACCATATACAAAACATTCTCCATCAATCTGATGATTTATTTTTATAATACAAAGAACTTTTGAGCATGCCTATGTTTTTGAGTGTTGACATTATTTAAAGAACTCCTAAAGTTCCACCCAACTGCCATGTTTTAGAAGTGCAGTGGGTTTCATGCATATGGACATGATGTATAGTTGTGTTACACAGGAGTCTGGCTTCATTTCAGGAACTACTTAAAAAAATGCACAGATTATTTTTTCCACACCTCCGAAGTTCATTCTTGAACCAAATAATCCAAATGATATTCAGTGATGTTGAGGTCTGGACTCTGGACTAGAATGAGTTTATTGTTTTGAGAACTCCTTTGTTCCTTTGTTGTGTGTGTCTCCTTTTCCCAGTTAGGATTTTGTTCACTGCTACGCATCCTTCAGACCCATAGCGTTGAGTTGTCTTCTCATAGTGCAAAGATGGACATAAACACCTGTGAATGTTTTCAGATTTTCAGATTCTGATGGGGACAGCTTTGGTGGATCACAATGCATGCAGACTAAAAGGAGGACTGTTAATCTCAGGTGATACATTTTAAAAAGACGCCGACAGGTGATACTCAGAATTATTGTTCTTGAATATAAATAAGTCTTATTTCTAGGCTACTTTATTCACATAATACTGTATACAGGGTGGGCTTAATCGACAATTAGGGTTTCACACAAATGACTGTAAAAGAGAAAACTAAACACTGAAAAGTACGGGCTCTGTCCTGCGCCAGCAGATCCTATAATCCAGCTTTGATAATACACAAATGGCCCCACAGGCAGAAGTAAGTGAGGTTGTTTATTTTCCATGGTGTGGAGCTGTATTAGCACACTAAGCGCTAAAACATCCCCCCCACCCCCACCCCCCTAGTTTGTTTTGAATTACCATGGACACAGTTTCCATGTTCTAAACTGTTCCGTACTCCAGTCTCTCTGTACAGAGGGGAAAAAAATCTGAAGTTGGCATCATGTGAGCACTCATAATACGAACTGGATTCTTTTTACAATGAAAACCTTAAACGTTTTTAAAATACACTTTACATGAGGCTCTTAAGCAGAGTTGGGCAGCATACTGGGGGAAGCACCAATGCTTGAATACAGCTATAAACATATTCAGTGAAAGTGACATATTCAGAATACATCTAGACTAATCTTAATAAGGCACATGGGAAAGCCTGCTTGGGATTGTTACCTGAAGGGGAATTCTCTGCATAAATAAATCTTTAAGGTTTAACCACATCCTTCAGAGTGGTTTGGTGTGAAATGCTCCGTTCTAGAGAAACTTGTCTGATTAAAATTGTTCACGGTGGTGGTGATAAGAACCAGACGTCTGAAGAGTTCAATGTTTCAATGTTATGAATGAGCTGGTGATCAAACATGACTGCCGTTTCCTGAACAAACAGCTGTATGAACTTTCCCTTTTATGTTTATTCATCTTATATTCTCATTCCAGTTCTATTTACACTGTGCCCCTCTTATATTTTTTTATGACTAATGCTTTCAGTGCTGTACTGACTTGTTTTCTCACTCAAAACATATGACTGTGCGGTTGACCCTTGTTAACTTTCGCATGACTGATAAAAATTAACCTGAGGCCTTGTTTTATGTTGACAACAGTTTTTTGCAGTAAAACATCATTTTAAAACATGATTTTTGTAATTGTTTAGTGGATATTTTAAATATGTCCTTCTAAAAAAGGTAAATGGAAACTGTATTCTTAATCTTGACAAAATGTAGCTGCATTCCTTTCCACAGCATCCCAGTACTGTTAACAGTACTATCCGCTAAAAACATGATTATGGGTGACCTGTTAATAAATATACAGCATTACACTCAAACCCACATCTAACCCCAAAACCCAAGGACATGCAATCACTAATGGGTAAACTTTCATGCAGCTGATTGTTTACTACACCCTGTGCAGTCACCTTCCAATGGAATGTTATCAGCCCTTGTGGTTTGGAATATGGTGTTGTTTGTGATCAACAGATTTTAAATATTAACATAACAATATGTATTTATTAATGCACACATTTGCTGTGTCTGTCTATGAAACACACTGTGTCTGTATTACTTGGCTGTATTACTTTCCCTCATATGATAATGCATTACAATGCTTTTAATAATTTGAGCTATGTATCAGCAATAGTTCCCCCAAACCATACTACCAAGCAGGCCCAGTCAAACCAGCAGTCTATCGGATCTAAACTTTGCCAATAGGTACAACGATATCACAAGAAAGTCATTCTCCAGCATTCTCCATCTACATCCAACTATGGTGCTGTGTGCCTAAGGGCAGGTTGGGTGCCAAAACTTTATCTCTGAAATATTTAGAAGAATTCCTGACAGTATGCTCAAAAAAATAAATAAGCAAGCAAACAAACAAATAAATAAATAAAAACACATACAACATGAAAGAGAGGATTCCTACAAGGTCAACACCAGCCCAGCTCAGTGAGCAGGAAACCTAGAGTGGGCTGTATTTGATGTGCAGTAGCCGTTCCTGCCCTCAGTAACCAGGAAAACATGGCAACACTCTAAAAACGAGAAGACGAGTGTGTGAAAACTCACCGAGCACAATTATCTTGGTAACCTAAAAAGCTCTGTCCATATCTGGGACGAAAGAGCTGTAGGGGATTCTTGCCCTGAGACTGGGAATTTTGGAGACACTTACAGCAGACTCATTTCTCCTATTGTACCAAACAGTGGTGACTCACAATGTCAAGAGTGACAGGGCAGGCAGGGCATGGTTTCCATTAGCTGCTATTTTACCAGAATTTCTCTGCAAGACCAACAAATAGTGCAACTGGTAGGCCTGCTGAAAATCTGAATCTAAAGTAGGTGTGAAATCCTGTGATGATGGAGAACAGACTAGTCAGTTACTACTAATGCTACATATTCATGACTCATTCTGTCCACTGCAATAAACATAGGACTTATGGCAAATATGCTGTCAGATTAATGATAAGGTCCATTTTTTCAACTCCCACTCCTCCATCTGGTGCAACACCTGGATGGACAGCTATTAGTCCTCTTTTTGGGATGAACTATTTCAAACGTACACTCGCAAACAATATACGCCTGTGTCAAAAGAAATGCCTTGAATTTCATTGGTTTAACAAGGTCATGTGACATCACTCACCCACTGGGTAACCGCAAGTCAGGCCTTTAAATGCTAGTCAATTAGTAAGCTCCCATCTCACTCATGCATATCAACTATTCCAGTCAGTTAGACAAGTATAGAAATCATTTATGTGTTATATAGGTAAGGTTATAATTTTAATTCTGTTCTAGTATCATGATCCCAGAACCCCTCACCACCCCCCAATTAATCATGTCCTCCTTTTGGGAGTGGGATGTCCTCCTTCGGGGTTTTGAAAGTGGCCAGGTAAGAGAGTAGCTAGCAGTCCCAGGGGAGACACAGAGACCAATAAGCAATGATCTCTGTTCTTACATCCCACACAGAATTCCTTAGATAAAGAAAAGCACAACGGTGTGCATTTGCACACAAGCATTTAGACAAGTCAGAACTTATTTAGAACCCTGTTTTATGGTCAAATGAAAAACGATAGAACTCTCTGCAATAATTCAGCTTGTCATGTTCGGAGAAAGACGGTTTGTGTAAATAACCCAAAGAACCCTGTAAACACTATGAGGTACATAGATGGGTGTGTCATGCTGTGAGTTTTTTCTCTACATGTCACTGAAGATTTGTTTTTGTTTATTTTTATTTATTTATATTTTTGTTTTGGAGATTTGGACCTGCGATAACTCTTGCCTAACTAAGAGCAGAGCCACTGGAGCTCCTCCAGCATCTATTTCTTTCCAGAAACCCAGAGAGCCTAAATTGATGTGTTTGGCCTATAGCTATTAAAACTTTACCTAACAATGGAAGAGCTCTTTTTGCTCCTGTATAGAACCACATACAACATTCAGAGGAGGGAGAATGTGCTTTTATGCAAAGAACTATTTAGACATGCCAATGGTTCTTTGAGTCTTCATAATTGCATGTATAACCATTGTCTTTACTAAAGAACCCTTAAAGAACCATCTTTTCTAAGAGTCTGCAGTCATGAAGTGTTCATTATCAAAAGAATACGTACCCTCAGAAGGAAGTGTTGGACTAGAGCGCTATTGGAAAGGAAGATAAAGTTTACCAGGAATAATAAATGATGATAAATGAGGCTGATATGGGAAATATTTATTGAGCTACACATACAGAAATAGCGTCTCTCAGTATCGGGCTGCCATGTTTGCTAACACATGACAGATGTCTCAGCATGGAGTTGTAGAGGCTCTTAATGGGGTCCTTTGATAATCCATCCCATGCAGGTTGAATATTCTCACACACTGCAGTGCGTACATGTAGTCCTGGGTTGTGCAGCCTTCTGCCAATGGTGCTGGCACTAATAGGATGATTCATGGATATCAACAATTGTAGCTGTTGGATCAGTACAGTACAGGATGAGGTCCGTCCATGCTTACGTCATATGTGCAGCTGACCGTGAACCTGAATCATTCGCATCTCTCATAATGTCAAACATGTCAATCAAGTTTCATTCCTGTTGGCTGATTTCTGCCGGGTGCAACTATTTGTGCAACTATTATTTAGAGTTTTATTAGAGTATTATTAGAGTTTTAGCTCAATCATTTTTTATGCTTGCGAAATCTGTGACGTCACGCCATAACTACATCACAGCACAAATCTCACTGAAGCATGTTCGTTTGTGCGGTAGAAAGTTGCGTTGCGGTGCATAACGGTTCTCTCTTCAGGGTACAGCTTAAATAAAGGCCTGACTGCATGAATGCAGAAATGAAAGAAGGAGTGAGGGAGGGAGTTTCAGAAGAGTTGCACGCGCTGCTTCGCATCTAAATCAACGAACGTAAGGGAGAAAGCGCGTAGCCAAACGTTTATCTTCACTTTTACTGTGCGGAGTATCAGATCCACACTATCTCACGTGAGCTGAAGAGCGGCGTCGACGTTTCCGAGCTGATTTGAGGCACCATGTCAGTAACCCGCGCGCGCACGACGGAGTCTGTTACTCTTCTAAACCATGAGGGTTGACGCGCTCAGCTTTTTCCTCGCGCTCCATCTGCAAGCCTCCCTCTGCGCGCATTCCCAGAGTGCGCGCTGTTCATCCCCGCGCACCTCGAGCTTCTCGACACCGGACAGCTCGCGCGTCCCCGGCCGCATGTTCACAGTGGAAGAGGTTGTGCACGCGCAAACGCGAGGAGATACGACAGCGAAAACGTCGCGCGATAGATTCCCGGCAGTTGCGCGCCGATGGTCCAAGTGGTGGGAGCGCGCAGGGAGGGCGCGAGTGGTCAGGCTGGAAGCGGGCTGCGGCAGGACCACCAATCGCCTGGCCACTCTCGAGGACGGAAGCAAAGCGTGCGTGCGCTATGGAGTGGACCAGGACCAGGTGCTAGGAGAGACCCTTTGCTACTATCTGGCCACATTGCTTGGAATCCCAAATGTTCCTCCTCTGGTGCTGACCAAGCCAGACCCTTTCAGTCAGCAGTGGTCATCTGTTAGAGACCATATAGAAGCCTTAAATTGGTCATCGGATGCTGTGGTGTCCCTCACGCAGTGGGTACCCAATGCTACCCAAGTGTCCATCCCAGTTCAGTTCCTGAGGAAAATGGGGACAGGTGTGGGTAATGCATCTTTGACTTTGGAGAAGATCTCCTTGAGTGACCAGAGGGAGCTCATGCAATGGACTGACCTCATCCTATTTGACTACTTGACAGCAAATTTTGACAGAATGGCCAACCACCTGTTCAATCTGCAGTGGGACAGGCATGCCATGGACAGGCCAACCAATAACCTGCTTAGGACAACCAAGGGACACTTGGTGTTTGTTGATAATGAGGCTGGACTTGTTCACGGCTACAGGGTGCTGGACCGCTGGGAGCATCTCCACCAAACGCTTCTCAACTCCACCTGCATGTTCCGGGAGCACACCATCCAGCAGCTAACAGAGCTGAAGCACTCCAGAAGTGCGGCCCAGCGCCTGCGGCAGGTGTACCAAACCAAGGAAACGTTCGCTCTGGAATTAGGATTTCTGTCCAAGGCTCAAATGACTATGTTGCAGAACAGAGTGGACGCACTGTATACACATTTTCAACAGTGCGCCAAAGAGACCTGAACATTTCTGTAAGGATGTGTTTATGTTCGTAAATCCTGAGAAAATATAAAGGTGCCTGTAAACTGCAGAGTATGCTGACAGATGGGTGTTTTGTTGATTTCCTAACTGAAGATAATTAAACAATTTCTCTACAGAGAACACACTTAAACAGATAGGTAATGGAATAAGGACCTGTGGTTTTATGCAGTATAGCCAAAGATGCAACCCAGACGCTAACCAAAGTTAGACCCTCAGTTTTTTTTAACCCTCAGTTTCAATTTCAGTTTATTTGGCACTTGTTTGTTTTGTGAATTCTGTTTTAGTATTAACATATACCACGGTAATTTATATCAATGTAGTTTACCAACCAATATAGGGAAACATGAACATGTACAGTTACCTACAGTTAACACGAAAAACAAACAGTCAGTTTTAACAAACAGTATAGAGTTTTAAGATCATTCATCTAATAGGCTAATGCTAAGAGTTGATGTAGTCACATCCCATGCCAGTGCTGGTTCCAGCTCCAAGGTTATTCTCTTTTTTAGTTTATGTATAACTACATCAAAACTTCACTTCACTTTGTAAACCATGAGCCTGAGAATATTACGGTTTGGTTATGATGGAAACTAATGCATGTTGTATGCTGTAAGAACACATGATCAAGCAAATAAAGAACTTTACTAGAGTTTCATAAAATGTTCAGCAGTCTTGTACAGTTAATATTTGGCAAGTTTTTTACACACTAAGCCTGTTTTAAAAGGCTATGTTTTTGGGAAAGCATACTGCACATGTAAACAATTAGGAACGATTCTGTGTCTAGCATCTCATAGCATCTCAAAGTTGCAATACATGTAAAGGAATGAAAATTGGCCAACTGGTGTTTTACCAGCACGCCATTTTAGTAGTCTGTTCTAGGGAAAACAACATAACAGAATAATGCCCATTGCTGTGACATTTAGATTGAACCAATTACATAATCGTCTTTTGAGCAGAGGTTAGTTTAGCAAATAGTAATTGTTTTTAAGTTACTGTGAAGGTGAAAGAATTGACCAATTTCAGTGCAGTTCCAAACATCCTGCCCATTGCATGTTTGAAGTGTGATGGCCCTGTCTATAAATGAATTAGCTAATGAGCAAGATTCTTTGGGGTAATTGAACCAACTTAAGTAGAAATCCAAGCTGATTTAATTTACAGATCTGCTTGAATGTTAATTTTAGTGATGAGTTTTAACATATTGGAAACAAATAAATAAGTGCCATGCCTTTTGCACTGAATAGATTCTGTTGCATTTTTTAGGTCAGGATATTACACTGTTAAAAATAAGAAGTCCTTATTAATCATACCTTGACAACATTAGAGTTCACCCAGTTCAGATTAGTGTAGTGTAAAGTTCTTCTAATTCTGTTGTTCTGCTTCTCAGTTAAGTGAATGCTGTAGAGTTTGTATTCCCTTCTGGCTGAAAATCTTTCACACAGTCCGCACAGACCTTTTTGGCTGTGACATTGTTGGGACCTACTCAGATTTTATGTCCATAAAAGTTAAATAGACTAGAAAAAAATGTTGTTTTAACTTTGAAAAGTAGCAGGATCACATGTGGTGCAACTATTTAATCATTTATCCCAACTTCAGGAGGTTACAAGTTTGAAGTCCAGCAATGCTTCTACTGTCCATATCTGCAGGCCCAAGAGGAGAACATAAAAAAAAACACAAATTGATTAAAAAACTAAGATGCAAATTTTCACACCGATGTAAAACTTTAAAAAGATGTGGAATCAGTAACTTTATTACTTTAGGTTAAGCTGACTTCTCATTTTACAGTCAAGTTGTCCATTAGAATGTGTGGAAGTGTTTTCCTAGTACAGGATGTGCTTTAACTTCAAAATTACAAACCAATCAGGTAGTTTGATCAGGGGCACCCAAAGTTTGGAGTCTCTATATCAGATGACCATATAACTGACGATTTAAATGAATAGTTTACAGTAACTAATTCCATTCATTCAGTTTTCATTGATTTGTGCTGATATTGTGAAACAGTAATATGCTTATTTGTACATTTGTGAGGAAATTTTTAAAATATTTTACTTTTAGTACCTTTATAGTCCATGATATTTTATTAGTTTGTGGTTGATTTTATTGTGCTCTGTTGGTTCAGCTTCAGACTGCTTTGCGTTTGCTCAGGATTTTTTTAGACCTAAAATATCAAATAAAGTAAAGAACAGCACCCAACTAGCTTCAGTTTGTAGGGCGCTGATGGATAATATTCTTCCTTACCCGTTTCAATCCCAAATTTAACAAGCGCACATCAACACATCTTGTCATTTCCTCTCAGGAGCCGTCTCCAACATCAAGTTCAAGGCTGTTAACAATGCTATATTAGCACAAGTGTCCCTTTTTGCAGCGGAACTTGCTCAGAAATGATTGTAATCTGTCTGCTTATTTTTTTGAGACCAACCGAAAAAGATGTCTGCTTAAAAGCCATAGTGGAGTTCCTAATATGGGCATGATGCCAAATACAGAATGATGCATGAGCTCAGATAGCTAGTTTGTAAGCTAAAGGCCACACAGATAGCAACAAAAGTTTGCATCAAAGGTTACACAACTTCAGAGTCGATGGTTATGTAATAAAAATTGAGCTGATTTTGATTTATGATGTCATGAATAAATAAATATGTTTTACCACCTTAAAAAATTCAGCTTTAAAAACCTGGGCCAGTCTATAGGCTTGATGTGCCCTTCCAACCAGATCACACTGTTAGCCTTCAGGGAACCAGAGATACAGATCCTGCAATCTTGCACATTTGCCTGTGCAACTCTTAGTTTGCATGTCTAGCTATTAAGCTCTCTAAGGCTAACTTGGCTTTAGGTGAGACGCTGACAACGAGAGAATGATTTGCTCCTCACTGCTATTGCCCCCAACCTCTCAGTGCGAGTGGCCACTTGTGTGATGCTTGTGTGACGCACTTCTTGGTGGTGAGTCAAAACTAGTGGGGGCATGTTTGAAAATCTATTCACACGGGTCCCCTCTTTTTCTGCTTCTGCTTTGAAAAAACAAACAGGCCTTTATTCTTTAGCAAGTAGTTTTTATTCATGAAGCCTCCAACATGTTTGGACTTCACTGATGTCCTTTGTTTGAAATGCAGGTACATAATGGGTGGATGTCGTCAGAGATTTCTCTGTTTTGGTTTTCTTCTACTGTAATCATACTAATTACTTCGAGCACAATAATTTTTTATCTTCCTTTTGAAAGTTAAAGAGCTAAACATTACTTACAGTTGCATATAAATAGTGTAGGGAAAGATGAAGGAGCAAATCTTTGCTATTCTATTGATCTTTTGTACACACATTACGGACTAAGGAACTCAACTTTTGTCATTCTGAGGGTGAGCTGGTTATTGCAACATAGCACTAATAACAGTTGCGGTGAGTGACACTCTCGACTCGTTTCTCATGTGAGGTAATACCTCATTTGTTTGGTCTGTATGCATTGTGCAATGGCAAACATTCACATGAATCATTATTCTATCAATTAAGTTTCATAAGAAATGAATTATAATAGCCTTCCCATATCACCATCTTTTAACACCATACACTTCCAAAATGATAAAGAACTTCATAAGAGGAGACTGTATGGTTTAACACCTATATGTTATGCACCTTCAAGCCCCTACCTCTCCCAGAACTCATTCCTATTATGAAGATTTATGATGTCAGTTCTTATATCAGGGCTGGACCCCCATATGGGCAGTTTTAGCCTGATATATTTTGAGGTGGTGTCTAAAAGCTCTAATCAGGGCCGAGGCCAGCACGTCATTTACAGACACTGGATTACCAAGTTAGTCTTATTAAATAAATGCCTTCCATGGGTCCCGTTATAAAATACAGTTTAATGCTTTATCCTAAACAGGCTGGTTTCGACCTGCATTAAAGCTCTGAAAGTCAGTGGCTTGCATCATGATCCCTTCCACCTTGAAATGTAATGTGCACCTTAATGTAATTAAACTCATGAGAAAGTGGGGTCAACATATCAGCAGACATAAGCAACACTGCCGCAGACCGGAAACACATTTACACTAAGACTCTTTGTGGAGCCGGGGGGCTGCTGCTGGATAGAATGCTCAATTTGTTAAGCAAAAAAAAGGCTTCAGCGAAGGCAGACCAGTCCTGTCCCATAAATCACCAGCAGTGGGGACAGGGCAGCCCTGTCGAGAAAAATTAAAAAGAGATCTCAGAGCACACGTTCATGTTTTCACAGCTCATATATCATGTCTCCGTGTTTGCTGTTGGGGTAAACTTAACATTCAGTTCCTCTTCTTTTCCATGCTTCCGCTTCTCTCCTGTTATAGTGCAGAAATGCCGCCCTAGAAAGATAGGCTTTCTGTGTTCCCCATCATACACTTATCCTCAAAAGTATTTGCCCCCAAAAGGGATCAGCCTACAGGAATTAAACCAGATGAGGAAGTTTGACGTCATGAAACATGCAAATGATTTAAGTTCATGCTCAGCTTTTCCCTATCCAGCTGCACGACACATCATTTCATGCAAGCAGATGGCTATAACGACTGCCCTTAACCCAACGTCAATGTTGGCAAACACAGTGGTGTTAAGCCAAACTGTCATGCAGTGACTCGCAATTTTGCAGAATTGCAGCTGGTCATTTTTAGTGATAAGTCCGACTTTTGGATTTGTTAAGACGAAGCCAATGAATCCGTGTGTGGAGCCACAGTGGAAAGTGTTAAGATAAACAGTTTGTTGTCCTGTATCACATGTACAGAAAGCCTGGTGTCACTCCACCTGTACTGTATACAGAGAGACATACAGAATGACAAACATATGTTAGTTTACTAAACCCTTGTGGCCGAATGAGTTAGGTTTCGTTTTTCCGCTATTTCGTCATTCGAGCCTCGTCGCTCCTCAGTGTAACACGGAGACAATCTCATCGGCATTTTAAGCCTGGGAGTATCTTTGTCTGTAAGTCATTTAATGTTATGGTGTTGCAACATTGTTTTGAGGAGTAATATTTGGAGTATTTGGAGGAGTTTGCTATGTCAGCGAGGTATAAATGTTGGTATTAGCTGCAACTTAGCTTTGCGTGTTGCTAACCGCCGACTAGCTATTGGTGAATACTAGGCTATGACGATTAAAACGCATTGTGTACGTTCCTGTTGGCTGTGTGAACAGAAATGCAGCCCTAAGTTTATGCATTTTCATTTAATTCATGTATTTACTTTGCATGACTATATGCATGTGGACCGAATGTTGATACATATTTTCTTGTATTTTTCAGTTTTACAATTAAAGATGAAGCACTTTCGACAGTCTTCAGTTTTTGTTAGCTATCTGTCTAGCATAGTCAGTGCACGCCTGTGTGAGGACAGAATACCACCTCTACCTCTCCCGCAAAATCTTCAGGAACTGCATTCAAATATTGAAAGTGCATGGATAGATCATTTCAGAGACCTCTGGCCTTGTGCTAGCTAACATGACACTACCTCTGTGTGTAGCTCAATAAATATCGCTCCTATCAGTCTAAATTTCTTATCATTTATTGTTCTGGTACCCTTTATCTTCTTTCTTCTTTGAATAGCACTGTAGTCGACACCTTCCTCTGGGTGCAACACGATGAGTTTGACCATGAGTGTAGTTTAAGGGGTTCATTTGTAAACATGGTATTTTGTGGCTGTAAGCTTTATTTCATTAAAGTCACTGAAGCAGCTCTTTAAAAAAAAGCATTTGCCCTATTTATGCATAAAGAAATGTATTGAAAATATAATGACTTTCTGGAGACTATACGCAAATTCCTAGGGCAGTGCTGCAAGAGCAGAGGCCAGTCTTGGTAAGCAACGGTCTAGTCAATTATTAATGGCCTTGGAGATCTGTGGTCTACCTCCAAATCTAAGTAAACTTGTGACGTGTTGTTTTCTTGCCATACCCCAGACATTATGTAATAAATGTACAGCATTCACCGGAAGGAGTGCCGTACCCTGTGATCTATGACTAATACAGTTTGTTCTGCTCTCAGTAGAAAACAAATAATTTACAAAAAGTGTGTACAGAAAGGTTCCACCTCAGCTGCTTCAGTCAGTGCTGACGGAAGCAAACAGGCCTCATTTGTTACGATGACAAGTTCATAAAGTTTAGTATCAACTTTGAGTTTGTCCCTCATAAACAGTGGCTCCATCTATCATAGCAAGCCAGGCCAGGCCAGGCATCCCGCCAGAGTGGGTGCAAATGTGGACTCGCTGGAGGAGAACATAATGGGGCTAGTTTTTCAGGCCTTTCACACCCCTGGCTCTGCTAATGGATGGTATTTTAACACACTGCTGCTCATCGAGTTGTTTTAAAGACAAACTTTTTTCTCTGAAAGTTTCCCCTTCTGGGCTTGTATTAAAGCCATTGCTTGAAATGAACTTCTATTCTATTCTATTCTATTCTATTCTATTCTATTCTATTCTGTGTTTACATAATGCATAAAAGCTAAATTCAACAAGTTAAGTGGGTTTTTTTGGACAATAACATAAATTCACCAGACAAATATTAGTCCCCCACAAATATTAGTGTGTTCTATCTCCATGAGCACAAATAACAGTTGTGGTTCAGTTTTGCTTAGACTGGGCAAGTTTCTGGATACAGGCAACACTCAAATCAAAGAATTGCACAATTAAGACAAATTTGGTGGATGCCTTATCTAGCTTCTCAGAGCTGGGAACCTGTGTGACTGTATGCTCCCATACACCTGCAAATTCAGCTACTTCCTTCACACTGTGGTCTTTATCAAATGCAATCGCTCCTTTTAGCCAATCATTAACATCTGTTATGTGACCCATTTTCCACACATGGAACAAGACTTTCACTGCACTGGACCACCTTTTCTGAATCTAGGAATCCTGTGGCATGCCACATATTTACAGCCTGCATCAGCACCTGCAGGAGCCTGACGTTACTACCACTTTAAACACAGACACACACTTATACATCATTATCATACACACAAACGTATCATATTCAAGCTTGCTTCAGCTTGGTAGTTGATGCTACCTGTAAACATGCACTATGGGAGAACATCTTGACAATTAGCATAATTCATCAGAGCATCACCACAAAGCGATGGTCACAAAGTGGTCTCCTTCTTAGCGATTTTCATTCAGCATGTGGCCATATTCAGTCTAACTTCCCTTTGCACTCCGCACTTGACAATCTCTGGGTCACTACCTCCCACCATGTTTCCCCTGACATAAAACAAAGCCACGCTGTGTGCTGTGCCTTTGAAACGTTAACTATTTCATCTCTAGTGTTAAATAGTCCTCTTCAGCCTCCTGACACACACACATACACACACATTATCACCTACACACATACACACACTTACCCACGCACACATGTCACTTGACTGACTAATCCTTAATTGACCCCAGAACTCCTAACATGGTTCCCAAACATGTTTCTGGGGTCCACACTTTCTGACTGACTTACTCTTTTCTGACCCTCATCAAGCTGACTGTCAGAGAGAATGACCATAGTGAACATAGTGGCTCCCAATCCTGGTCCTGGAGATCCACTATCCCTGCTCACGGGTTTGATATGAACAACAGGGTATTAACTGCTGCAGCTGATACCAAACTGATCATTTGAATCATGTATGTTGGGGAAGTGAGGAATCTAAAACGCTAGGGGAGCCCAAGACAAGAACTGAGAACCATTGCTTTAGTGTGATTGTCTTGATCACAGTGGTCTGCAACTGCCCTGAGGCAACAAACGAAAAAACACTGTTTTAGTAAGCAAACGGAAACAAAATAAATCTGTAATGAATCAAATATACTTCTTTACATATTCATACAGAGAGTATGTGACTGTGTATGTGTGTGCAGCCTGTTTTTTGCCCTCTGCCTATTTACCCTCGACCCAGAAGGATAAGAGGTTCAGAAGATAAATGAATGAATAAACATATTTATACATAATATCACACCCTGTCTTGTCATGCCCCGTTTGTCTCTTGTGTTCTGTTTCTGTCTCTGTTTCTCTTGTTACTTCCATGTGTGTTTTATTTTCCTGTACAATGTGCTTCTGTTTATTTTGGGTTTATAGCTCCTCCTGTCTCCGCCCTCTTGGCCTGCCCCTCACCTGTACCTAGTTTGCGGTTCTGCCCATTTCCAGGTGTTCCTTATTAGTCCTTGTGCATTTAGACTCTCTGTTGGTCCCTTTGTGGTTGCTTGGTGTTTGCCTTGATGTTGGCCTTTACCATGTTCCTTCTTTTTAGAAGTGTTTTTGTTTGTAGTTTGAACCCTTTTTAGCTTTTAAATTAAAACTTCGAACTTGCACTTCCATCTTGCCTCCTAGATAAATATATTAATCTTATTGATTGTTGCCATGGTATCCCCAGATAAAATGTCAAACCCATATCTACCCCTCCTTTTAATGGACAGTGCATACATGTATATATGCTGATTACAAAAAGTTATTCAATGATTTAAGAGAAAAGTACTTCATAGGAGGCTCTTTAATACGATCATCCTTTCAGTCTTAAAACAAACAAGTTGCAGCTGTGTCCACAATGAGATGTATTTTGTAAAGTGTAAAAAACAAACTCTGAACTTTGCAGCAAATACATATCCAAAAAAATAAATAAATAAATAAATATATATATATATATATATACATATATATATATATATATATTATATATATATATATATATATATATATATATATATATATATATATATTGATTTAATTATCACTTAGAGAGTGAAGTTTTTATCTGGCTGTTGTTGCTACAAACCCAGTAAAAAACACACACACACACACACACACAAATACACATACACACCCATGTTGCCATGGAGTAACGCAGGGCCAGCCAAAGGCTCCAAAGCAGCTTCCTGAAATTGGCGTGTTCTACCTCTCTCTCCCTGGGCCCTATTTACCCACCACACTGAACAAGACAAAAGGGCTTTAGAAGTAAATAGGAGAAAAGCACACAGCGTATTCTCTCCTCTCTGCACCCCCTCTGCTTTCCAGCCATATTCAGCACCCAGGAAAAATGGCTCTTTGACCAGCCATTAACTGGACCCAAAACACCACTTCCTGACACAGCCTATTAAACAAGAAATGAAGTCATCACTTTCCCCCTCCTGCAGGAACAGAGCTGTGAATGTTCCGTAAGCTTTTTTTATATAGAGCTTTGGGTCAATGGAGCTTTTCCATCAATGAAGCCAATACTGTTTTACTGCTTGCGTCCACCAATATCTTTATATGAGCTTAGTAAAGTTTAGAGGACGTTTTTTGTAATGTGAATATTAAGCAGTGGTATGGCCTTTGTTTATAAGCTGTTTACAGCAACAGTGGATGCACCATCCATGAAGGTCATTGAAGATGGATAACACTGCCATCTACTGTACAATAAAAGACTAGTAAGGATTCCACATGTCCAGCAGGTGGCGGTCTCTGACAAGGAAAATGTAACATGGTAGCACACTCATGGTGCAGTTTGTCTGTGCAGAGGTTCGGATATCACTATAGGAGAGTTCCACCACTTCTTCAGGGGTATTGCATGAATACACTGCTTGAAGAGTGAGGCATTGTTGGTTCCTATTAGTATCACTTTATCCATAAAGAAATCCATAGTTATCCAATGAACCATTTCACATCTAATCACTCAATCTAATCATCCAATCAATGATCTCAGGGATCGAATTATACAGAACACCAGTGAACAATAAGTACATTTTCCATACTGAGCAGATCGTTCTGTGATAAGTTCTATTGTGTCATTGACTCTGAAGCTGCCAAACTGTAAATTGGTTTATGTTCCTGAGTTCAGTTACAACAAATAAACACAATAATACTGACTCATTTATTTATTTATTTATGGCTTTATGAATGCATAACTACTGAATGCATCATAAAAATCCATCCGTGCATCCGAATAGCTGCAAAAATAGTTGCATCCAGAGGAAAACAACCGTCATCAATGAAACTTGGTGGGAAGGCTTGATATGATGAGACATGATTTAAGTTTCACACTCGCCGTGAATGTGATGTAAGCCTTATTGACGGCCTTATTGTTGTACCTGACTGACCTAACTGCTCCAGTTGTAGACTTTCAACAAGCAGCAATGCCTTCCATGGGTCCTCCTGTTAGTGCCAGACAGCTGGACAAAGCAGGACTATATGTGCGCAGGCGGTTGCCAAAGATCACAACGATGTTGTGCCAGACTGTCGTGGAGTGACACAGAACATCTTCATTGACTAGTTTTGTCTGTGTGGAGACGACCGTGAATTGAAATGATCCGTGTGTGGAGGCACTGTGGTTAGTGGCAAAATTAACAATTTGTTGTCATGCATCACATGTCTAGAAGGCCTGGTGCCACTCCACCTCCAACCCTACCACAAATTCTGCAGGAACTGGGTTGGAAAATATTTAAGCTGCATGGGATGGATTATCACAGGATGCCATTAAGAACCCCTACAACTCCATGCCAAGATGTCTGGCATCTATCGTTAGCAAACATGGAGGCCAAACGCCATACTGAGAGACACTACTTCTTTATGTGTAGATATGTGTATATATATATATGTGTATATATATATAAGTCTAATTTATTTTTTATTTTATTAGCATTTGTTGTTCCTGGTAACCTTATCTTCTTTCCGAATAGGATTGCAAACCTGACACTTCCGTTCTGGGTGCTTTTTGATGATAAGTATATTTCATTACCATCCAAAGAAAAACAAGTACCTCCAAAATGGTACTTTTGCAGGTAGTGGGAAAAAAACCTTACTAACTTTCAATTAAAGTTAATGTAAAGTGATTTTGACTATTTCTATTGGTCCATTAATCATGCAATGTTTCAAAGACAGCTGCCATGTTCTGATTATCTAGAAAAATAAACTATATATAGAATAGAGATGTTTTTTCTTTGGACTGCAATGATATTTATGACCAGCATGCATTAGTCCCACTTATTAGCTTTACACACATATATAAACCAATGTGCAATCTGATTTAACAGTATATCAATAAAAGCCGCTAGGTTTACAATCTACATTTTGAGTCCTTCTCTGGACCTCCCGGCCTTTCCTCTCCTGGTCTGCACCTTGCACTGAGGAATGTCTAAACAAGGGGAAGTGGGCATCTGTAATTCCCTCAGGAGTGCAGACACTTCCTCTTACATTAAGCTCCTTTAGGCCTAAACTGACACAAATATTTTGCTATCCATGTGAACCTGAAAACAATGGTTAGTGGAGTCTATAAGCCCAGTCAGGAGTCATTGTGATGGGCAACACCCCCCACCGAGGGACAGTCAATGCGTGCCACACTTTCACTGCTCCAAACAGCAAACATGCCTTCCCTTCATTGCCACACAAAAGACGCCAAGAGGAAA
Organism: Prochilodus magdalenae; assembly: GCA_024036415.1. Taxonomy (NCBI): domain Eukaryota; kingdom Metazoa; phylum Chordata; class Actinopteri; order Characiformes; family Prochilodontidae; genus Prochilodus; species Prochilodus magdalenae. The sequence continues at coordinate 36,354 of JAMWET010006850.1, read as the reverse complement.
ATGCTAATCGTCCACCCGTCAAACCCCAGCGAGACTACCTGCTCTGCTAGCTGACAGCCGCCTAAAGATAATCTCTTATTTAACTGAAACACAAGAAAGGCATGTTCAATCTGTCTTGTGAGAATTTAACAAATGGAGATATGTGTAAAATTCACTTTGATTGTAGTTAGAAAGTACACTTTACAATAGATGTTAGCTTTCCAGTAATTCAGACCCTTTAACTAAAAAACATTTAAACGAAAAACTCAAAAGATGAACACATTTTTAAGCCTGTCAGAGAACTGTAAGAAAAGTGGGATTATTTCTAAACATCTACCGAACATTAAATATGAAAACACAGGGAATAAATAGTGTTAGATAAATGTAAAGCACAGTAAGAGCTACCAGAAACAGTTTAACAGCTCATGCACAGATTTGCAGAATTAGAACCAAATGGGTTCTCTCAGATACAGGGGACACCTTCAAGCTTCATGTTCCAGCACAGTAATGTATAATTAACATGGAATTTGACTAATTGTCAGTCTGTTGTCAGTTGTCCTGAATCCGGCAAACATGGTACTTGTTTAGGCTCTAACATGCAAATAGATAGTCCAGCATAAAGCTCAACATGATTTAGGTTCTCCAATGCGGGCATAGTATATTTCTTAACCTGTCAGTTGTTGGTAGTTGGAGAAGTGGTCTACAGTGCTGTGAAAAAGTATTTATCCCCTTCTCAGTTGCTTCTACTTTTGCATGTTGTCACACAGGTGAATGCTTCAGATCATCAAACTACTTTTAACATTAATAGAAGGACCCAAGTAAACAGGAAATCTTTTAACAGAAAATTAAATTTCATTAAATTCATGAAAAATGTTGTTAAGCTCCCCCTGGATCTATGTGAAAAAGTAACAGCCCTTAAAGAAGGATGCCAAACAAAGTCATTTAAATCTACCTGTCTCCAAAGGATCACAAAGCCATTGCTAAGCCTCTGGGACTCTAGCTAACCATAGTGAGAGCCATTATCCACAAAGGAAAAAAAATCAGTGGTGAACCTTCACAGGTGTCAGTGTGCCGAAATCAGGCCTCACCTGCCTCAGTTACGTTCAGTGTACATGTTTCCACAGCAAAAAACACAAAACTAGCATCCATGGAACAGTTGCAATATGCAAAAGATCCAAAGAGAACACAAAGGCTAATTTCTCAGATCTGTGGACTGATGAGGCTGAGACAAAAAATCTGGTAATGGACCAGGAATTCTGCTTTCTATCAGAGAATCCTGAGGGAGAAAGCCTGCCTGTCAGTTTGTGACTTAAAGGTCAAGCTTGGCTGGTCAAGCACACAAGCAAGTCTACCTCTGATGGTGGCTCTAAACAAAATTTTTAATTTTAAGGGGCTGACTAAAAGTTCTACCTGAGATGCTGTGGTAATTGGGCACTTCATGTTGGAAAACCCACCCATGTAACCAATTTAAAATAGTTCTGCAAAGAATTGCTCGACAGTGATCTGGTAGACTCATCAAGTTATTACAAATGTATGTTTGCAGTTGTTAAAAGTCAAGGGTGGCAAAATTAATTATTAGGTTTAGAGGGCAAGTAATCTTTTACATGGCTGATATAGTTTTCAATAAATCTTTATTAACTGTAGGATGGTTTTGTAAAATCTATTTTGTGTTTACTTGTATTTCTTGATGTTATATTTGATTAGATTGATGATCTGAAACATTTAAGTGTTCAAAGTATAGAAGTATATTTAGTATTCAAAAATAGAAGAAATCTTGTGTTGTGATCCGTGTCCAGTGTTAAATTAGGGTAGCTACAGTTACATCTAAAGCAAGTACAAAACCGCTAAGATGGAACACAACACAACCTTTGGAGTACAATCAGCTTTGTTTTGTCTGAATTAAACAGAAAGATGCTGATGCAATGCTTATTGATAACAATACTAAGCAGCAGCATATAGAACAAAAATGGTAGCGGTCCTAAAACAGAACCTCGGGGGACACCATGCTTTAGTTTTGTATAATACAAATAATTGCTCATTTATATTAACTAAAAGTAATCAGTGAGGCAGGATCTTAACCAGAAAGTCTATTTACATGACGATAAGCCTTTCTAGTAGAAAATGCTGCCCTGAGATGACACAGCAAGTAAACAGTAAACAGATGTAGCCTTTGTTGGGGACCAGCTGTTGCAGTCTTCTCTAATACCTTAGTCACGAAGAGAAAAATGAGACTGACCAAGCATTTTCTTCATTAAACCACAGATTATCCTCACATTAAGATTTACACCTTGCACCATGGAATGTCCAGCCTGGGGGGTCTCCCATCTGCATTATCAGTCAGAACCAGACCTAACTTCCTCCTGATCAAACCTCATGTGCCCCCTGTGTCCACAAATAACTTGCATGTCATCCTTATCAATAGAACAAACATGTAGCTTCATTCCAACCTCTGCAGTGCAGTCTATGAGCCCCAGTCAGGAGCCATTGTGATGGGCAACGACCCTCGCAGAGGGACAGTCAATGCGTGCCACACTTTCACTCCTCCAAACGGCAAACATACCTTCCCTTCACAGCCACACAAAAGACAACAAGGGGAAAATGCTAATCGTCCGCCCATCAAACTCTTACAACCTGCTCCGGTGACTGCCGTGCCTACAGAGCCGCTGGGCTTCTGATGGTTTCATTTCCCATCGGAGAGAGACACATCCTCTGAGGCTCAAACAGTGTCCCAGGCTCACAGGACAAAAGTGTTGGGCCCCAGTGATGTGGATTCATTATTAGTATGCATGCCAGTGTGTTCTCCCATTGACTTATGCACCAGGGACAAGACCAGAGAGCCAGTCCTTTATTAAGCAATGGGGAGCTTATCTCATTCATCAGTGAATGCTCCTTTATGTATACATTCAAATGAATGTTATCTCATTACTGCTGTCTGTCCATATCTCTGCCAAACATTGCTCTACTAAGTTGGGGGTGGGGTTAGGAGGGAGTTGGGGGGGTGTCTTATGGTAAATATGGTGAGTTTGAAATTTGGGAAGTGAGGGGATATTTATGCAAAACGACACTGTAAGTAAATTGGTACTGTTGAACTATAGGCAAACTTGGGGTCACTTTCTAGATATTGAACAACAATTAATAACAATAAACGTTTTAATATTTGTAATATATTCATATATTCCTATTTTTAAAGAAAGTAAAACATATGCAGGAAGCTTTAACAAGAACACTGAAAAAAACAACACCAGATGAGGTAAAATAAAAATTATGAAATTCCACAGGTGGCTTTTCAGGCGAATCAATTTTTTAAAAATATTCTACATTCATTTCAACATTAATTTTAGCCACCAGACTTTTGGAACTGCACCCCACCGTAAAATGGGTTGACTACATGCAGACGTATTCCATTGTGTTCTGGTCCCTTCACAGGCTCTTAATCAAATCCCCCTGTACCCCGCCTTGCACCCCTCCCACCCCGAACCTAAGGTTCTGGGGGCAAGCAGGGAGAGAGGCAGCACGTCCCTATTCAAGCACACACCGCCATCCACAAAAGCACTGGTGACCCAAAGCCCATCCGTCACGCTGACGCCCCTCCAAAGCCTCCACCACCCTCTGCCACAACAAGAGAAGGAGCTGGGGCTGCACCCACTCCAAAAAGCCTTGCATGGAGCTCAAAACAGCCCCGAACCAAGGAACGCTTTTGTCCTTCCCCCTGCGAGGCCCCCATGCACAATACGGCCAGGCAGGAACAGAGAGAGAGGGGAGTGTCCCGGCCCAGGCAGTGGACCCACCTTCGCCGGCCCTCTTCGCTCTGGTCACCAGCAGCAGCTCTTGTGTTGCACTCTCCAAGGGGCTTGCCTGGCCTGCCCCCTATTGCGCTGATACCGTAACAATAGACTGGTGTCCATTCACAGCCAGAGTGACTGGCCATTGCTGGGCCCAAAACGTCCACAAAGGTGAATCATTGATGTTGAAGAGCCTTAGTCCGGGCTGCTTTTGAGGGAGTGTCTCGGAGATCAGCAGCTTTGAGATGAAAAGTGCTTTTGCTCTCTGTGGCGTTTTACTGCATCACAATGCAGAATGATTTCACTATGAAGGTTATTGTACTGCTGTTCCACTTGTGTCAGTGCTGCTCTGGTACTCTATCAAAATGCAGGACAAGTATTCAAACTCAGGATACACGGGAGTTAAGATGACTACTGTTGTCAAGAAAGACCATTGTGCTACATTATTCCACAGGTCTTTCAATGGGCTTTGCTCATCTTCCATCCAGTGTACAGTAGTCCAGCAGCACTATCCCATTTTTACTATGACCACATGGTTAGATTTCTTGATAACAGATTAGATAAAAGCTTTTAAGAGATTAATAATAATAAATAATAAATTATAAAATGAACACCTAAGACCTTAGTTTCTAATCACATTAGAACCATTTTGGTAACAGGTGTGTTGATATGATCTTCTATAAATTTGTTATTAACTGGAGGATGACTAATGAGTTAAAATGTTAAATAATTGCAATCTACATTTACGAGCATACTTGTAATGTCTTTATATAGCATTTTTATAATAATTATTATCTGACTTCATAGTGACCAAACTTTCTGCTAAATGGTCAGAATTCAGATGCAATTGTGCTCATGCATGTTATGAGTTTGTTTGCTCATGAACAATGGACAACTCATTCCATGTTTAGTAGAAAACTGTGTCAACTGTGTGAAAAGGTTTTGCATGACACAAGTTAAAGCAGGTCAAGTGAGTAGAGGAGCATTCATCTGCTTTTATTCATATAACTTGCTTAAAAGAAATGTATTATCTGCATGAATAATATTAATAATTTACATAAAAATGTGCAGTAATACATTTAAAAGATCTTTTTTAATGAATGCACAAGGACATGTGTATGTCTTCTGTACATGAATATGGAATGTGCAGTCTGTCTTAATAGTCTCAGCCTTAATATTTATATTATTAGAACTTTGGTTCATAACATTTTAATGAAATGATATACAGGGGTTGGACAATGAAACTGAAACACCTGTCATTTTAGTGTGGGAGGTCTCATGGCTAAATTGGACCAGCCTGGTGGCCAATCTTCATTAACTGCACATTGCACCAGTAAGAGCAGAGTGTGAAGGTTCAGTTAGCAGGTAAGAGCACAGTTCTGCTCAAAATATTGCAATGCACACAACATTATGGGTGACATACCAGAGTTCAAAAGAGGACAAATTGTTGGTGCACGTCTTGCTGGCGCATCTGTGACCGAGACAGCAAGTCTTTGTGATGTATCAAGAGCCACGGTATCCAGGGTAATGTCAGCATACCACCAAGAAGGACGAACCTCCACCAGCATCACGTAGTGACCTGGCCACTATCCTGCAAGAAGAACGGCTTAAAATCCCTCTGACCACTGTGCAGGACGCAGTATATGTCATTCCCAAGACGAACTGATGCTGTATTGGTCGCAAAAGGAAACCCTACACCATACTAATAAATGATTGTGGTCTAAAACCAGGTGTTTCAGTTTCATTGTCCAACCCCTGTAGAATGCATTTGTCAACAATGTAGAGTGTTTAAGGAGAAAGGAGAAAGGCAGGTGGAACTCTGCACTCTTTCATTTTTGTTATGTAATATTGGCTTGGTCTGGAATTTAACAGAGAGTTTTTCCAGCACTGCAGTCTGTGGCAAAAGTTGGCAAAAAAGCACCTGTCTACCGCAAACATAAGAACACATCATGTTTTTGGCTAGGTGTCTGCTACTCTTTCACACAGTGTACAGTAGTCTAATGGCACTGTGCTGTTTTGACTATGAGCAAACATTTCCACTTTCTGGATAGTTGATAAATTAGGCGATTGAGTTTGTGTGACTTTGTATGACAGAATGAACTTAAGCTATCAACAGGATGTGATGAAATAATGAGTTTAACAGTTTGTTAAAGACCTTTGTATCGTGGTGCAGAGGTATCTACTGAAGTTAACATGCTAACCAGCTAATCCCTTCACACCCTATCTTGTAATACCACTTTGTAGAGGTGATAATGGGTCACTTGAGAATCAGGTCTACTATCAATGCAATGGGCTCTGTTCGGGTAGATGATTTATGTACAGATGAAGCAAACAATAAATGCAGAGATGTCTAAAGATCCTGGCAAGCGGCTGCTGCTGCCTGCTAGGGGTGGACATGACAACGCTCTGGTAACATGGCTCCCCCTATATGTTTGCAATATGAATTCAACAGGTTGTGCCAGCTTACAAAGGACTTTGAGTGCCTACCGTGTAGCTATATGCATGCAGACATAATAGCGCTTGAAGTTTGTTCCTAATACCTAATAATTATATTGCATTTTATATTATTCCCATTATACCTAAGCCCTCCTTATTTTCAAGTAAACAAACTTTAAGGATCTGCAGGTGAAAAAAGCAATTTCAGTAGAAATGTTTTTCCCCATGTCATTTGTGTCTTACTAACTATGCGTCCACCTCGCACAGTGGGCAGATCAGAATGGTCTCTTAACTGGTAACCTAAACAGTCATCCATGGGAAGCACTCCGGAATGCTGTTGTCCCTCCGTGTAATCCCTGTGGAGAGCAATTCAGCCGGCATCATGCCCTCGGCTGAGCGGGCATGTGCCACTCGGACAGAAGGGGCCACAACCTCAAATTACGCCGAACCCCAATACAAGAACCCCGCTGCGCGGCATGAGAATGGAGAGAATGGTGGCGCACACTCATAGCCAAGGCTGACAATGAATGTGTGTGTGTGTGTATGATTGAGCGAGTGTTTGTGTATTGAGGGGCCTAGAGGAAACGTATGATTGGCTGGTAGGGAAATCCAGTTTGGCCTCTTTCACGGCCCCTCTGATTGAGCTTTCTTCAGGATTTGCTATGGTTGTCTTGTCCTGCTGCAGCTGTCCTATAGGGGAAGGCAACCGCAGTGAAAAGGCCAGGCACGCTGGGAGTAAAGGTAATACAGGGTCGAAGGGCCTGTATTATTCAGTATTGTAGAGCATGACGCCTCTCATTAACTAACGTTATTTAGGGGAGCGAGGGAGATAAAGCGATTTGGGCTGCAATGAATGAATGAATGAATAGGAGTGAGCGAAGGACATAGGGAGTGCAAGTGAAAAAGCGAGAGAGGGAAAAGGGGAGAATTAACAGTAGCTTATAAAAATATTGGGCCTGTCCTGTGCAATCAGGCCTACTCCATGCATTTAAATGGCCTGAATGTGTGCCTGCGTGCATGCATGTGTGTGCGTGCGTGTTTGCTGGAGGTCGTTGTCCAGCGTATGCATTGAACTGGAATGCCCTGCAGGGCTACATGTTGCTAGGCAAAGTGTATTGGCTCAGTTGGAGGTAGGTACACAATGCTGCAAGGCCCATTGGTCCTGATGAAAATAAATGAGGTGCCAGGGCATCTGTGACATCGCAAAAACTCAATGAGAGCCCCTCAGCATCCCCTCAATCTGCCATTTTGAATTATAATCTGTGAGCAAAGGCCTTTTATTACTTCAGTGTGTCACTATAGAGCTCATAAACCACATGAACTCAAACCCCAAACCTGCTTTTCCATCAGCCTCATTTGCCTGCCGTTGTCTCTGAAGGAATTTATTTAAACCATTTATCTAGAGTTAATGTTGTTAATGTTATAATAATGTTGTTACTATGGTATTACAATGTAATATGTATATATTTGAATACATAGTGGGTTATGTTATGAATTATATTTACTTTAAATTTTGCAGTCTCTGCTGACCGAGTCTGCACTTTTTTCACTATCAGCAAAGTATACAAGATGGCATACAAATGTAAAGTAAGATTTTGGCAATACTAAATGCTTTTAATCTAATACAAATCAGCATTATATAATATATATGATATAATATCATTATATAATAAATGATCTGGTTATAGATCAGCAACATCTAAAGTTTAACGAGAGCTCTGCAAAGTCAGTTTTTGCAAAGTTTGTAGGCATTGAAATAGTAGGTCTCAGGAGACATGGTCCAACTAATAAATTAGCAATAAATTAATATAAAATAATAAATTGCATGGGGACCCTCTGTATCCCCCGTATTTAACACTAAATTTAAATCAGAGCAGTGAAGACTGCACAACGCAGAAAGATAAACGTTGAGCATTTCAGTCGTACCAATATCAGCTGGATCGAGATGGTCACTGGTGACCCATGCTGCCCTGGGGTCATTAATGTTAATGGTATCTTGGGCATGCTGTCCTGAGGGCTCATGAGTGCTGTAAGCCCACTCTGCAGCCTACTGTCGGGGGTCACCTCGGCCACACGCTCGGGTCAACCCGCGGCCTCTTGCCCTCTGGCTGGAACTACGGTGCTTTTCGCTCCAAATGGCAGCGTAATTATCTCCTTATTGCAGGAGCGCTGAGTCCTGAGGAGAGCCTTGAGCCCTGTAATCCACAGCTCTCATTAGCTCTCAAGCCTTTTCTCCAGCTCAGGAGCACACAAAGGCACCTCGGCTCCTCCAACAGAGAGAGGCCTCAGCCTTGACAAAAGAGAGTCCCCCTCGTCCACGACCAGAACACAGGCCTGGCCAGGAGCGAGAGCAGCAGGGCCTACACTCCGTTAATCTGAAGGTCTACAGTACAGGCCGCAAGTCGCGCCTCTAAATCCTCCTCCAAAGGACTTAGAGCAGTGGTGGTTCTCAGCGGTGATTGGGAAGCTCTTATTGGAGTCTCTGTGGATTTTAGGGTCACTGAGGGGGATAATGTACTCCCCAATAGCCACTACTGACAGACTGCTCACTAGGCAACCTCAACAAGCCCTCAATCTGCATTGAGTAAAGAGGAGAAAGAGGTGTTAAGTGAAAAAATTGGCATGCTGGGACATTTCCTGGGTCACACACTGGGATAGAAATAACAACAGCAAGGGTTGGAAAGGACTGTAGGTACTTTAAGACTAAGATTCTTAAACAGATCTTGGCCTGAAGGTATGACTGAATTAATCACTGTTATGTGGAGGGACTTAAGAATATAAAAAGGTTCTCTGGAAACCAATGAGGTTCTTTTGGCATCAATTCAAAGCTGGGATGCAAATTTTGTCTAAATCTTTTGACCATAATTAGACCAATCTTAAAGTCAGCAACATATCAGTTATAAATAATCCCAGTGACTGAATCTGACTGGTAGCCATGCTCTGAACCTTAGCAAATAATGCTGCCTGACAAAAAAAAAAAAGATTGCTTTGATTTGGATGAGAAAATACTTTGGTTGGATAATTACTGATATGGTTTAGCTGCAACAATTCTTTTGACCCTTCTCATTTCTTGAACAATCATAAAAGATATATAGTACCAGTCTGAAGTTTAAGTTTCCTTTTAAACCTTCTATAGGTAGACATAAAATAGCACTCATGGAATATAAACCATAAAATAGCACTCATGGAATATAAACCATAAAATAGCACTCATGGAATAATGCAGTCCTCCTTAGAAAATCTCCAAAATGGATCTTTACAGGATAATAACAGCTTTCATAACCTGCAGTAGAGATTCATATAACAAAACTTGATCTAAGCAATTTTGGACCAGTTATATGTTACACATAATTGAAAAGGAAACTAGAGCTTTTAAATTAAGCAAAAAATACATAAGTACAGTATTTTGGGGAACAAAATCTATATTAGAGGTGGCGATATGGTAAAATATTAAACTGTGATACATCAAAACATTGTGTTTGAACTATTAAGCCTATAATTTAACCCTATAAATATATATATATATATATATATATATATATCGAAAACATGTTTTTCAAAAGGGTTCGATTATTGGCCTCTTTAGTACAGAAAACTCCGAAAAAAATAAGCAAAGAAACCTGCTAAGGAGAAGCTGAAATTACCGGAATTTCAGGCAGTGTTAAGATCTGGGTTTGCTTCAGTTGGTCAGGTCGAGGTTTAACAATGTTATGTGGCAATAAAATAAAGTCAGATGACCACCTGAATGTACTAAATGACCAGGTCATCCCATCATTGGACAATTCAGAGGTTCAAGCTGTGAAATAATTTTTCGGTAGTATGAGGAATCATTTTCACACATGAACTGGCCACTGCATAATTTGGACAGGCAGCATACTTGGTGTGCACGTATAAGCTGCTGAACATAGTACCGATAAATGATACCAGACATCAGTTCATATATATAAAGTAGACTGTATTAAACATACCCTTCATTAGAACCTAGTTTTGTTTAAACCGAGTGGCTGCTAACTATAATATAGGACCAAATACTAAACCAAAAAGATCAAATAAGCAGATAATATAAAAATGGGCTGCTGATGTTCTATATTCTTACTAATCCAGATTAAAATTAATATGAAGGACACAACCAGAGCCATCTTCTGTAGCCAACTGTCTGTAGTTGAATTTGTAAGTTACAGTTAAATAAATTAATGAAGAAAATAAGTTTTGGTACCAGAAGGCTTTAATTTTAGCTAACTTACCTAGTTAGCATTAGCACCCACTGGCTATAGCTTTCATAAAGTGTTCCTTGTTCGTCCGGCTTGTCTGTCTGAAAAGGGCTAACAAAGACAAAATTTAACAAAGGCTAAATTTATACCATGTAAAAATATACATCCAATATGTTCACAATAATATCATCAACACTTCTCCACCTGCAGTTTAACCCGCAAATGAATGAACTGGCTCTGTTTCTTGTTGAGCATCATGCGTTTTATTACGTACATTTCACTCACTGACATGGTTTCCTCATTTATAACATCTCTGCCATTATCTTCTTGCACCTTCACTTTGTGTACTTTTCAAAACTGTTTCATTCAAATTAAGTTTTTTTAACCAATAACACTTATCAAACAGCTGTTTATTTGTAAGTTAACAGTTAATCGGTTAACCATTTGCATCCCTGTTTCAAAGAACTCCCTTTTGGCATGTTTACTTTTAACAAACTGCAGACACACCGTCCAAGCTGGAGGATTTTAAACATGCAGAGGCAAATCAACAGGCTAGAGAAACACAAATACTGGAATAAACACTCGGCCTCACCTAAAACAGAGCCTGCTTTATCAGAAACACCAAAGGAGGCATCACTCCTAAACACACCAAACTAGTTTGTGTTCTTTCTCTTGCACGGCTCATTGGTGTTGCATATCAAAACAGAGACAAATCATTCTGTTTGTCCTGGAGTTTGGAGAGAAGTGGACGATAAATTCCATGAAAAAGAAAACTGGTTTGTTACTGAGCTTTAGATCTTGATAGGAGCCGAGATAGCTTTGTCAGTGTGTACACTTTAAATAGTAGCATGTTCTGTCATGTTTATGTAGACTGACGTAGGTGCAGGCGTTATGAACCACATTTCTCCTTTTTAGAATGACTCATGTTTATATTTTTGGTACCTTTTCTTTTTTTTTCTTTCTTTTGTTTGTTTGATTTGATCTCTACCCAGAACTGACACTAAAATACACTTTGAAAATGAGCCCGCTTCTCAAATACCCATGCAAGATGCCTTACTCCGGTAGCTGAGTTTCAGGAAACTATCTGCGGCATAGTTTTTAAACCGTACTCCCCAAAACCTAATGGTTTTCTCATGCTAATCGGTTTCTTTGTAGCAGGGAAGGTAAAGCATGTGGAAGCTTTGTCCCAAACTCAGCTCAAACTCTTCAAAGTCAAGCCCACTGCAGAGCCAGGACAAAGACTTGTGGGTTGGGGATCCCGTTCCTAACCTTTTTCTGCATTCCACTAGTATTTATACCACTACCACAAGCCTCTGATATCTTCTGTGTGCCATCATCAATATGCGTTGCACATTTATTTTGGATTTGAGGAAATATGTGTATATAAACTCATCATCAACATAAAATTTTTTTGCACCTAGACGGAACCAACCAACAGGAATAAAATGTTGGTGGGTGGGTTTGACATTGTGAGACATGCAGATGATTTAAGTTTCATCCTCGGCTGTGCATGTGACGTAAGCAAGGACACGCCTGATCACTGTACCGGACTGACCATACAAGGTCCTCCTGCTGCATGTGCTTTGCTATTCCGATTCATGATATTGTTTTGGCTGCACCCTTTGCAAGTGAAGTATGCTTTAGAGAAGGGACCAAAAGCAATATGAAGTAGGAGAAGTTTGCGAGGGTTTGCGTTGTAGGGTTTTGGGAAGCAGAATGTTTTTTTGATGTATTGCATGCTATATTGGTCGTGTGGATATTACCATAGCACACTATTGGTGGCACCACGATGAACGTTTAGTTTTCAGGCATCACACATCTAGCCTGGTATTACTCCACCTCCACCCCCATAGTAACATCTGCAGGAACTGTGTAAGGATATTCAAGGTGCATTGGATGGATTGTCACAGGACACTATTAGGAACCTCTAGAGTTTGGCATGTTGCTTTAGCAAACATGGCAACCCGACTTCGTACCGAGAGACACTACTTCTGTATGTGTAGCCCAATAAATATTGGCCACATCAGTCTAAATTTATCATCATTTATTGTTCCTGGAGACCTTTATCTTTTTTCTGAATAGCACTGCAATCTGCCACTATTATTTTGATTATGTTGGCATATATTGAAAATGTATTCTTAGCATGAGAAAGTATTTATATTTTCCTTCCACCTGGGATATCAGATAGATGCTTGTCTATTGTACATATGAAGAAAAGAAAGCATATAGTGCATGATAAGCATATATTTTTCATATTGACATATATATAGTACATTTATGAGAAAGAAACACTAATATTTTTCTCCCATCTAATAAGATATTATTTATACTGTATGTATATACATACTTATTTTGGTTACCAGCAAACATATATTCAGGAATTACTGTTTTGTTTTGTTTTGTTATTCTTCTAAGAAGATGGATGGCATATATTGCACATACATTATGGATTTAAGGGAAATATTTAAATATCTTTATATATTAGTGGTTTACAAAAAAAGGTTTTCCACAATGAACGTGTCTTTTCAAACCAGGAAGCACTTTTATGCAGGCCATTTTTATGCAGGCCATATAGATCTTTAAAAGACGGCAGGACAATGGCAGGTGCCTCTCTGAGGTGCAGTGTTGAAGACTGTATAAGTTTTCCAAACAGAGTTTGGTTGGTCTTCCTCCAGCTTTGTCCTGTAATTGGGTTATGGGCAGTATAGAGATGGACGGACAAAGTCCGAAGGGGTGCTAGGTAGGGGACAACTACACAAAGAAACTTTTCGCCTCCACCATTCCTAATTGGCCACCCAGGGCTTATGGCCATTCACCTTTCACATTTGATCCCAAGGCCAAAAAGAAGAAAGACAGAAAAGAAGGGATAAAAGCCATCACATATACAGAGATTCCGACTACAAAAAGGTTTTCCTTTAAAAAGCCAACGGTTTTCCTTTTTGCCTATGTTTTTGTCATTTGCTGGGTCGTCCTTGTCAGAACAAATTAGCTTTTAGAGAACGTTTTCATTTGACATGTATGTTATTGTCACAAGTAGTTTCAGATTTGTCCTATTGGTCAATTTCTTCAAGCCTCTAAATAAACTATATATAACAGCTATATGTTGTTATTACATTAATCATATGTATTATCATCATTCTCAGTGGATCGGCTGGATCTCGGAGGTGGTGTTGCATACATGGGCTGGGTTAACAGGGTTAAGCTTAAGGTGATAAAGTAGGCTGGAAACCAACTGCTTTATAGGTTGGAAGCCTATTCAAGAGTGTTCATGAAAGCGGAGAAATGATTGGATTATTCTTTTTTCTTTTCTTTTCAGAGATATAGGGGGCATCTGAAAAGAACACGCTAACCCAGGGACAATCCTTAGCTCACTGCTTTCAAACCTCCTCCAAGCAGCCTTTGATAAATGAGCGAAAGATGATCCAATTATTTCATTTACTAATTAGCACCGGTGGAATCTGCCCCGGCTGGCCTCTTTAAAGAACCCTTGTCCAAAAGGCCATCTTAGTTTCCCCAGCAAGAGAAAGGAGGATAAAGACAAAGGTAATTTGATTGTCAGTCCTTTTCCATATGCTAGCCGGCCTGTGCGGTCAACCGAAGCCCCTTGAGACACGGCCAGGGCGTTTCACCCGACAATCGTTCCACGTCACCCCCTAGAAAACAAACATGCTGAATCTAGTTAAGGTTAGAATGGAGGAACAAACAATGCAGGGGGAGTCTAGTGACCCGCAACAAACACAGCCAAACAGCATCGCCAGGCACAAGGGCAGGGAGAAGCAGTGGCTGCCCTAAACGCTAGCTCTGCCAAGGCAAGATAAGAAATAGCATTGATGCAGGAAAAAAGGAGCATTTATTCTTTTGAGAGACTTTCCCAAGGCTTGACTTTTGTCTTATCTTCTCTGTTGTAGTCAGTGAAAGGCTAGGATTTGCTTAACTCAGTGCTTGGAGACTTGGAGATTACAGAGGTTTGAATACATAACCAGACCAACTGTTTCTTTAAGATGGTAATAAATGAGCAATGTGGTGTGAATTAATGGCGAGGAATAGAATGAGGTACCTATTATATTATATTATATTATATTATATTATATTATATTATATTATATTATATTATATTATATTATATTATATTATATTATATTATATTAAACCCTGTAAGCCATCAAAACCCTTAATTAACCCATAGTGAAACAAAGATGATTTTAGTTAACTAAAGAGAAGTTGCCTGAGAAGTTTAATGTCTCTAAATTGTTTCTATGAAATGTTTTTAAATGCACAAATGCTGCCTAATACCTGAGATGCTGTGTTATGATAATCATGGGAAAATGTTGGCACATATATATGAATTGAGTATATTCATATATAGACATATACAGACTCAATTCAGAGAGAGAGAGAGAGAGAGAGACAGAGAGAGAGTCTGAATATATATATACGTACAGGTTCTATGACACCATCTTTACATTGTACACATGGCAACTCCTGGTCCCTATGACCGCTGGGAGGTAATGTCTATATGTCTATACTGAACCATTTCACATCAGACAAATGATTTTGTTTACATCTCACCAAGTGAAGAAATGTGTTTAAATGTGTAGAATTGCTCTTTAAAAACACTATATAATAACTTTAGAGTTCAAAGTCTGAAGGACCATCATGCAGTTTCATCCACACTAACTAGCATCAGCCAGTGAAACTGGTTGTGGGTTCTGCTTATAATTAGTCTCCTCCATTGAGGGTTCAGTCTAAATTCAGTGGTTATGTGACACCAGAGCGCCGCCATAGCTTGCTTTGTTGAGGCAGACTTCTGGCTCACACACTCATTAAAACCTCCCCGCCGTCCCTGACTGCGAGAAAGCCTGGCATCCTCTCAGCCAAAGAGCCAGTGCATGGATTCAAACCAAACAAGGACGCCATTAAGTTCCACAAAGCACTGAATGAACGGCTCGCTTCATTGTAAAAGCGGGCCTGCAGGGAGAGGGCTCTGTCTGGCTTAAAGTGGGGGGGTGTTTAATTAAACTTTTGAAAGGGCTGAAGGTGCATCTGCACCAAATGACCCTCCAACCGAAAGGGGGATTAAACTGGTGGAGAGAGCAAGTTCATTAGAGAATGGAGAGATGAAGGAGGAGCCTTCCGTTTGGACATGAAACATTAAGTGCTACTGCACTGTAACTGTAGGTATGTGCACCATGAAAAAACTGAAAACATGATATTTAAATTACTCCATTCAAATGTATGCACCCTTTTCACTTTAATGCTATACACGGTCATGTGCAAATGATACATCTTTTTCTGATTTACTAAGTGAAAATAAGGTAATATATCATCTACCGGAACTTTAACGTCGCATTTAGTGCATAATGTTGTGCACTAAAGTTTCCGATTATGTGTCAAATTTCATCAAATCAGAACCATCAGCAAAACAGTGTCTTTAGTTCACCAAAAGTATCACACATACAAGAAATTTGTCTTGTTGGGTGAAAAAATGTATGACATGTAATAATAATAATAATAATAATAATAGTTTACACTTCTATAGCGCCTTTCACAAACCCAAGGACGCTTTACAAACACAAAAATAAACCATCAAATAAACAAACAAACAAAAAATTATCATGAAGAATGAAAATGTTTAGAGAAAGGGTAAGTTTTTAAGTGAGTTTTGAAGACGGAAAGAGAGGGTGAAGTGCGTATAGATGAAGGTAGGGAGTGTGGGGGCAGCAACACTAAATGACCTGCCACCCCTAGAGGAAAGCCTGGACCTAGGAACAGCCAGGAGACCAGAGTCAGAAGACCTTAGCTTACGTGATGGAACGTAAGGATGTAGGAGGGCTGACAGATAGGTGGGTGCTAGTCCGTGTAGGGCTTTAAAGGTCAGGAGAAGGATCTTATAGTGGATACGCTCTGTAACTGGTAGCCAGTGTAGCTAAAGAAGGATGGGGGTGATGTGCGCGGACTTCTTGGTGCGGACTAAGACTCTGACTGTGGAGTTTTGAATATACTGTAGAGGGCGAAGGGTTTTGGACGGTAGACCATGGAACAGAGCATTCAACAGAGTGACAAGAACACAGATTGTTAACAACTTTTACTTCAGGGGAAGTGTACAATAGAATAAAGAATAAGAAAAATAAAAATGATAAAAAGATATGAATATCTGTGTAGATGGATTTTCTATACATAACATATAAATATACATGACAAACTGAAACAGCATAATATAGGTTATGTGCCATACGTTTTGCTCATGCCACTTTGAGTTTTTCCCCAGTAGGTTCAATTTGTATACAGTAACTCTGCATTCATGCCTGCCAAAGTTTATTGTCTGTAGATGACGTTAACTTATTTTCACCTACCAACTAAGCTGTTAATAACTCACTTGCCTGGGTGCACTAGACAGCCTAGGCATCGCAATAGCATCATAATCAACTTGTGAAACACATATGTGAAAAATATATAACCCACAAATTGATTCAATATGTTATGCAATACTACTATTTTTTTGTCCATGTATTTCATAACTGTTAGTGGGATTTTGACTGGTCTGCACTATCAAACCAATTAAAATTTAACATGCAAAAATGTAGTTAGGTATTTACCTGATATCTGATACCACTGATTTTGGCTAGTATCAGAACAATACTGTTACACTACTGGTACACTGCTTAGTTAGAACATCAACAAAACATGTTATTTGACCAGAGGCACTCAAACTTGTTGCATAGTACTACATCGCACCAACACCCTGTCATTCTGTTTATTTATTCATAGTGTAAATCCATAGTATAAATTATGACTAATAAAGGGGAAAAGACCCTTTACTAAAAATGCTAACTTCTGCTACCACCCATATGGGTTTCTTAATAGTATGTTAGCGCTAACAATGATTGTGTACATGAATGCCCATTCTTTTGGCATTCTAGTTTGAGCACCGACTTTGAAGCTTGTAAAATACATTCCTTAAGTTTGATTTGAAGCTTGTTACATATATTTTATAATATGTTGCAGTTTTTGTGTGGCAGCAGAAAACATTCCCTTTTAGAACGATTAATTGAAAACTGTTCAAATTACCATTTTTATTTATAGTCAATGCCATATTTGGAACATCCAGAGGGTCTAGAGTGTCTCACAACCTTGGTCCCACCCATTATATATTAAAATGTGATTGGCCGATTCCGCTAAAATTCTGTTCCTAATGATGTTTTCTAATGTGTAAGGCCTTCAGTTCAGCTCCTCAAAGACCTGCCAGCAAAAAAAGCTTGCCTGGCTCAATCTACCGAGATGCCATGGTGAAAAAAAAGTGACTGGACAATTTTCAGTTAACAACCCTCTGGTTTCCAGCCAGTTTGTAACAATAAACTTTAATGACCTTACTATAGTACTTGCAAAGAGTAAATACATAAGGATGATTAAATAAAGAAGCATTATCTAAAAAAATGACATCATCAGCTTTTTGCCTGGGACAGTAAACTGTGGTTTTGAGGAACGCAGTTTGGTAAATTTTCTCTGAACTCTGATAGTAATCCTGGCAACAATGTAAAATATAACAACTGCACAAACTGTTTGAGTAGGAAAATCCACTGTGTTAGACACTGGTCAACTCTGCACTGGGTTATCTCAGAAATAAAAAAAAAAAGTATTTAACGACGCTTCACAAACTTACCTTTGTAAAAAAATAAATTCAAATACCTGCATTAGCTAAAAAAGTATAAGAACTGAACACCCAGGAAAGGAAAGATAAATGTCCATGAGTCTGCAAAAGATAAGTTATAATACATGGTGGACACCCCTTACTTATGAGGCAGACCATCCGGCAAACTATTACCTGAAGGCTTGGAAAGTTCTTGGATTTATTAAGTATGTTTATACTTGCATTGAATCCTCAGTAAGCTACAGCTATAATAATAATATATAATATATAACAAAGCTCATATTCAACTGAACATCCCACCACAATGTGCTATAAAAGTGACACCAGCATACTGTGCTGTAACCATCTTCATCCACAGTAGAACAGTGACCCAGGCTGTAAAACATCTATTAGCACATTAGAGGGCAATTCTAACTAAGGGTGGAAAACCTGTTGACTTGAAACTCACTTATCGAGAATATCGAGTAGTTACTGGATTCCATCAGCAACACTCAACTGTAAAGTACATGTGGAACTACAGTCATTATAACGCTAATCTGTAACCTAATAGAACCTCAGCTAAATTAGTTATATAGACTGCAGGAGTGTGGCATTGCCTAAATCTTGAGTCCAAGTTGAGTCGTTACTTGGTCAGCATGTGACTCGAGTGCTTCTCATATCTGAGTTGCTTACTTTCACCTTCCCTACTTTTTTTAGGTATCAGACATGGACCTGTACTAATTGACCGTATGTGGATGCAGCAGACAGAGATTAAATTGAAGCCATACATCAACAGTCATCCCTCTTTACACAGTGACAGAGAGTTATGTGGGTACAGATGCTCAAGTAGGCCTAACATCTGTGCAAGTCTATAGGCTTTCAGTTCTCTTGTCTTTGTAGAAATTAGCAGGGAGTACAGCTCCAGTAGCAGAGTTGTATTGCTGTATTAATAATTAACCGTTTCCCCCTTTACTTCCCCTCCCAGAGAGCCTCTCACTGCTGACACTTCCACTGCCTGCACTCTGTAGGAGGACAGACTTCTTCATTTGGACCATGGGACAATGCAGCACACCGCTTTTGTGCCTTTGAAATCCTGCTGGGCCACAATATGGCCAGTCAGGGATCAATGAGAGCACACAATGGCCATTACCCTGCAGTTTCTCCGGGCTTTTAGAGGAGACGCGGGGCGGACAGCTTCCAGACGGCATGGTGTCTGGGCCACACTGGGAGAAGAAGGAGCAAGGCTTTGGGGAGAGAGAGAGAAAGAGTGAGGGAGAGAGTCTGTGGTGAAGGGGGAAGACACAGCAGGTCACTTTTTCTTGAAACTGAACTTGGATGGCGGATCAAATGGGTGGATGGGAGGGCACACGTGGCAAAATTTACCTAGATGTACCTAGAGCCATCACAGCCCTATCCCAATCATTTCATGATCTTCTTTCCACAAGTACAGTGACTGGTCCATCAAATAATGTAGACACATATTAAATGTGAATGGCAAATACATTTTCAGCTAATACGAGTACGGTTTTTACTGTATATCAAAAGTTATCAGTAGGAAGTCCTAATTGATCTGACGTTTTTTTTTTTTTGCTTTGGTACACTACTAATGTAGCTAACAAGTTATGGAAATATATAACCTGTTAGCATCACACAAATCACATCGCACATATGTCACCGATTACATTAAATAATCTCAAATAGACCTGCTTATGTAGTTACTGACACTGCATGGCATGCTACTGTCTATAAAAACATATACAATAGTAGCAGCCACACTAAGCTCAAAATTGTGTGGCTCTACCTTTGTTCATTTTTGTAGGTAACAGTATGCACTGGTATGCTGATAACATACTGATAACAGTTCTGCTAGCACCCCTATGAGATTCTGTTAATATGTTAGTGGTAAGCTAATGCAGATGCACATGGGCATTTATTTAGCTATTCTAAATTAAACACAAACATAAGAAGCTTGTAAGACATTCAGACTGTTAATTTTGTTCACCGTCATTTACATATCTGGGACTTTCAGAAGGCCTAAATATACATATACATATACATATACATATACATATACACAAGATGAATGTTTTTTTTGTCATGTGTCATACTAGAAAACCTGGTGTCACTTAAACACATGCGCACACACACACACACACACACACACACACACATACACGCGCACACACACACAACGTATATATAAACACATATGTATATGTGCTGACTACATGCAAGTAAATAACAAGGACAATCATTTCAAGACAAAATCTTTCTCTGATCTCTTTCTGATCTTTTTTTAGCCATTCCTGTGCTTATACTCATTCCTTTCCAGAAAAAAGGACAGATGGCCCTCCATGCTCCACATATCTTCATGCAGCCACCATCTCTTTGGTCCCCATTTGACAGGATGTGATTTCTCAGTGCAGTCAAAGCCTGCGAGAGGCCCAGGCCCCCTTTTCCATTGTGCAAGCGATCAGCGGATGAATGAAGAAAGTGGCAGAGAGAAAGAAAAGGGAGGCTGCCAAAAGGTGAACTTGTGCAAAGAGACGGCACAGAGGAGGAGGAGGTGACAGAATTAGGAATACGCGCTTTAAGGAGGTGCAAAAATTTGCCGCCACTCTGTGAGCTTCTGCCAGGATGTGGGCTACGGATGCCTGGGTGTCTGGCCCGCTCCTGGCTTCTTTAAGGCAGGTTGCATACCGCCACACCATCGCTCCATCTGAATGGAGACCGACGGCGGGAGGCTTTTCTCCCGCAGCCTTCCACCATCTGCCAGCACTGAGGGCCTAGGCTTAAGGGACGAGCCCTTAAGAGTGTGTACAGGGAGTGAATTAACACAGAGAAAACCCACACTCACAATGCACACTACACACAGAGCCATGTAAAAAAGGACTTGAAAAGACTGCATGTCTGTTTCACAGCAGTGTTGAAGAATACAACTCTTAAAAGACATTAGTTCACCTCCACACAAACACTGTTAAAGCAGTGCAACGTGCAGGGAAGCAAGATATATATCATCGCTGTCCAAAGAAAAACAAGTATCTCCAAAATGGTAACTTTACAGTCGAGAGGGCAAAAAACCTAACCTGATTTTAATGGAAGTCAAATTGAACCATGACATCTTTCCAAGCAGTTTGGGGCCATTTCTGTTGGTCCATTCATTATTAAATTTTCACACTATCTACATTTTCACACTGTTTTTCATTGGTCAGCGACGATATGTATATATATTTAAATTTAAGTAAGAAAATATAGTTATATGTAGTTATATATTCATCGTTTTGAGTGAATTATTACTGCAGTGATAAATATGTGTTGGTTGGCAGCAATTCATGTAAACTTTACCGATGCAGTGAGTAGCTTCTCATTCTTATACAGCCATGCAGTAAGACATATCTCATGGTTCCATTTAAGATGTTACTGTGTTTCAGGAGGGTCAAACTATCATCCTTTGCATCACCCGCAAAGCCACTAGAAAACAAATAAGGAGAAGCTGGAATGACTGAAATTGGGTTAAGAACCGCCCAACTTTTTATCAAAACCTGGAAGGATAGTGGTGAACCGTCCACTTCACAGAGGAAATGTGGTCAGAAATTTTATTTAAATGACTGTGATCGGAGCTCACTTAAATGCTTGCTAAAACCGAATGGGGAAAAAAAATCAATAATGGAAAGAGGATTGGGACTAAACAGCGGTGTGACCATAAACCACTCATTTATTCGTTGAATAGACTCTCAGCTGACTACCCCAAAAGTACTAAATGTACTGACGGGTTATCCATCAATGGATCTTCTTCTTCCCTTAATCACAAGGGGATATTTCCAAAATGCCCAATGCTGAGATTCCAACTCAAATTGTGGACTGTGGTGTGGCTTAGAGAATATGAGGAATCTTCTAAGCCCTGACACTGACCTGACAAAACTGACCTGAAAGTGTTTGGGGAGTGTTGCTGGAGAACACTTTTACAGAGTGTTTTGACTGTCCCGTGATCAAAACAAGATCTCAGGCATAAATGGAAAAACATGTAGTGATATTGCTTAGAGTTGTAGAAACAATGTCACACGCATATATATACATGCACTATAAGGTAATATTGCAAAAACACCTATGTCTGTTTTTCCTCACTGTGAATGTAATGCCAAAAAGTGTCTTATTTGTGTAATAGCCATGCGCTCAGAATGGAGAAGTGCCCACAGTATATGGCATGGAGCCATCCACAGAACAAGCACAGGCAAGCTATCTTAAACGTCCTGTTTTGTTTAAGATCCATATCTACCTGAAAAGCCCAACAGACTCTAAATAGAGTTTTCAAGTCTCGTGGGTCAAACGTGGTTGCAATGGCAGTTAGAGGGACTGCTGTCACATTTCAAACACAGTCCTGGTTGTCCCCAAACACTGTAGGCTATATTCCAATGCAGATGCGTGTTACTGCCTATATATGTTTATATATATGCTCATAAGCGTATCATAAATTTCTTTTCTGCCTTTGATGAAACATCATGATAAAGAACATCATAAAAAACAACATATTAACCTTTGGCTACAAGTCACAGACAACCGGTATACCACACATGCTGGATCCAATGCAACTTTCTTCTGGAATCTGGAATTCTAAGTAAAAAGAACTGAAATAAACAAAGTGTGAAAAAGTAAGTGAACTTTTGCAAATCAAAACAAGAGGGCAAAACAGTTGCAGTGATGTGGAGATAAGGTTCTTTCTACAATCTACGTGGTTCATCATACCTGTATTGTGCATTTGACACCCTTTCACTTTTCTTACGGAAATGTTTACTTATCATTAATTACCAGAAGTTTTTGGCTGTCTACTTGTACCTTTTGTTATTGTAACCCTGCAAATGTGCACACTTTGGACGTGTGAGAGCCAATAGAGGAGGAGCTGTGGAATCTTCTTTCTGATTAAAAATAACCTGCTCAGTCAGTATTGTTTACTATGTGTTTGCTGAACTAAGACAAGCTTTTCAGAATGAAATTCATTAAGGGTGGATTAGAAATAAACAAGGTACACACTACTGGTAGTTAAAATTAACAGAACTTGTAGAAAATATAATAATTAAATACACGGAAAATAAAACACAAATACGCATATTTCCAGAACACTAATCAGATTTTTATGGATGAAAAACATCACGTTTTGAAAACAAGCACACATCAAAAATGCCCAAAACTGATGGACTGCATATTATATTTAAAAACATGAAATCTCTTTGAAGTTTCTTCATCTTCAATATTTTTACTTAAACAAAATCCTAAGAAACAGCCTAACAGGTTTTAGGTTTTAAGTATTTACTATATGATTCAGGCATCTACACTGTTAGAATATTACATGCATATTTAACTAATCATGGCTTACACTAGATAAAGTCAATCCCACAGGAAAGGCAATCACACCAACTATTAGCTTGGTGTTATACTAAATCCCAAACTATGTTGAAGTTAGCATATTTGGTATCCCCACATTGAAAATACTTTTGCTTTATTTTATGTTGGTAACATTGTTATACCAGGTATGCCAATGTGCTACTACAAAGACAGCTAAAATTTGACGATAAAAAAGCAAATAAAGAGCTGAAGGACATTGCAATTTAGGACTTTTACTTATACGTCAGATGCAAATATTTGGGGGCCCAAGTCAATTTAATTATTAACATCCCTTCGTTTGTCCTAAATTGTGGCACCCTAGTTATGCATGAGTAGACTCCACTAGAACACTGAACCAAAACTATACTGGAAAAAGCATTTTCCCAGTACATTAAAATAAACAGAACCTTTGCATCAAAGGTTCTAAAGAAACATATTTCATTGTAGGGTGTCTCTTATTAGGGGTAACTAGTGTTTCACTTGTGCTTGGTCAGGGGTGTCTGAAAACATTGATATATAATGTCCCTATATGTATTGGGTGTTTTTTTATTGTTTTGTTAGTTTTATTATTGTTTCACACCGTTTGGGTTTAAAGCACTTTTCTTAAGTAGAATTAGGTTTATCCAGGTCTGAACTGAGGTGCCTTGTAGTCACAGATTGTGTCCTTAAAATTGTTTCCAGACACTTGCAGAAGAATCGCCTTAAGATCTGTCACTCTGTATTTCAAATGTTCGCCAAAGATGGATGGGTTCACCAGAGCACAGCTCAGGTCCAAAAAAAAAAAACCCTCCATATCACGTTATCTCACCACAGCCCACAAATCGCCATTCACCAAGAATATTAAGGCCATTCTAATAATCTCACACACGGACACAGAAATAATTTATTTGCTTCATTTAAAGTATGAATAAATATAGTGTAAAAAATAATGCAGACATTTAAAATTTAGGTGAATAGAAATCAAATGCCTATGCATATTCTTATTTAAAAACACACGAATAACAAGGTACAGGTCCTCTGCTTCATGTGTCATAATGCAGTGTGTGTTTAATATAGAATGTATGACAGTATACCAAGGGGGTTTATTTTTGGTCTACATTACAGTTTCTAACCACACATGCAGGAGCGTATCATATGGGCACGCAGCCGGTTTAATATACTCTTGTCTCAAGTGTCAAACAAAAGGTTGGGGGTAGCCATGCAATTTTCTTTGAAACAAGCCAGGTCTTGCTTCGTTCTACACCTGCTTTTTGGATGACTGTGTGTAAAGGCAGGACCTACATAAGAAGAAGGTTTAGGGATCAGTGAAGAGACATGGGCCGGAAGGTGAGTTGTCGAGCGCTCAGTCACCTGTTGCTGTGTACTCTAGCACCATCAGCATGCTGACCTATAGCCTACAGCAGCCTGTCAAACCACTGCCCAAACTTTACATTGACCTGACAACTGAAAAAAAAGGGATTTTGGACATTGCCAACAACAAACGTCACCCAGCCTTTTCATGCTTTTCTTGGTAGCCCACAAAAATAAACTCATCGCAAGAGTTCTTTGGGAGTGGCTGCCACAGAGGAACCACCTTTGATATCCTAAAGAGCCTCTTAAAAATGATTCAAATTAAACGAATACTTTCACATCCAAATCTACCAGCTGCCTCTGTTTCAGGTGGGTGGAGGACAGTAAAGAAGGAACATGTCCCAAACTCCAAATCCAGAAAACCTCCACTTGTGAACCTGTACTGTATTTTTATATTTACTCGTGAATTTAATGTTCAACCAGGTTACACTGGGGTGCATGGGTGCATGGGTGCAAAAACCATACACATACTGTCAAAGTATGAGGGTGTAGCCGGTGTGTAACATTGCACCACTGGTGAACGGCATCATCAACACTGAACACAGTTTGAGAGAAACCATATGCTGCCTTTTTTAGACGCCGTCTTTTTCAGAGAAAGGGTCCATGTTCATCCTTCAAAATTACTAGCAAGCAAGAACTTTGGCATAAGTATAAACATTCATACTTTATGATCAGTTGGTGTGTGCTCGAGTTCCCCAAATATGGGTTTATTATGTGCTTGTTAAAATGAAAGACTGATGTTAAAGCAATAAGTAAAACAGGCTCCTGTCGCAACTTTTAGTTTATATAGCTAAAAAAAAAAACTGTATATATTTAGTATAATAAGAAAAAATGTATATAGTTTATATAGTAAAAAAGAGTAATTAGAAAGTTTTAGATATTTAAAAAAAACTTTTATATAGTTTTATATGGGTAAACTAAAGTTCCCCTTTATATAGTTTAGTATTAGTAGAAAGGATTCATTAGAAAAACGTCTAGACAGCCACACAAAAGTCAAATATAAATGAGTTCAAAAGATTGTGTTTCTTATTTCCATTTTCAATTAGGTCAATTGGTTTTGTTCTTCTTTGCTGGTACCTAAGTTTTTTTCTTCCATCTGTGTTATACCTGCTTTTACGGCACCATGAAAACACAGCTATATGCAATACTATAAGTTTTTATTTCATTTTCTGGTCAGTGAGTGATATTCCCTTATCAATCGTTTGTTACATCACTGAGTGACCAGTTTGGTTACAGTTTGATTGATGATATTTTCACAAGGAAGAGAAAAGTCCTGATTTAATTCTGAAATGGGCTTATCCAGTATTTTCGCAGCTCTGCTCCTGGACAGACACAGTGATCCAGGACAGGGAAACTAGACAAAAATTGTCAGGCAGCCTGCAGGGACCGAGATGAATCTCAATAATCAATTTGCCCCGTATTTACGCAAGTCTCGTCTGACCATGTTTACCTGAAAATAATAATGTTTTGGATTTTTTTCTTTTTTTTTTTTTTTTTGGCCCATCGAGACTTTTTTTAGTGGCATTGCCTGAGAACTTATGTGCCATACTCTGTTATTTTTTAGGTTAATAGTAATAAAAAATAAAAACAATTGTATTACAAATTTGATGTAATCTGGTGTTCTTCAGTTAAAAAATTTGCATCAATGACTGCAAAAACCACCACCTAAAAGTCCATGTCTGCAATGCACTGGTTTTTGCAAAGAGAGGGGGTAGGGACTAGATGGATTAGGATAGATCACCACTGCCACGTACTAGTGCTTTCTCGTTTTCTACTGTACATATGCATAAATATATTATTGCTATTTGTTCCTTTTTAGTTTAGTTACAGATTGATTCTGTTAGGCTAATTTCTGCTGGGTTAGCACTTTGCTCTGGTGTACTGGGACAAATACAACAGGCTGATAGCAATTTCAAAGTTGTTTTAAGGTTGAGTGTTTATGGGTCTTTTTCATGTTTTTAATAAATCAGATTCTCCTTAATATGATGTCACTATGAGTGCTCTTGTCATAGCTGGCAAAATTCTATTTTTTGTTTTTTTTTTTTTCTATGGGAAAATGGATAGTAAAGGGTGAGAATGTGAATGCTGCATATATTTGAACATGCTCATACAACAACTTCTTAAGAGTCCTGATTTTTATTATCTATTTATTCAGCCTGAATATTGTAAATTACAAAAAATTAATTATTAAACCTTTTCATAGTATAACAACCCGTGGTACTGCAGGTTCCCTAACAATGACACATAACAGATTATTAAAATGTATTTTAGATTTTTTTTTTTTTTTTTTTTATTGGTTCAAGGCTCTGATGAAAGCAAATTTGTTGAGCTATTTTTTTCACACTAAATTTAATGTGATATGCTTAACTTGTATATTACAAGACTGGTTTAGGTTTGTGTATCACTGTGAGATGATGGGAAGCATAGCGGTGTCACGTCATCTTACAACACGCTTACAGACACATTACTCACTATCCTAACGCCAGCAAACAGTGTTGACTGGATGGTCCAGAAGTCTAAACAAAACTTTTCTGAATGGACTAACATCTTAACCAAGCGGTTATGTAGCCGTCCGTGGGGGGAGAAGAGTACCCCCTAACCTAAAGAAGGCCGAGGTTACGTTACCCTTCCTTTCTCTATCCGTCCTACTGTTCATAAGAAGAAGTAACGTTAGATAGCGCTGAGGTTACGCTCTAGTTTGGGGTCTAATGTAGGCTTTTCAACAGTGTAATAATGATCTGCGTGTCAGATTTATTCAGGTTCCTAAATCATTTCGAATTCAGGAGCCATCAGGTTTATTATCAGCCTCAGGCAGAAACGAAACCAGTAACCGAGAGCCACTGAGCTGGCTTGCGTAAGCCTAGACACAAACTACTACAATTTCCCACAAATACAGCAGGGAGTTGATCGTTGAAGGAGTTACCGCGCGTCTGCGCCGATTGTCTGAGATCAGGGAAGCTTAGTGAGTGTAAGTGCGTCACCTCTTTTCGTGGACAGTGTTGGTTGAAGAGCTTCAGAGTTGAGCTCGCCTGATAAAGACTGGCAGCATCCCTGAACTTCAGGCAGGTAAAGCCCGTCCCCCTTTCCACGCGGGCCTGTCATGGACACATATATAATACACAGCGTTGGTGCTGCAGCCCTTCTCTGAACTTTAGCAGCTTCCTTCTTTTGGATGTTCCCGTTCCACCTTAAATGGTGCAGCAGTTACAGGTTCCAGTATGCTGTACATACTACTGCCTGCACCTTTTAAAGGTGGACTGGGCCAATTCGAACAAGAAAACTGACGTATAGAGTTTAAAACCTTTTACTGAACAATAGTATCAGTAGGATCACTGTTTAAACTGCAGGACTGAAAGACGACAGCCCAGCACTAACTTCCTGTGTATACTGTTATAAGGGCATTGTTTTGGAGGACCTTCTGATGGCTGATGGATCATGTTTGTTATATAAGGTTACAGAATTCTGAGTTGCGTCATCTACATAACTGATCTTTGTTTTCAGATAAAGAAACCAAAAGAATTAACGGGCCTATAATCTCATAATCTGAACAGACCCCAGTAGAATAAAGTGAATAACAGGCTGAATTTACTTCAAACTTTAAAAGTGAGAAAGCCAGACACTAGCTACAGAGCACACATGGTGTAAATCCTTTGGTTTCTTGACTTTCCCATGCAAAAGTAAAAAATCTAATCAGTGCTGGCCTACTTCAGGATACAGTTTATGGTGTTTTTACTGGGCGATGAATAGCTGAACAGAGAAACGCTTTGTCCACGCATTTTGGCCTGCATGTGTTTTGTTTCGATGTGGCCTTGTGTCCATGCTCATTCTTTCCCTAATCCTATCCCAGTGCAGCAGTGTTGTGCAATAGAGGAAAACTTATGTTCCCATTTGCCTACATATCTTCAAAGGTCCTCTGTGAGTAGATGAATGTGCATTAGTGGTGATAGGGAGAATGGGTTAACAGTGTTGACCTGTCTGGAGCCGTGCAGGAGATGCCACTACAGTAATATATCATAACCTTAAATCTTAGACTGAATAGTCTGTAACAAGTTGGTTTGTTTGCGGTGCACTCCACCAGGAACACTCAATTCTCTATCACACTTTAGTCTACAGGTCTAGCTAATAGGTTCAGAGTGCAAGGTAAAGTTAGAATGGGTTTTATTCATAGCTGAATAAGGAGAGTTTGGAACATAGAACTGACATACCGTGAACCTCTAATACTGTTGTCACTTCTTCAGATACAAATCCTGCATTTATAAAAGAGTCAGTATAGTCCAATTCCATAAAACTGTTATGTTACCGGATCGACTCGTTATTTTATTTGGACATGTTGCCCCTGTGTGAGCTGTAATGATACCTTGCTGCAAACCAGCACAAAAGAGCCCATCAAATAATTCGGGGGCTCATCAAAAAGGGAAAGCGGCCCATTAGTTCTAGAGCTATATCATTGCTGTAAATGGTACCGTATAACATCTGGCCATTTTTTACCCACATATCTTCTGTGTTTAAAATGCTGAATAAATGGGTTCTATGGCAGCCTTAATAGAATTTGTTACCCCCCTCCAATGTGGCCCTTTTTTCTCTTTTGGGAGTGCATCTACTAAGCATCTCCAGCAGCCTATTAAAATCAAGTGTGATTTTCTCTTCTAGCGAAGTGTATGAAGTTGGCTAGCATTCTTTTATCATTCCCAGGTACTTACACCATGTATGTGGAGTTGGCCGGGGCGGTGATCTTGGGGGTGGTGATTGCTGCGGTGCTGCTGAAGAAGAAGCAAGAAACATTGAAAACACAGGATGGGTGGTGGGGCGTGGGAACGCCTTTAGAAAGTCCTGAAGATGACAGCATTCGCCCTTTCAAAGTGGAGACCAATCAAGAAGAAATAGAGGTAAGAGGTTGGAATACTGCTCATACAGCTGGGTCAGTGTTATGAGCAGGGTTTTAAACTGAGTGTGTCCTCTAACTCCAATTGTAAGTTTAGAAAAATTTAATTAATACATTTAAATTTGGGTAAGACAATATGGTAGAAATATCTGAGCTTACAACCAGGGTTACAAACAAGTTCTAAATCTGTAAAATCAGAAACTAAAAGTGCATACATTACATATAACAGCTGGTTTAAAATATGATAGTAGCAAAATCCATGTGCACATTGGGACCCCAAAGGTTGTTATTGAAGAGGAGAGCTAGAAAATGTAATGTCCAGTAGGAAACAGAAAAGCCTTGATGCTGACTGGAATAGGCTGGTATTTTAGATAAATATGTTAGGAATGTTTATTGTTTATCTTTAAGAAAAATGTACAAACCGGATTCCAAAAAAGTTGGGACACTAAACAAATTGTTAATAAAAACTGAATGCAATGATGTGGAGGTGCCAACATCTAATATTTTATTCAGAATAGAACACAAATCACAGATCAAAAGTTTAAACTGAGAGAATGTATCATTTTAAGGGAAAAATATGTTGTTTCAAAATTTCATGGCGTCAACAAATCCCAAAAAAGTTGGGACAAGTAGCAATAAGTGGATGGAAAAAGGAACAGCTGGAAGACCAATTAACACTAATTAGGTCAATTGACAACATGATTGGGTATAAAAAGAGCTTCTCAGAGTGTCAGTGTCTCTCTGAAGCCAAGATGGTAAGAGGATCACCAATTCCACCATTGTTGCGCAGAAAGATACCAGCAGCAATACCAGAATGGTGTTACCCAGCGTAAAATAGCAAAGACTTTTAAGTTATCATCATCATCCGTGCATAACATCATCAAAAGATTCAGAGAATCTGGAACAATCGCTGTGCGTAAGGGTCAAGGCCGTAAAACTCTACTGGATGCTCGTGATCTCCGTGCCCTTAAACGTCACTGCACCTCAAACAGGAATGCCACTGTCAAGGAAATAACAGAATGGGCTCAGGAATACTCCCAGAAAGCATTGTCAGTGAACACAATCCACCGTGCCATCCGCCGTTGCCAGCTGAAACTCTACAGTGCAAAAAGGAAGCCATTTCTAAGCAAGCTCCACAAGCTCAGACGTTTGCACTGGGCCAGGGGTCTTTTAAAAAATGGGCAGTGTGGCAAAATGGAAGAATGGACCAGGAGGACAAGAATAACCCAAGTTGTTTATCAACGCTCCCGTTCAGAAGCAACAATGCATCACTGATGGTATGGGGTTGCATGAGTGCTTGTGGCATGGGCAGCTTGCATGTCTGGAAAGGCACCATTAATGCAGAGAACTATGTTCAGGTTCTAGAAGAACAACATATGCTCCCATCCTAGACGTCATCTCTTTCAGGGTAAGACCCCCTTGCATTTCTCAACAGGATAATGCCAGACCACATTCTGCAGCAATCACAACATCATGGCTCCGTAGGAGAAGGATCCGGGTATTGAAATGGCCAGCCTGCAGTCCAGATCTTTCACCTATAGAGAACATTTGGCGCATCGTAAAGAGGAAGGTGCGACAAAGAAGGCCCAAGACGATGGAACAGTTAGAGGCCTGTATTAGACATGAATGGGAAGAGCATTCCTATTTCTAAAACTTGAGAAACTGGTCTCCTCTGTCCCCAGACGTCTGTTGAGTGTTGTACGAAGACCGGGGGGAATTGCCACACAGCGGTAAAAATGGCCTTGTCCCAACTTTTTGGGGATTTTGTTGACGCCCATGAAATTTTAAAACAACATATTTTTCCCTTAAAATGATACATTCTCTCAGTTTAAACTTTTGATCTGTGATTTGTGTTCTATTCTGAATAAAATATTAGATGTTGGCACACCTCCACATCATTGCATGTTTTTATTTCACAACTTTTTTGGAATCCGGTTTGTAAATGATGATACATGGTTCTACATTGATCACTCATAATTCTAAAGATCCCAAGTTAAAAATGTATGTAACCATTGTTAAGCAGCTGACTACAATGGGTTTTTTAAATTCGGTTTTGATGAAACTTGCTATTGTGTCTATTTTCTCATAGAGACACACTTCTGATACCTGTAAAGTCCGTAAAAGTTTCATTATGTTCTAACTTGTGTTGCAGTATTGATTGACACATCATTCAGGAATTTTAAGGCACCCGGTTCTTTGAAGTCTTACACTGCCATAGTAACTTCCTTGACTTTAGTGCACAGTGATAATGGTCCTGACCCCTATGCATGAATCTGTTCTAATGATGTGATTTATTTTTTAGGACTTGTATCGCAGAATAGATCAGACACGTTCGTTCCATTCTCTAGAGGACAGCCGGTTTCAGTATGGCTTCAACTCCAGCTACCTGCAGAAGGGTTGTTTCCACATTGGAGGCAGAGACTTTTGATGGAGGAAACAGGTGGACAAAATAAACAGATACCCGCACTTCAAAACCAAAATTGAAGGTATAGTAAGTCATTTTATTACACCATCAGCTGTATGAAGATCCATCTGCATTTCAAAGCAGTGGGTTATAACTCCAGTCCTGGAGACCCACTGAGTCTCCACAGTTTTCTGGGTTTCTCCTCTGATCCCAACGCAAGTGACCCCCAGCTCCATAAAGGACAGGTGTTCTGACAGGTGTGCTGGTGCAGACAGTAGCTGAAACTGTGACGGACAGTGGAGACACTGGGTAGTTGAAAAAACCACTGGCCTTAAAAATTATAGTAATGGTACTAAAGAGAATAATTAGGCTTAATGTCATATGATTTCATAGACCAACATTCAAAAAGCATGAGCACTTTACCGGCCTTAAAGAAGAGCATTTAGGAGATCTCGATTATGTTATTGTGTGAGGGGGTTGAGAAATATGACACCAAATAATAATCATGTTTTATGTATTTAAGGAGAAATGTTTCCTTTTTGGCTCTAGCACGATTATTTATAATATTTTGAATGATACTGTTTGGCCACACCACTAAGTATTGAGGACCTCCACTGGGGGCTTTACCTATCTAGTGGACAGGGCCCTTGCCTCGGTCGTCGTCTCCACCTTACTAGACAGCCATGCAAAACATCTAGTGGCTCCTGCGCCTATCATGGTTGTTACCAATGCCAAACACAAACCTTTTTTGATCCT
The DNA here is from genome assembly GCA_024036415.1 of Prochilodus magdalenae. Lineage (NCBI taxonomy): Eukaryota > Metazoa > Chordata > Actinopteri > Characiformes > Prochilodontidae > Prochilodus > Prochilodus magdalenae. The sequence goes on along the minus strand of JAMWET010006850.1, from coordinate 3,548 downwards.
GTTTCCTTTGTAGAACATGGAATTATTAGTGAGGGGGGAAGGGGGACAAGGGAGGAAAGGGGAAGAGGAAGGGGGGGGGGGAAGGAGAAAAAAAAAAAAGGGCTTAGTATAATCTTCTCCTTCTTAAAATGGAATGCTAAAACTTCATTATACGCTATTTTAAATCTAATAATTAAAGATGATGTTTGTAATTAAAGTGCAAAAGAAGGATTTCAAAGAGCTAAGCAGAGAGAAAAAAAAGCAGGCCCCCTCCATTTATCAGCTTTCCTTATCATCTGTAACAACAAAGGCCCTCGATGTCCATATTCCACACGCGAAAAACAAAATAAAAAAATTTTTAGAAAAAAAAAAAAAAGCGGGGGCCCCAACGAAAACCACTGCCAGAAGGAGTACGCAGTTTTTGCAATAGTTTGCAAGTTGTTGTACCTCTCTGTCTGATGATTGGGCCATGGCTGGCCTGGTGGTTTTCTTTGTTTATTGAATTTGTTTTTACGGGCATTCTTGCCCCGCCTCATCTGAGCCGGCCAAGCCCTGCGAAGGACATCACCTTTGAATCATCTTTTGTCCCTCATACCGGCTATGGCCTTTTCAGAGGCACCACATTAAGAAGGTCTATTACCAATGTTAGCTCCTATTGACTCTTATTGTTGATATTCATTTTACCAATTTGAAAATGTTGTCTTTGTAACTATTGTGTTGTACCTTTGATTGATTATCAGGCATTTGACTCAGTATGGCAGCACGATGGGTTGTGTGTAGTTCCAATAAAACTGATGAATGACAAGCGGCTGGTTTTCAGCCAGTAAGTAATTACCTTCATGGGAGGAGGACATGATGGGCTCGGGGCTGGATAATCACACTAACATGGGCTCAACTGAGCCAAGTAAGAGAAACAGTTCTCTATAGCAGCCATTGAGTAAAGCACCGCATCTGTAACCCTAAGATGTAATGCTGCGGATTTTATCGCACACAAGTATTGCCGTTGTTATCCTGCGTACATATGCACCCTCTCAGACACTAGACTTGATTACCACCATGTTTATTAAAAATGTCGGGAGAGATTTACACATATTGGCTTGTCCCCATTTTAAAGTATCCACATATCGCCTCTTAGTTGTAAAAACTGGACTGTCACACAGGTCACACAGACTGATTAGAGCACATATAACTTACTGAGGGCTATGAAATTTTACAATGACCTGTGTTGTACTGAATGCAGTGAGCAGAGCTTTTCGGCAAAACCTCTCCCTATATTCATGGCAAAACCAGGTGCAAGAAAATTGTAAAAGGGAATTTGATAGGAAATTTTACTCCTTGATCCTTACTCGAGGCAATGCAGTGCTGTGGATCTGAAAGGAATGTGTCATCTGTCAAAACGGCTTTACTGAGAAAAGAAAGAAGAAACTGATAACTCAAGTCTGACAAATGTCAGAACCATTTTCTTGGACCCCCTCAGGCTTGGGGTCGAAATAGACGTCTAAAACTTTGATTAAGACAGTTCACAAGATTTTATGATGCTATGGTTTTCATGTGGCTTCTTCTATCCTTAGTAAATATCTGTTGTTTCCAGTTTGGTCTAGGATCCATGTTTTGATGAGTGATGATATTATTTATAGAGAGCGGTACATTAATAAAAATGCTAGATAAATTATCTAAAATGATGAATTGCTAAAATGATGAATCGAAGTTTTGTTGATGCATAGATCCTCTGGGTGAGGATACCCCCAACAATCTACAATAAACCGGGTGAGCCCCCCCTGGGTTTTTACCACATTCCCCTGGTTGTGGTCATGAACAATTTTCAAGTAGATATCACAAGTATTATCCCTACACCATGGTGTTGCAGATGATAAGAAGTTGTTTATGATGCGCGTGCTGTTCTGTTCCTGTCTGTTTGATCTGCAAAATTCATGATTTATATTGCCTCCAAGCAAAAAAAAGCAGCATTGGAGATTATTTTGAGGTGTCCTTCAGGAATCACTAGTATTTGTCTGTAGATTCAGTTGCGAAACGGCTTTGAATTAGAGTATAATACCCAGAACAGAACAGAGGTCACTGACATACTGTATATCAATCTTAAAGAGACACAGAAACAAATCTGGTTGTTTAATTTCATAAGAGGAAGAGGTTGACGGAGGATCAGGTATAAAAATGAAGTTGCTGGCTTTAAAAACATGGTCATTGGTCTTTGCATGGTAAAAAATTTTGTATTCTTGGTTTTATTTAGGATTGTAAAGGTCTAAATGTGACTGCACCTCCTGCCAAGCCCAAGAGTGACAATGACGCTTGGTGTCCATGCTCAGGGTCGCCATTTCCCCAAGCTCTTTGACTTTAGTGAGCATGAATATTAAGCGCATCTTCCCCCACATGGAGAAATTAGTGGGGGATGCTGTGAAGGAGACTTAGGGGATCATGCACATACAGACCACCAAACCCTGACACCGCAGGTAAGGAGCAACATGTTTTGAGTGTTAAACCAAAAAGGTCCAGCATTAGTATTCTTCCACGCCCTGTTAGGCACTGGGATTTTTTCCTCGTACGAGGATTTATACAGAAAGAAACCACATATATACACATATCGTTACGTATGTTACACTGCAATGTAGAAGGGGGGTTAGCTAGCACCTTAGGGATACTAATACTGTGCACTGTGTTACAGGACGTGGATTATTTAAATGACTCCCCTGTTGGTCTGGCTGCTTACCATTCTGGAAAAGTTTTCCACTTGGAATGATCATGAATTCACAAACCTTGAGGATGGAGGCCTAGAACGTATGATCTGTCAGCATTTGTGGTTCTGTACATATATCTCTATTATATATATAAGATATAGTTATTTATAAAGTTCTTAATTTATATACTTTATTAAAGTTATATAATTTTTATGTTCATAACTGTTATGGAGATGGGGATGAGCTAGAAAAATTAGGGAGAGGAGAATCAAGCTCCACCTTTCAGATCAGGAAAAAAAATACAAGATGGTGTTACTGTACCTACTGTATCTCTATCTTTACGCTATGAGAGGAGAGCTCAACACAAGGGGTGTAGCTGCCAACTTTGTGAAACGATAAATATCGCAATGTGTTGGAAAATATAGGCCAATATTAAATAATTATAATGTCATATATGGGAAAATCTATATGGGAATATATATTTACTTATATACTGTAATATATGTCATTTTATGTAATAGACATCTATATGTAATTCTCCATTATGTGTTTGCATATTATATTTTATTATAGTGAGAATATATACATATATTGCCATGTATTGTATGAAAATATTCTCCCACACATTATAATCACATTAGGAGAAATACATATGCTGTCTAGTACATATAAAATGAAAAATATTACAATAGTATAAGTAAATATATATTATTACTACCATACATACAATATATGAAAAGCGGCAATTTACTTATGTATAAACAATATATTGTAATATATTTATTTGTATTTGCTGTATGGTATTTGTACTTGTTTGCTGAGAAGATAGCTTGTGTTTGGCTGTTTTTTTTTTTTTTTTTTTGACTGCCATAAAAT
>JAMWET010006849.1:0-24750 GCA_024036415.1 Prochilodus magdalenae | reverse complement strand
CAGACAGAGGAAGAGACTGGAAGAGAGAGAGGGAGACATACAGATGGAGAGAGACAAACAGAGAGGGAGACAGAGACTGAAAGAGAGAGACTGAGTGAGAGACAGAAAGAGAGAGACAGAGAGAGAGAGACAGACAGACAGGAGGGAGACAGAAATTGAGAGAGAGAGAGGGAGACTGGAAGAGAGTGAGAGACAGACAGAGAGAGAGAGAGAGACTGAGAGAAAGAGACTGGAATAGAGGGAGGGAGAGAGTCAAGAAGAGAGACTGAGTGAGAGACAGAGAGAGGGAGACAGACAGAGAGAGAGTGAGAGGGAGAGCAACAGACAGGGAGAGAGACAAACAGAGAGGAAGACGGAGACTGAGTGAGAGACAGACAGAGAGGAAGAGAAAGAGAGAGACTGAGAGAAAGAGACTGGAAGAGAGAGAGAGGGAGACAGACAGAGAGAGTCTGAGAGAGAGACACAGACAGACAGAGAGAGAGAGAGGACCTGAGATCTTTACAGATCTCTCTCTTTCAGTCTCTTTTTTAGTCTCTCTTTCAACCTGTCTTTCATTCCTTCTCTTTTTTCAGTCTTTCTCTGTTAGTCTCTCTCTCAGTCTCTCTTTTATCTTTATCTCTTTGAATCTCTCTCTCAGTCTTCCATTTTCTCTCTTTATGTCTCTCATTCTTTCCGTCTCTCAGTCCCTCTTTTGCAGGATCTCTCTCTTTTGGTCTCTCTCTCTCTCTCTCTCTCTCTCTCTCTCTCCCTCTCTCTCTCTCTCTCTCTCTCTCTCTCTCTCACTGTATGTGATCCTAAACTCCAGACTGAGATAATAAATCCCCCACTGCCCAATTCCCAGGCCCTATTAGGACACTAATCAAAGTGGGGTTGATAGATCCTAGCTCAGCCTGGGTCAAACAGAGATCTGTGTGCTGCGCCGTGTCCTTGTACCTGGTGTGTAAAAAAACTGCCACCGCATGTTGACTTCATACAAGGCTTTTCCATCCTTGCATTAAGATAAAGATGCAGCGGTAGAGCCCAGTACAGCTTCATGTAGACGGATTCCCTACACTACTGTTCGTGTTCAGACCTGTGGTGCCTCCCACTGCCCAATTCCCAGGCAATACACGAGAGAGCCTCCTCCAGCTGGTCAACAGGATAGCCGAGATTCTAAAGTTCACATAAAGACTCCCCCAGCGTCTGGAAAGGCTCCATGACCAAAGATGGAGATCAGCGTAGAGCCCAGAAGAACTGAGACGGATACCTACATACCTGGGTTCCTGGGTTCCTGGGTTCCTCGTCCATTATACACGAGAGAGTCCTCTGTTTGGACAGCCAGTGGAACTTTGTTCCACCATCTGGACTCCAGGACAGAGAAGAGTCTGGACACTCGTCTTCCACAGATGGTACAGATGGACCCTTAACCATTGCCATAAGGTGGGGAGGGGCTGATCCATTCCTGGAGGGGCTGGTCCATTCCAGCCACAGGAAGCCAGCGAAGGGGGTGCAGCAGTGAAGTGGCGTCACTGAAACCGGGAAGGTTAAGGACAAGCCATTCGGCCGTCTGGATCCGTCAGCGGCCTGCCATGAGTCACTGTAGTCGAACCTTAATAATGAGAAGAGACTGGACTGGCACCTGGGTGCAGATCACTAAACGTGGGCACCACCCTTCATGCCCGGTGGTCCGTATACAGCTGGGTTATCAAGGCGGTCCGTATTGGTTTACTCCGACATGCTAACCTCAACCAACATGCACATAAGCTGGTTTAGACTTCGCAACATAGGGCCCTGGGAACAGCGGACCCTTCAGGGATAAGTCCCAGGGAGCGTTGAACCCTGGGAATGCAAGATGTTGAAAACATAGCCATCTGGGAACATATGTACCAGGCAGCCTAGAACCCTGGGAACACGAGATAATAAAAACATAGCTCCCTGGGAATATGGAACTTAAGATCTTGGGAGGACCATGGGAATAAACACTCTGGGGAAAATAGGGTACTGGAAATGTAGGGCGCTTTAAGAATGAGACCCTGGAAACGTAGAACCATGGCTACACAAGATCTTGAACACATATGACCCTGTGAATATAGAACTCTGGGAAAATGTGGACCAGGCAACTTAGAATCCTAAGAGCACAAGACAATAAAAACATAGAACCTCAGAAACTGAAGATCTTGGTAGGCTCATGGGAATTCTGGGAACTCTGGGATGTAGGACCCTTTACAAATAAGACCCTGGGAATACATAATCTCGGACACATAGGCCCTTAGCAATAAAGACCTTAGGTTTAATATATAGACTAGGCAAACTAGAACCCTGAGAACATGGGGCAATAAAAACATAGAACCTCAGAAACTTAAGATCTTGGTAGGCCCATGGGAATTCTGGGAACTCTGGGATGTAGGACCCTTTACAAATAAGACCCTGGGAATACGTAATCTTGGAGACATAGGCCCCTAGGAATAAAGACCTCAGGGAACATATAGACCAGGCAAACTAGAACCCTGAGAACACGGGGCAATAAAAACAAAGAACCTCAGAAACTTAAGATCTTGGTAGGCCCATGGGAATTCTGGGAACTCTGGGATGTAGGACCCTTTACAAATAAGACCCTGGGAATACATAATCGTGGTCACATAGGCCCCTAAGAATAAAGACCTCTGGGAACATATAGACCAGGCAAACTAGAACCCTGAGAACACGGGGCAATAAAAACAAAGAACCTCAGAAACTTAAGATCTTGGTAGGCCCATGGGAATTCTGGGAACTCTGGGATGTAGGACCCTTTACAAATAAGACCCTGGGAATACATAATCGTGGTCACATTGGGCTTAAGAATAAAGACCTCTGGGAACATATAGACCAGGCAAACTAGAACCCTGAGAACACGGGGCTATAAAAACAAAGAACCTCAGAAACTTAAGATCTTGGTAGGCCCATGGGAATTCTGGGAACTCTGGGATGTAGGACCCTTTACAAATAAGACCCTGGGAATACATAATCGTGGTCACATAGGCCCCTAGGAATAAAGACCTCTGGGAACATATAGACCAGGCAAACTAGAACCCTGAGAACACAGGGCAATAAAAACAAAGAACCTCAGAAACTTAAGATCTTGGTAAGCCCATGGGAATTCTGGGAACTCTGGGATATAGGACCCTTTACAAATAAGACCCTGGGAATACATAATCTTGGACACATAGACCCCTAAGAATAAAGACCTCGGGGTTAATATATAGACCAGGCAAACTAGAACCCTGAGAACATGGGGCAATAAAAACAAAGAACCTCAGAAACTTAAGATCTTGGTAGGCCCATGGGAATTCTGGGAAATCTGGGATGTAGGACCCTTTCCAAATAAGACCCTGGGAATACATAATCGTGGTCACATAGGCCCCTAGGAATAAAGACCTCTGGGAACATATAGACCAGGCAAACTAGAACCCTGAGAACACAGGGCAATAACAACATAGCTCCCTGGGAATATAGGACCATGGAAAAATAAGACCTAGAACATAGACTTACATAGAACCCTGTGATTATAGAATTCTGGGAATTATTGCCATTGTCATCGTTTAATATTCCGCCTATCTTGAACCTGGTGACCCGTGTGAGTCGAGAGAGGAGGGGGCGGGGACAGATGACTCTCTCCAGTGTTTGCTAATGGTATTAGATAGATAGATATACAGACAGGCAGACAGATAGATAGATAGATAGATAGATAGATAGATGGTAGACCCGTATGACCATACGCTTCCATACACCTGCAGATTCAGCTACTTCCTTCACACTATGGTCTTTGGCCACGCCCACATGCCCAGTCCCTCCTTTTAGCCAATCATTAACATCTGCTCTGGAGCCAGATGGAGTTCCACACATGGAACGAGACATTCCCTGCACTGTAGCACCTCTTCCCAATCTATGCATCCCGTCACTCACACCCCACAGGTATATATAGCCCCATTATCCATGTGCAGCGCCATCTGCTGTAGCCGGAAGGTACTACCACCTATCTCCGCTGAGCTTTTTTGATTTATTGACTGGATTTCAAGTCTCAAAACACAAATGCTACGAATGACTGTTTGCTCCTCGGTAATTATGATGTTGAAATTCGTCTCTGTTGTTGGAAGCAGGTGTTGTGAGACGGCAGTTCCAGATGTGGAAGCCCACAGTCAAGTTCACTACTCTGAAATTGAGAATTTTACTTGCATGATTGATCATTTTAATTAAGATGCCCTCACGCACACTTGCTTTTGTTTTGTTGGAGGGCACATACGTTCCCATTCGGAAGCGGTGGAGTCCGGGGAGTTCGGGAATTTTCTCAGTAATTTATTTTGCATTTTAATCCATATGCCTCCATGGGGCCTGGCCGTGTTCCTCAGAGTAAGATTTACTGAGAGTGCTCAAGTGTTCCATGAAATGAATGATATTCATGGACTTCTCAATTAAAGATATTTGTGTATGCGGGTATTAGACTCCACGGAGAGAGGAAAGATCCTCGTGTGGACTTCCCACTGGAGGTATAAGCTTATAGGATCCACTGGAGCCAAATCCAGTGAGCCCTAGGGTGTTTGCCAGTAGGCTCCAGTATGGTATGGTATAGTATAATTCGCAATCAGAGTCATATAAATGGAAGGTCAGGAAAGCATGGAAGCACAAGTTATAGGACGATATTCCAAATTCCAAAAGAACTATGCTAAATTAAAGGTCTCAAATGTTAAGGTCTAGAGTCTAGAGGGTATAGCTTGGAATCCTATCACCACACAGTTCCTGCAGATGGTGCAGTAGGGGTGGAGGTGGAGGGACACCAGGCCTTCTGGACGTGTTACACCAAACCGTTCATCTTGGTGCTGACCACGGTGCCTCCGCACACGGATTCGTTGGGCGTCTCCACCAAGACTAAAGCGGGACTCGTCACTGAAGATGACCCGCTGCCATTCTGAGTCACTCTATGACAGTCTGGTACGACACCACTGCAGTCTTTGGTGACGGTGACGTGGTGTTAAGGACAGTCGTGTTAATGGTCTGTGTGCATGTGGTCCTGTGTGGTGCAGCCGTCTACCGATGGTGCTGCACTAACAGGATGACTGATGGAGGACACCACTGATCGCTGAGTGTCCCCAGTCGTGGCTGTTGGGTCAGTCAGGTACAGAGATAAGGCCCGTCCTTGCTGACCTCACATGCATGGCCGAGCGTGAAACTTGAATCATGGGTATGTCTCTTAATGTCAAACCTGCACACCAAGTTTCACTCCTGTGGGTTGATCCCTTCTGAGTGCAGATACTTGGCAACTGTTCCTTTGATGATGTATATATCTGTATATATGTATATATATATATATATATATATATATATATATATATATATATATATATATATATGTGGGTGGGTGTGTGGGTGGATGGGTGGGTGTAATAGAATTCCTGGTATGTGTGGTCCACTGGCGGCAGTGCTGGTTATAGAGTCTGACAGCTGCTGAAAGTAAGGACCAGCGATGCCTCTCCTTCATGCACTTTAGATGAAGCAGCCTGTCACTGGAGAAGCTCCCCGGTGATGTCAGAGTGCTCTTCACGAGGAGGGTGTTGCTGTCCGTCATGGATGACAGTTTAGCCATCATCCCCCTCTTTAGCAGCACCTCCACGAAGTCAAGGGCACATCCCAAGACAGAGCTGGACTTCTTGATCAGTTCGTTAAGCCTCTTCCGAAATGCTGCTGCACCAGTAGACCACTCCCCTAAAAAGGTCTTGAGGAGTGGCCCCTCCTCTGTCTCCTCAAAGTAGAATGCCTACGAATGAAGATCTACAATCCGGAGTTCCGATTCGGATTCTTCTGGTTCTACAGTTTCTGAAGGTTCATTGATGTTCCCTCAACACTCTGGTAATGGGATGAGCATGTTTGACCTCCTGAAGTTTTTTTTTAATGTGAAGGGAAACAGGACTAGCATAGATGCTAATAACATTAGCAAACTGTCAATCAGTTTACCTGTATATTCACATAGCAAATGGACCAACCTGAAGTTGCCAGTTGAGTGCAGCCCAGATGAACCAATAATCCCTTGTGACAGCGCCGTACGTCTCGGGAGGGTTGGTGGAGTGTGTGTGCCTGTGAAAGTCCACCACCAGCTCTTGGGTTTTCGCTGCGTTGCTCTGGTGACAGTTCCGTTGGCACCAGTCTACAAAGTCCAGTACCGGCTCACTGTACTCCTTGTCATCCCCATCCGTGATGAGGCCGACGAGTCCTCAGAGAACTTCTGCTTGTGACAGGTGGTGGAGTTTTGGTGGAGTTCTGCAGTGTAAGGAGTGGAGAGGAATAGGGGCCAGAACTGTTCCCTGGGGAGCCCCTGTACTGCAGACAACCATATCCTTGAATCATAGAAACGTCTAGAATTGGAAATTTTAGGTTTGAAGGTTTATGATGAAAATGGAAGCATATTGAATTACCGGTCTAGAATTAGAAGGATGGAGTTAGGTAGTATAGGTTTGGAGGGCATATATTCAAATATAGCATCATCGTACATTCCAAAGAGCTAGAATTAGAAGGTCTAGACATAGAAAATCAGTCTTGAATGATACGATCTAGAACCATCTCATAGGTTTGTATTGGATAGTTTCAGAACCACATTCACAGGAACAAGAGGCCTAGAATTAGAAGGTCTAGAATTTAAAGTTCAGAGTTAGCGGTTCTAGATTTGTACAGTATAGTTTCAAAATTGGAATCATATAGAACCAAAAGTACTCGAATTAGAAAGTCTAGAACGTGAATGTGTAGAATTAGAAGTGTGTTGCCAGTTATGGGTTGGTAAAGTTGGAAAACTGGAATCATATTGAATTAAAGGTCTAGAATTAGACGTATAGAGTTATAGGTTTGTCACATATACATTCAGATATAGCTTCATATAGCTTCGTAGAATCAGAGGAACTAGACTTATAAGGTCTAGAAATGCAAAGTGTTGAATCAGGAGAATCCAGAATCAGGTTATGGGTTTGTATGGGATGTATAGAATTAGATGGTCTAGAATAGAATCAAGTTCTAAGTATGTACAGTGGGGTGCGAAAGTTTGGGCAGCCTTGTTAATTTTCCTGATTTCCCTTTATGAAGCATTGGTTGTTTGGATAAAAAAATTGCGTTAAATATATCATATAGGGGACAAACACAGTGATATTTGAGAAGGGAAAAATGGAGTTTATATGATTTACAGAAAGTGTGCAATAATTGTCTAAACAAAAGTAGGCAGGTGCATAAATTTGGGCAACACAAAAAAAACCTTTAGTAGATCCTCCTTTCGCAGAAATAACAGCCTCTAAACGCATCCTATAGCTTCTAATGAGAGTCTGGATTGTGGCTGATGGTATTTTAGACCATTCCTCTTTAAACAACATCTCTAGTTCATTCAGGTTTGATGGTATCCGAGCATGGACAGCTCTCTTTAAGTGACACCACAGATTTTCAATAATACTCAGGTCTGGGGACTGAGATGGCCATTCCAGAACGTTGTACTTGTTCCTCTGCATGAATGCATTAGTAGATTTTGAGCAGTGTTTAGGGTCGTTGTCTTGTTGGAAGATCCAGCCCCGGTGCAGCTTTAGCTTTGTCACTGATTCCTGGACATTGGTCTCCAGAATCTCCTGATATTGACTGGAATCCATGCATCCCTCAGCTTCAACAAGATTCCCAGTCCCTGTACTGGCCACACAGCCCCACAGCATGATGAACCCACCACCAAATTGACTGTAGGTAGCAGGTGAATTAGAATCACGTAATCAGAAGCTATAGATTTGTAAGTTGTAGATTTGGAGTCTTATAGAATCTTAGAATTTTTTTGAATTTCATAAAATCAGAAGTGATCAGTTCAGAAGGTGTACATTTTAAAGGGTGTAGATTCAGTAGCTGTAGGTGTAACAGGTCTCAAACCGGAAGGTATAGATCTGATTCACTTTGAATCATGTATATAGAATTAGAAGAATGTCTAGAATCAAGAGCTCCAGAAGGTTACATTGACTTTTCCTCAACAGCCTGGATCTGGGAAGAGTGTGATTGACCTCCTGAAGTTATTATGAGGGGATGAGGACTAGCATAGATGCTAATACTGTTAGCATTGTTGGATAAAGCTAAAATTAGCATATCATTCTGAGGGTTCTTCAGGAGCGCTAGGTATCTCCACGAGCTTCCAGCTGAATCCAGCCCAGATGAACTAATATTTGACATGTGATGGTGAGTTTGAGTTTCGTCCATGATGTCCTCCTCCTACTGAGAGGGAATGAACTTGCCCGTTGGGAATTCTGGGAATTTGTCTTGCGCTCTAAAGTAACTGAGTTTGCGGGGGAACATGAAGGAGGCTAGGCCGTGGCTTCCCTTCGCAACCTTGCCTGCCTCGTCGCCCGTGTGGGAGGAAGAAGCCATCTCCCGTGTGCCAGGTGTGAGAGTGTATTTAATTGACCGCTCCGTGCACGGAGTCGGCGCCCGGCGACCCCAGCGGATCCCGTCCCTCCCTCCGGCGATCAGAATTGATGGCACCCCTCCCCTTAGCACTCTTCTGGAGGAAAGCGCGCCTTTGGTGTTGCTCTCCCCGTCCGCCTGCTTACTGATTGCTTCTCGAGGGGTCAAGGCTCGGGTCAGGCTCACTACTTACTCTTCCCACCTCCCTCGCTGTCCCTCTACCTATTCCTCTCTCTCTCTCTCAGCCCCATCAGTCTTCCATCCCTCCCTCCCTCTCTGGCTATTTTTCGTCGGTCTGTCTTCATCTGTATTTCTTTCTCCCGTCTGCCTTGCTGTCTCTCCAGGCTCCCTCTGCCTCCCTCCCTCCCTCCCTCTCCCGCTTTTCTCTCCCCTCAGGCTAGGTTCTTTGATTCATCTGATGTCGCTCTAGATGAACACATTACCGTGGCCTCGCTAAAGCTGCCCGTGACCGGCGATGACTCTGTTTTCCCGGCAGGCGCGTAATTGACAGCTATTTCTGAGGAGGCACTCAAGGCCGTGACTGCTTTTGCGCCGATTAGCTTTTTATTAGCCGAATGGCGGGAATGGTAATTAGCTAGGCTCGTTTAAACATTTAGTCTGGGAGCTTCCCCAGGGTGAGTGTCAAAGCGGGGAGAGGGGGCTTCGGGTGGGCAAAAAGAGCCACAAAGAAACACAAGGAATGATCAAACGCTCAGGAATCAGGCGGGATGGAGCGAGGAGCCAAGGGTTACCCGGCTTTCACTGATGGCGTGTAGTCTTCCTGTAATAGAAGCTGGTTTTATGTTTGAGCTGTTGAAACAACCTTTAGCCACTGACACTTTGAAGGTGGACTATGAAACTAGTGCCGACTGTCAACATCCACGGATTCCGAGGGGATAAAAATTCCGAATGTTTTGCAGCCGTAGTTGCTTTAGGCAAGCAGTGCTTTATTGGCTGATTTTGATTGACCTTGATTGATCATGAGCTCAAATCAAAGTGGGTCCCCATGTTTACAAAACACATATAGACCATTTATTTACCATCTAAGCCCACCAGTGAACCTACGGGCTGACTGTAGAGACTCGGGTGGTCTTTACAGTGGTGGGGGTGATGGGAACCGAGGGTCTCCATGTTTACAAAACACATATAGACCATTTATTTACCATATAAACCCACCAGTGAACCTACGGGCTGATTGTAGAGGCTTGGGTGGTCTTTACAGTGGTGGAGGTGGTGATGGGAACCAGGGGTCTCCATGTACACAACACCAACACAGACTATCTAAACCCACCAGTGAACTTACAGGCTGATTGAAAAGACTTGGGTGGTCTTTACAGTTGTGTTGGTAATGGGAGCCAGGGGTCTCCATATCTAAAACACAAACATCTAAGCCTACCAGTGAACCTACAGATTGATTGGAGAGGCTTGGGTGGTCTTTACAGTTGTGTTGGTGATGGGAACCAGGGGTCTCCATGTCTAAAACACAAACACAGACTGTCTAAACCCGCCAGTGAACCTAAGGGCTGATTGTGGAGGCTTGAGTGGTCTTTACAGTGGTGGAGGTGGTGATGGGAGCCAGGGGTCTCCATGTTCACAACACCAACACAGACTATCTAAACCCACCAGTGAACCTAAGGGCTGATTGTGGAGGCTTGAGTGGTCTTTACAGTGGTGGAGGTGGTGATGGGAGCCAGGGGTCTCCATGTCCACAACACCAACACAGACTATCTAAACCCACCAGTGAACCTACAGATTGATTGGAAAAACTTGGGTGGTCTTTACAGTTGTGTTGGTGATGGGAGCCAGGGGTCTCCATGTCTAAAACACAAACATAGACTATCTAAACCCACCAGTGAACCTACAGATTGATTGGAGAGACCTGGGTGGTCTGTACAGTTGTGTTGGTGATGGGAGCCAGGGGTCTCCATGTCTAAAACACAAACATAGACTATCTAAACCCACCAGTGAACCTACAGATTGATTGGAGAGACCTGGGTGGTCTTTACAGTTGTGTTGGTGATGGGAGCCAGGGGTCTCCATGTCTAAAACACAAACATAGACTATCTAAACCCACCAGTGAACCTACAGATTGATTGGAGAGACCTGGATGGTCTTTACAGTGGTGGTGGTGATGGGAACCAGGGGTCTCCATGTCTAAAACACAAACATAGACTATCTAAGCCCACCAGTGAACCTACAGATTGATTGGAGAGACCTGGGTGGTCTTTACAGTTGTGTTGGTGATGGGAGCCAGGGGTCTCCATGTCTATAACACAAACAAAGACTATTTAAGCCCACCAGTGAACCTACAGATTGATTGGAGAGACCTGGGTGGTCTTTACAGTTGTGTTGGTGATGGGAGCCAGGGGTCTCCATGTCTAAAACACAAACATAGACTATCTAAACCCATCAGTGAACCTATAGATTGATTGGAGAGACCTGGGTGGTCTTTACAGTTGTGTTGGTGATGGGAGCCAGGGGTCTCCATGTCTAAAACACAAACATAGACTATCTAAACCCATCAGTGAACCTATAGATTGATTGGAGAGACCTGGGTGGTCTTTACAGTTGTGTTGGTGATGGGAGCCAGGGGTCTCCATGTCTATAACACAAACAAAGACTATTTAAGCCCACCAGTGAACCTACAGGTTGATTGTGGAGGCTTGGGTGGTCTTTACAGTGGTGGAGGTGGTGATGGTAAATCAGTGGAAAATCCGAAAGCAATGTCTTGTCCCCAAACTATCATAATATGCTGTGGGAATTTTGATAGGCCAAGGTCAGTGAAGGTCAAGGTCAATAAAAAGGAAGATATCGTGACTCTGCTTTAACGTGCTTTACAGTGAGTTTTTTGCGGTCTCCACCGAGACAGATGAGAACACGGACGCATGACAGGGAGCTTTCAGGGGTGGATGTCTGGTTCCATTCACCGCCACTGTGAACAGCTCTGAGTCAGTTCCTGTAGCCTGGGAAACCACTCTGAAAGATGTTTACGTCTTATCCGATGAATTACGCAGCCAGCTCCCTTTCAGGGATGAAGCTGTTTGCTACAATAGGATAACATGACAAACTGTGGAAGATGTTTTCCGGGTGGGAAATTTGTCTGTGAGTCTGACTTCTTGTGTCGTCGCGAGAGGATCTGATTCATTTCGGCTTTCCTTTTCTCCGAGATCACAGCGGATGCATCATCGGCGCTGACATCCGCAGCCACGTAGAGAACAGATGCCGTGAGCGGAGCTGGTCGCTCCGTGCACAGCGACTCGTGGCGGGTGATTTTGCTCTAATGCTAAAAGGAAGAGACGCCTCGTTATGCCATCTGTACCGACGAGGTTCCTCCAACATCTGTAGAAGCCCCCACGTACGTCTGGGAACGCGCCTGACTGCGCTCCTCTTCCGTAGCCTGTCTGTTCCGCACGACGCCCATAACGGAAGACGGGTTCCCGTTTGGAGAGGGAGCAGTGTCCATTCAGGGTGGGCTTGTTTGGTTTGCCGTATGGCCCATGTAAGGACCCTGCGGCCGGGCTGGAAATGGTCAAGGGGAAGAGCGGAAAGGTCGAGTGGCTGGATAGTATGCTGCATAGACTGAATATCAAGGAGTTAGTATTCTTCTGTGCTGTGTTGGTGATGGGGGGATTCGGGTGAGGGGGTTACTGAGGGGCCGTGAAGGGTTTTCCAGATCTCTCCGAGAGGCCGTTTTGTCAGACCCTGCTTCAACTCCTGTTCCAATTTCATGCGTGTTAGAGAAGCACATTCACTTTCTTCTTTCCTTCTTTCTTTCTATTTCGAGGCAGTGTAGGAGGGGGGAGGGAGAGACGCAGAGGTGCAGTCTGGAAGAAAGAGGGACATCATATGATGTGTAAAAAAAACAAGTGGAAAAAAATTTAATGAGAGAGAGAAAGGGAGAGAGTGAGAGACAGAGACTGTGGGTGGAGAGAGGAAGTGGGAGAAAGACACAAAGGGAGAGAGAGAAGGAGAAAACGAAATAAGGGAGGGAGAGAAATGGGGAGATGGAGAGAGAGAGAGAAATGAGAGCAAGTGAGAAATAAATATGAGAGAGAGAGGGAGAGAAAAGGGGAAGAGAGAGAAATGAGAGAGAATAAGATAAGAATGAGAGAGAAATGGGTGAGAGGGAGAGGGAGAGAAAGGGGGAGAGAGAGGGAGATAAATGGGTGAGAATAAGATAAGAATGAGAGAGAAACAGAGAGACAGAAATGGGAGAGAGGAAGAGGGAGATAAATGGGGAGAGAGAGAGAGAGAAATGCGAGAGAGAGGGAGAGGGGGAGAGAGAGAAACAGCGAGAGAGAAATGCGAGAGAGAGGGAGAGGGGAAAGAGAGAAACAGAGTGAGAGGGAGAGGGGAGAGAGAGAAACAAAGAGAGAGAAATGCGAGAGAGAGGGAGAGGGGAGAGAGAGAAATGCGAGAGAGAGGGAGAGGGGAGAGAGAGAGAAACAGAGAGAGAGGGAGAGGGGAGAGAGAGAAATGCAAGAGAGAGGGAGAGGGGAGAGAGAGAAATGCAACAGAGGGAGAGGGGAGAGAGAGAAACAGAGGGGGAGAGGGGAGAGAGAGAAATGCAGGAGAGAGAAATGCGAGAGAGAGGGAGAGGGGAGAGAGAGAAATGCGAGAGAGAGGGAAAGGGGAGAGAGAAAGAAACAGAGAGAGAGGGAGAGGGGAGAGAGAGAAATGCGAGAGAGAGGGAGAGGGGAGAGAGAGAAATGCAACAGAGGGAGAGGGGAGAGAGAGAAACAGAGGGGGAGAGGGGAGAGAGAGAAATGCGAGAGAGAGGGAGAGGGGAGAGAGAAACAGAGAGAGAGAGAAATGCGAGAGAGGGGGAGAGGGGGAGAGAGAGAAACGAGAGAGAGAGAAATGCCAGAGAGAGGGAGAGGGGAGAGAGAAATGCGAGAGAGAGGGAGAGGGGAGAGAGAGAGAAACAGAGAGAGAGAGAAATGCGAGAGAGGGGGAGAGGGGGAGAGAGAGAAATGAGAGAGAGAGAAATGCGAGAGAGGGGGAGAGGGGAGAGAGAGAAACAGAGTGAGAGGGAGAGGGGAGAGAGAGAAATGCGACAGAGGGAGAGGGGAGAGAGAGAAATGCAAGAGAGGGGGAGAGGGGAGAGAGAGAGAAACAGAGAGAGAGAGAAATGCGAGAGAGGGGGAGAGGGGAGAGAGAAACAGAGAGAGAGAGAAATGCGAGAGAGAGGGAGAGGGGAGAGAGAGAAATGCAACAGAGGGAGAGGGGAGAGAGAGAAACAGAGGGGGAGAGGGGAGAGAGAGAAATGCGAGAGAGAGGGAGATGGAGAGAGAGAAACAGAGAGAGAGAAACAGAGAGAGGGAGAGAGTAGGTGGTGATGTGTTATATCTGCTGGTCTGTCTGTATCTGCAGTGGAGCGGGGGTCAGAGGAGGTGATGTCTCAGAGTGCTAGTAAGCGAGTGAGTGTGCGAGTAAGCGAGTGAGTGTGCGAGTAAGCGAGTGAGTGAGTAAGCGATTAGTTAAGCAAGTGAGCGATTGACTAAGTGAGTCAGTGAGTGTGTGAATGAGAGAGTGAGTGTGCGAGTGAATGAGAGAGTGAGTGTGCAAGCGAGCAAGTAAGTGACTAAATGAGTGAGTGAGTGAGTGAGTGAGTGAGTGAGTGGGTGAGTGAGCGAGCGAGCGAGTGAGTGAGCGAGTGAGTGAGTGAGTGAGTAAGTGAGCGAGTGAGTGACTAAATGAGTGAGTGGGTGAGTGAGTGAGTGAGTGAGTGAGCGAGTGAGTGACTAAATGAGTGAGTGGGTGAGTGAGCGAGTGAGCGAGTGAGTGAGTGAGTGGGTGAGTGAGTGAGTGAGCGAGTGAGTGACTAAATGAGTGAGTGGGTGAGTGAGTAAGCGAGTGAGCGAGTGAGTGGGTGAGTGAGCGAGCGAGTGAGCGAGTGAGTGAGTGGGTGAGTGAGCGAGCGAGTGAGTGAGTGGGTGAGTGAGCGAGCGAGTGAGCGAGCGAGTGCGGTGACAGTAAACACATTCATCAGCAGCCCTGTCACACGAGCGTCCACCTCAGCACGTCCGGCGCCGGGCAGTAGCTCCCTGCAGTGCTGACTGTAGTTTTAGTGGTTTTGGTGGACCGTAAGTTCTGGCTACACCACAGCACCCATATACCTAAAGGTGCGGGCTCTCACGCGTCCTAACTGCCTGCTCTGGTGACTGAGGTGTTGGGGATCCAGCACTAAACGACTCTTCTGTATTGCCACAAACGAAGAATGTACTTCCATAAAAGTTCCACCAGGTGGCGCCACATGTTTGGTAGACGGAGGAATTCAAACTTGCCAGGTAGCCACACAAAGTGCGGCTTCAGTTCATATGTTCACTATAAGAAGTGACTTACCGCCATGAGAGCTCGAGAGGAAACATCGGCTAGGCTGATAACGTGGTTAGCATGAATGCTAGCAGGAACACCGTCCCAGGGCCAGCTAGCTGTGTGGTCATTTATAAGGTCCTGCCTGGACGTTAAGTCTGTCTGTCATGCGTTATTTTCGTTCTCCTGATCTCCTATCAGATTCACTACACCAGCTCCATCACCTGGCCCTCGTCGCTCACCCAGTGACCACTCTGTTAGCGCCAGCCGCTAGCCGACAGCACCTCGCCCAAAGAGAATTATTAAACCAACAAAAAGCATTAACGGCCCTGGGAAAAAACGAGCCGTCCGCCGCAGGCCCCCTCTCCCTGTCCCTTAGAGTTATGGACGCAGCGCCCCTCGGGCCGCCGCAGAGGCAGAGGGGCCACGGGAGCCGCCATAACTTAGATAACAATCCCCACCAACGACAATCCAGACGCTCCAGTAATGTCTCCTAGCAGAGTGATAAACCCTGGACTCTGTTCGGGCTCGCCGGCCAGGCTGAGTTATCGGTCTCCTGAGCAGGTGGGAGCTTTTTCTATCCCCCCCTCCAGATTTCAGCTCTATCACTGAGCCTCAGCCCGACAATCAAAACCCACAGATCGGTCCAGCTTCTGACGCCCGAGGGGAAGCGGGTCTGTCTTTAAGGAGGACAGATTATTCTCATTTTCCATCATTTCTATTTTTGGGTTCAATTTCCCCTCACCTGTATTCTGCTAGAGCTCCTGTGTCTTTAAGCCCCGCCTCCTGAAGAGCCCACTGTGCTCTGATTGGTCTGTTCTTTTACAAGTCTGCAACGGTATCGGTTCTTTCGTATCAGTTTGATCCATAGTCCGATCCTGAAAGTCCGGTAGAACCACCTGGTAGATCCGCCTTCTGAAGCTGGACTGGAGCAGGACGTTTCAGAGCAGTCCCTTGTTGTTGTACTGGTTGAGCTGTCTGTCTGTCTTGCTGGTAGGCGGGCAATAAGAACTGTGCTACGAGATGATGTCACCGTGTTACAGAGGATAGGGCTGGAATTCCAGGAGGTGTAGCTGGGAAAACTGGCTGACTGACCCAGCAGCCACCATTACAGACCTCCATTGAGCAGTGGAGTCCTCCATGAGTCATCCTGTTAGTGCAGCACCATTGGCAGACGGCTGCACCACGCAGGACTCCATGCACACAGACCGTTACCACGGCTGCCCTTAACACCACGTCACCGTCACCAAAGACTGCAGTGGTGTCGTACCAGACTGGCATGGAGTGACTCAGAATGGCAGCGGGTCATCTTCAGTGACGAGTCCCGCTTTAGTCTTGGTGGAGACGCCCAACGAACCCGTGTGTGGAGGCACCGTGGTCAGCACCAAGATGAACGGTTTGCTGTCACACGTCAAGAAGGTCTGGTGTAGCTCCACCTCCAACCCTACCTCACCATCCGCAGGAACTGTGTGAGGGTGTTGAAGCTGTATGGGATGGATTATCACAGGACTCCATTAGGAACCTCTACAGCTCCATACCGAGACGTCTGGCGTGTTGGGTTAGCGAACACGGCGGCTCAACGCCATACTGAGAGACAGACTTCTGTATGTGTAGCTCAATAAATATTGATCATGTCAGTCTAAATTCATCATCAGTTATTGATCCTGGTCACCTTTATCTTAATTCCCAACACCACCGCACCCCCACACCTCCTTCTGGGTGCAGCTGTACTTCTGATGATCAGTGTATTTCCTTTGGGAGTTGGGTGATAGAACAGTACCGTGCGGTGTGAGTGTGGGTCAGGGCTGCCGCTGTATCGGCCAAACCTGCTGATTGGCATGCTGATGAATGCTGACGGATGACGCTGTGCCTCTCTGAAGCAAGCCTCCCAGACCGGCTGCGGTGCTGAGGGGACTGAAATGTGGCTAATTGAGCCCGTTTTAGTCCAGTCATCAGCAAAAAGCTGAGCACTCTCACGCCTCCAGAATGCCCGCAGGACAGGAGGAGCGCCGGCCTTCCCTCTCGCATACAAATGGAAAATCAGCCGCGCGGAGGAGCACGTCTCCAGAGTTTCCTCACAGCACCGATGATTACGCTTCACATCACTCAGGAGTTAATTGATACATTCGACACTAACGTCTACAGTCAGCACCAACAGCAGGACCTCCAGTACCACCTCATTAGCTGGCCACTTTATCAGAAACACCCACCTTCTATTTTGACTAGCTGGCCACTTTATTAGAAACACCTACCTTGTACTTTGACTAGCTGGCCACTTTATTAGAAACACCTACCTTGTACTTTGACTAGCTGGCCACTTTATTAGAAACACCTACCTTGTACTTCCCCTCACTGGCCACTTTATTAGAAACACCTACCTTGTATTTCCACTAACTGGCCACTTTATTAGAAACACCTACCTTGTATTTCCACTAACTGGCCACTTTATTAGAAACACCTACCTTGTATTTCCACTAACTGGCCACTTTATTAGAAACACCTACCTTGTATTTCTACTAGCTGGCCACTTTACTTTGACTAGCTGGCCAGAAACACCTACCTTCTACTTTGACTAGCTGGCCACTTTATTAGAAACACCTTCTACTTTGACTAGCTGGCCACTTTATTAGAAACACCTTCTACTTTGACTAGCTGGCCACTTTATTAGAAACACCTACCTTGTATTTCCACTAACTGGCCACTTTATTAGAAACACCTACCTTGTATTTCCACTAACTGGCCACTTTATTAGAAACACCTACCTTCTACTTTGACTAGCTGGCCACTTTATTAGAAACACCTACCTTGTATTTCCCCTCACTGGCCACTTTATTAAAAACACCTACCTTCTACTTTGACTAGCTGGCCACTTTATTAGAAACACCAGCCTTGTACTTCCCCTCGCTGGCCACTTTATTAGAAACACCTGCCTTGTATTTGCACTAACTGGCCACTTTATTAGAAACACCTACCTTGTATTTCCACTAACTGGCCACTTTATTAGAAACGTCAACCTTGTATTTCCACTAACTGGCCACTTTATTAGAAACGCCTACCTTGTATTTCCACTAACTGGCCACTTTATTAGAAACGTCAACCTTGTATTTCCACTAACTGGCCACTTTATTAGAAACACCCACCTTGTACTTCCACTAACTGGCCACTTTATTAGAAACACCTACCTTCTACTTTGACTAGCTGGCCACTTTATTAGAAACACCTACCTTCTACTTTGACTAACTGGCCACTTTATTAGAAACACCTACCTTGTATTTCCACTAACTGGCCACTTTATTAGAAACGCCAACCTTGTATTTCCACTAACTGGCCACTTTATCAGAAACACCTACCTTGTGGCGTTTCCTGAGTGCATCTTCGAATATAAGTGTTTATAGACTTTGTGCTAATGAGATGAATGAGCTGCCGTCTCTAAAGTCGTCCTGGCCGTTATCTGTTCCTCTGAATGCCTAAGTGCTGAATCAGGTATGCGCAGACTGTCACCTGTTCCTTGGAATGTAACTGTGCAATCAACACTTTCAGACTAACTTTCTGCAGGAGATCCGTGTCGTTGTTATGCTGCATCACGCCTCACGCTAGCAGCGCGTTGAATTAGCGATGCCGCTCGCCTCTTCCCTGGAACCGCCGTGATGTATTAAACGTCCCCCGCCGAGTGATTGATCGCGGCTGAATTGCTGACCGGTGGAGAAACGCTACACCTCTTCTCTCCCGCAGAATATGCACAAGCCTCGCGGCCTCGTCTTTCTTTGTCCGCCGCTAAATCGTGGCGAGGCTAAATCATGCCGAGGGGACAGAAGCCTTTCATTTGTACCACGCTTCCGGGTGATGAATATGCGGGTCCGATCCGAGCGTCTAGATGGTTCACCTGCGGAAGGTTTATGTTTGTTACGGATGTGCTGCCCTGACGATATCAGCGCCGAGGATTCCACAGGACTCTCCGGTGACATCTCTGCTGATTGCGGCTCCTCGTCCCCTTTGGCTCGTGTAGAAGGCTTCCCTCATCAGGACATATCTCAGATAGGCAGGGGGAAGTTAAAATCAAATTTGAGAGGGAGAATCTCGATTAGAGGTGATTTTGGGGAATAAACTGTTTGGCTCTGTGCCAGAAATCTGCTAGTACAGACTCCATTAAAACCTCATTGAGTTCTGTAGCTCTGTGTTAAGCGCTTAAACACTTCCCTGCTCCTCATGCATTCCAGCATTCCAGTGGAATTCTCAAGCCACTTAGAGAAAGTACACACATAAGTCTAATGAAGTGTCCAGTTAGTGGAAGTACAGGGTCAGTGTTTCTAATAAAGTGGCCAGTTAGTGGAAGTGCAGGGTCAGTGTTTCTAATAAAGTGGCCAATTAGCGGAAGTACAGGGTAGGTGTTTCTAATAAAGTGGCCAGTTAGTGGAAGATCAAGGTTGGTGTTTCTAATAAAGTGGCCAGTTAGTGGAAGTACAGGGTCAGTGTTTCTAATAAAGTGGCCAGTTAGTGGAAGTACAGGGTCAGTGTTTCTAATAAAGTGGCCAGTTAGTGGAAGTACAGGGTCAGTGTTTCTAATAAAGTGGCCAGTTAGTGGAAGTACAGGGTCAGTGTTTCTAATAAAGTGGCCAGTTAGAGGAAGCACAAGGTTGGTGTTTCTAATAAAGTGGCCAGTTAGTGGAAGTACAAGGTGGGCATTTCTAATAAAGTGGCCAGTTAGTGGAAGTACAGGGTCAGTGTTTCTAATAAAGTGGCCAGTTAGTGGAAGTACAGGGTCAGTGTTTCTAATAAAGTGGCCAGTTAGTGGAAGTACAGGGTCAGTGTTTCTAATAAAGTGGCCAGTTAGTGGAAGATCAAGGTTGGTGTTTCTAATAAAGTGGCCAGTCAGAGTAAGTACAGGGTCAGTGTTTCTAATAAAGTGGCCAGTTAGTGGAAGATCAAGGTTGGTGTTTCTAATAAAGTGGCCAGTTAGTGGAAGATCAAGGTTGGTGTTTCTAATAAAGTGTCCAGTTAGTCAAAGTACAGGGTCAGTGTTTCTAATAAAGTGGCCAGTTAGTGGAAGTACAGGGTCAGTGGTCAGTGTTTAATAATATCAAGGGTGGGCCAGTCAGAGTAGTGGGTCAGAAGATCAAGGTTGGTGTTTCTAATAAAGTGGCCAGTTAGTGGAAGTACAGGGTCAGTGTTTCTAATAAAGTGGCCAGTTAGTGGAAGTACAGGGTCAGTGTTTCTAATAAAGTGGCCAGTTAGTGGAATTACAGGGTCAGTGTTTCTAATAAAGTGGCCAGTTAGTGGAATTACAGGGTCAGTGTTTCTAATAAAGTGGCCAGTTAGTGGAAGATCAAGGTAGGTGTTTCAAATAAAGTGGCCAGCCTGTCAAAGTACATTGGCCAGGTATTAGAGGTTCATGGTAGGTGTTTCTAATAAAGTGGCCAGGGCAAGCTCACTAAACCAGATGCCAAATTATTTATAAGCTGCTGTGAAGCTCGTGTGAAGTTCCCTGCAGGCGTCTCATGCAATACTAGTTTAATATTGAGTGGAGGATGTTGTCGTTCGTGTCAGCTGCAGGTTTTTGAGATTTTGAGAATGTGAGAGTTCCTTCACTCTGCACTTTAAACAGGCTTTGTTCACTCTAGGTCGATGTCGTATCTGTTCAGAGCTATATTTATCCCATTATGAAAGTTTATGTCTTTAATGTCTACCTAAGAGGCTCTGAACCGTCTCCCAGTCCATGGGGGATTGGTCTACGGAGCTTCCTGTTCACTCCGGTGAAATTGTCCTGTTTGTCTTAAAACCTCGTTTTGGTTCTCGTTTCAGTTCCTGCCAACATATACAAAGTTTCGGAGGACATCACTGTGAACGAAGGCAGCAACGTTACGCTGAGCTGCCTCGCTAACGGCAGGCCGGATCCCTCCATCACCTGGAGGCTGCTCAATCCATCAGGTGAGGGCGTGTTCGGGCCTTTACTTGATTTATAGCTGCTTCTGTAAGGTTTTGCCTGTGATGCTAATGTAGAAGCTGACTAGAACCCTATACCTCACCAATTAGCATCATGCTAACTTTATTAGCCTCATCACCTCAAACCCCAGTGAGTACTGGCAGCCCTTCAGGACAGGACGGTCGTAATATCTTTACAATACGCTTAATACCATAATAAATCAATAGTAGTTACTTAACTGTTTATTACTACATTATTAAGCAGTTACTAAGATGAAATAGACACTTTCCAGGTCGGTTAGTTAATTAATAACCATATTTTAGCTTGATAAGATCAGTTATTGGATTCATAAGGCTTGCATGATAATGATGTAGGGTATACAAACATACAAGTGTTCTAGGAAGTCTTTATGCCATATTAATTACAGCTTAATAAAGTAGTAATAAGCAGCCAGTTATAACATTTGGGTGCCTCAATTAACTGCTGTTGGACTTGAAAATGTTCATACAACAGGTTCACAAGCCTTTGATGTGTTATACACAGTAACAATTGCTGTGTAAAATGCTAACTTCATATTATTACTGCTTAATAAAGTAGTTATAAGCAGTTAGTTAATCAATAACAAGTTATTTGCATTATAAGTCATTCAATTCATAAGTCTTATGAAAACAACTACATCTAAGAGGTTCACACAGTTACGATGTAGTATTCACAAATATGCAGCTGCTCTGGGAAAGGGCTTATTACCTTATCACCTCAATTACTGGTTAATAGACTAGTAATAAGCAGCCAGCTAATTAATACCAATTACATTAATGAGCTTTAACAGGGCATAATGATTACTAACAGGTTTGCATGATTATAACCCAATACACAAATACTAGTGGTCTGGAAAATTATACTTTCACCTTAGTTAGCTACTTGCAGTTATAATAAAAAATGAATTTATTAATTTTATAATTTATTAAAATATTAATTAATTTATTGTGTTAATTCATAAAAAGCTCTTCACTTGATGAGTAGATTCATGTTTTAATTGGTATTAATGATATCACAAATATGCAAGTGTTCCACAAAGGGCTTATTTCACCTCAGTTACTGCTTAATAAAGTAGTAATAAGCTGCCAGCTAATTAATAGCGGTTGGAATTATGAAATTAAGGTTTAGAAAAGTGTAATGTCTAATGGGATTGTTATGCAAGTTAATTAAATATTTAAGTGCTCTGGAAACGGCTTTATTTAATATTAGTTCATGCTTAATAACAGTCAGGGGCATTAGTCATAATTGATAAGGTGGGTGAGGCTTCATAAAGCCATAACAGTGGACACCAACTTCTTCTAGACATCGTTTATAGAGAGCAGTATGTTGGATAAGCTGACTGGGCAGTAACTGAACCGTAACTGTACCTGTAACACCACCACCAGCACCAGTAACAGCTGGGACTGGACGGGGCATGTACTGGAGGAGTTTCTGGATGTAGCTACATCAATGTTCAGACACTCCTACATCAAATAGTTGGTCCAGATTTGGTGGAAGCCTTCCCTGGCACAATTCCGAGCAGAATTCCCTGTAGACTGGGATTTTATCCACTGCTGGTAGACCCGTATGATCGTACGCTGCTTCCACACACCTGCAGATTCAGCTACTTCCTTCACACTATGGTCTTTGGCCACGCCCACATGCACTCACTCCTTTTAGCTAGTCATTAGTATCTGCTCTGGAGCGTTTTCCACACATGGAACGAGACATTCCCTGCACTGTAGCACCTCTTCCCAATCTATGAATCCCGTCACTCACACCCCACAGGTATTTATAGCCCAATCATCCTTGTACAGCGCCATCTGCTGGAGCCTGGAGGTACTACCACCTTAAACACACACGGTGACTCATGTTTTGTCTGGTGAGCTCAGAGTGGAGTGGTAAAAGTTTTGGTTTGAGTCGGCGGCTCCGAGGCTCAGAGACAGACTGGTTTTCAAGGGGAATAGATTAAGAGTGTTTGATCTGTCTCTGGAATTGATAATCTCAAAGAGTCTTTTTTCTGAGATCAGATCAGCTCTTAGCATCTGATCAGATTCTTCTGGGCTTTCTGTTTCAGAGCACCTTTGAAAGGCGTATGCCGGTGGAGGTGTGCTTTGGTCGGGAGTATTTCTCTCTTGGGCTTTGGCAGATACTTAGTTGTTCTAATGAACACCGTGTGTGCTTCCTGATCTGTTCTCGCTGCGCCATGTAGGCATGAAGAACACTCTGCAGTTTGGATCCCCGGGACGGTGCCATTTTGGCGCCGGGAGCCTATGACAGATTATATTTCCTCCAGCGTTTGATGGCAGCTGGCTTTAGCTCACTAATGAATGTGTTTATTTGCTAAGTAACAAGAGAATGCCTAGAGCTGTCTGGATTGATTACCGCAGCACTTTTGGGGCTTTCGCTGCCGAGTTTTGGGAAACCAGTGCAGTGGATGTGTTGTGTGAATGAACTATACGTTTGATTATTTGAGGTTTTATCTGAAATTCTCTTCACACTACATCACACACTGTGTAATCCTATAGTCACTATATGATCTTTTGGGACTATACACTGTCGGACACTGTGCCATATTTACTCTATGATGCACTTTAGTAAGATGTGTTTGCTTAAGGAACCCTTCCGATCCTTACAATAGTGTTCTACATAGTGCTTTAACGAAGGGAATAGTGATTAGGGACCGTTGTTGTTACCTATGGAGTCCAATAAAGCTCTAAAGTAGGGAACAGTGCTTAGGGGGCATTACTGTTAACTATAATAGTGTTCTACATAGTGCACTAATGTAGGGAGTAGTGACTATAATAGTGTTCTACATAGTGCACTAATGTAGGGAGTAGTGACTATAATAGTGTTCTGCATAGTGCACTAATGTAGGGAGTAGTGACTATAATAGTGTTCTACATAGTGCTCTAATGTAGGGAGTAGTGACTATAATAGTGTTCTACATAGTGCTCTAATGTAGGGTGTAGTGACTAACAGTGTTCTACATAGTGCTCTAATGTAGGGTGTAGTGAGTGTAATAGTGTTCTACATAGTGTTCTAATGTAGGGTGTAGTGACTAACAGTGCTCTACATAGTGCTCTAATGTAGGGTGTAGTGACTATAATAGTGTTCTACATAGTGTTCTAATGTAGGGAGTAGTGACTAAAAGTGTTCTGCACAGTGTTCTAATGTAGGGAGTAGTGACTATAATAGTGTTCTAATGTAGGGAGCAGTGACTATAATAGTGTTCTACACAGTGTTCTAATGTAGGGAGTAGTGACTATAATAGTGTTCTACACAGTGTTCTAATGTAGGGAGTAGTGACTATAACAGTGTTCTACATAGTGCTCTAATGTAGGGAGTAGTGACTAACAGTGTTCTACATAGTGCTCTAATGTAGGGAGTAGTGACTATAATAGTGTTCTACATAGTGTTCTAATGTAGGGAGTAGTGACTAACAGTGTTCTACATAGTGCTCTAATGTAGGGAGTAGTGACTAACAGTGTTCTACATAGTGCTCTAATGTAGGGAGTAGTGACTAAAAGTGTTCTGCACAGTGTTCTAATGTAGGGAGTAGTGACTATAATAGTGTTCTACATAGTGCTCTAATGTAGGGAGTAGTGACTATAACAGTGCTCTAATGTAGGGAGTAGTGACTATAACAGTGCTCTAATGTAGGGAGTAGTGACTATAACAGTGTTCTAATGTAGGGAGTAGTGACTATA
This sequence comes from Prochilodus magdalenae, assembly GCA_024036415.1. Lineage (NCBI taxonomy): Eukaryota > Metazoa > Chordata > Actinopteri > Characiformes > Prochilodontidae > Prochilodus > Prochilodus magdalenae. Next base: position 369 of record JAMWET010006849.1, on the reverse strand, counting down.
ACAGTGTTCTACAAAGTGCTCTAATGTAGGGAGTAGTGACTATAATAGTGTTCTACATAGTGTTCTAATGTAGGGAGTAGTGAATATGGTAGTGTTCTACTACTGTATCTCTACTTATGCATTAGGGGGGATAGCGGAGGGGCCACATCGGGAAGAGGGCCGGGGGGGGGAGGGCGAACAAGTACAGAACACTACACTTCCTGTTGCGTTCGGTTTTGTGTCTGTCTAGCTTTGTCTTACTGCTGGGAGGGGTGGGGGGGGGGGGGGGGAAAAGTGAACACAGATTGATTTGGGCTGCCTGGTTACGAAGGGAGAGGGAGAGGACAGTCATCGTAGAGCGAAGGCGCGAGGCATGATAGCCGTGAGCAC
>JAMWET010006848.1:5000-22658 GCA_024036415.1 Prochilodus magdalenae | reverse complement strand
CTAAGACGGGTGCTGCCCCCTGGTGGTCGAGTCGTGCAGTACATCAGCACCATATGTAATTCCGAGAAGACAATAGGAACAATAGGGAAAGCATTGTAATATTCAGAATACTGTGGGGACAACAATTATTTTCAAAAACAAAAATAGACATTTCCAAATGTTTATCCTGAATTGATGAGTTGCAACAAAATCGTTTTTTAACTTTTTAACATAAGTATAAATAATATTAAAATTTGAAAGTTGGATTATTGTAGAGCTTAGTCATTTTATTATGTATTGTGTGTGTATATATATATATATGTAGTATATTATATAACATATTCATATTTTCAGTACACTGATTGTTTTATAGTATAATAGATAAAGACTTATAAATGTTTAAGATAGTTAATGTTTAATAATAGTTCTGGTTTTAAAATCCCTAATTACAGTTACAGTCAACAGCCGAATACATTTTAGATGGACCTCCTGATCTTCTCACTGCTGTTAGTAATGAACCTTGTTCTATCAGCTCCACTGCAGGGTAAGGAAGCTGCTCCATCCTCCTGTACAGCTCCACTCTGGAGGGTTTTAAGGTGGCCCGTATAATTCCAGGAGAGGGTTTTATGGTAGGTAGGTAGATAGATGGATGGATGGATGGATGGATGGATAGATAGATAGATAGATAGATAGATAGATAGATAGATAGATAGATACTTTATTGATCCCAGAGGGAAATTCAGGTGGCCTGTATAATTCCAGGAGAGGGTTTTAAGGTGGCCTGTGTAATTCCAGGAGAGGGTTTTAAGGTGGCCTGTGTAATTCCAGGAGAGGGTTTTAAGGTGGCCTGTGTAATTCCAGGAGAGGGTTTTAAGGTGGCCTGTGTAATTCCAGGAGAGATTTTTAAGGTGGCCTGTATAATTCCAGAAGAGGGTTTTAAGGTGGCCTGTGTAATTCCAGGAGAGGGTTTTAAGGTGGTCTGTGTAATTCCAGGAGAGGGTTTTAAGGTGGCCTGTGTAATTCCAGGAGAGATTTTTAAGGTGGCCTGTGTAATTCCAGGAGAGATTTTTAAGGTGGCCTGTATAATTCCAGGAGAGGGTTTTAAGGTGGCCTGTGTAATTCCAGGAGAGGGTTTTAAGGTGGCCTGTGTAATTCCAGGAGAGGGTTTTAAGGTGGCCTGTGTAATTCCAGGAGAGGGTTTTAAGGTGGCCTGTATAATTCCAGGAGAGGGTTTTAAGGTGGCCTGTGTAATTCCAGGAGAGGGTTTTAAGGTGGCCTGTATAATTCCAGGAGAGGGTTTTATGGTGTTTAATGTTTCTGGAACATGAGCACAGAGCTCAGCTCTCTAATAGAAGCTAGTGTGTGGTGCTGGTGTGAGGCGATCAGTGTCACTGCTTGACTGAGAATCGTCCACCAACCAATACTGTCCAGCCAACAGCACCCTCTGGGCGGTGTCCTGTGAGCACCGTCCTGTGGGCAGTGTCTGGACCAGAGGATGACCAACACTGCACTGTGCAGCAGCAGATGAGCTATCGTCTCTGGCTGTCCATCTACAAGGTGGAGCAGCAAGGTAGGAGTGTCTAATAGAGTGGACAGTGAGTGGACACAGTGTCTAAACACTCCAGCAGCACTGCTGTGTCTGATCCACTCACAGCGTATCTAGATAAGAGCGCCGGCTGCTGTTTACCTGGGTGCGGATTTACTGGCCTCGTAAAAACAGCTGAGCTCTTTAATAAGGGTCATCATGGTGAGTTGCTTTATAACCACATGAAGTGAAACAACCAGCCAGCCATCGGTTTTCACATTCCGCATATTATTGGCTGGCTGGTTGAAGTTTACCGTTGGTTACCCACACAAGCTCCTTACCCAGTGACCCTTATTCAGATACTGGAGTGTTACAGGCAGTGGTTGGTTTTTTCCATGTTTCCTCGTCAGCCTTTCTTCACTTTTCAGCATCTGACAGACATGTGCCCTTCATCCTGACCCTCTGACACGGCAACGGCAGCTTGTACGGTAGACTGGGTCATACAGTGATTTAAACAGTCCATAAATTCTAATGATGTAATCTAAATTATGTATTCCAATCATCAGTAGGAGCTTTTACTGCACCTGTAAGAGAGGAGCCTATCGGTTTGGTAAGAGGTTCTACATAATAAAGGACCTCAGCTAGCTGAATCATTTATAAATTATTTCAGCAGTATCAAGCTTATTTCTTAAACTGAATAGGCTAAATTATCTCCCAATATAGTAAGATGTCAAAATGTCAAAAATTTAATTAACAAAAAATCTGTCAGGGACAAAGGACCAGGACCGACACACGCATAGCTAAAAGCCAGATGGGCTTTATTAAACAATCGAGTAATTGAGGACAGCAACAAAACACGAACAGACCTGGAGGAAGAAGGCAAAACCGGGGTAGTCAGGCAGCGAGGGAACCAGAGTGGAAGGACAAGACAAGGGAATGGTCGATAGCCAGAACGCAGATCAAACGAGAAAGCTGACAGTGATAAAGCAAAAGAGGAGGTCTAAAAGAAAGGGAATGGAAAGCCAGAGTCAGGACACACAGCGCGGGACCACTCAGCGTGGCAAACTACGTTCGGCAACACTCCGCACCGAGCGAGTGTTCGTGAGAGGTATATATACTGGAGCTAAATTGGATTCAGCTGGGCAAAAACTCAGGAGACCTAGAGCGGAGCTGATTGGACGACTGGGGACATGTGGGTGTGACGTCATCGAGCGATGCCCTCTGGGAAGTTGAGTCCGGAGGAGGCGGTAAACCCGGAAGCGTGACGAAATTACATGAAACGTCTTGAAATAAGTGAAATAATCCTTAAAAAATCATAGAAATATGAGGCATTTCAACCAGATAGAAGATCATTCTGCATGCCAAGATATCATCTATGCTGAGCTGGACGTAGGTGACATCCGTAACTCGTACTACAAAAGGTGCACTGCATCACCTTTACCGGCCAAATGACCAGTGGGAAGAAACTGCAGTCAACAGAACGCCTTCATCTCAGTAATTTAGTTTACAGTTATTTTACAGTTTTAATCTGAGGGCAGTTTGAGATTGTGAGCTGTATAATCTGATGTTGTGGTATCTTATCTTAACAACCCAACATTACGAGCTAGCTGGCAGGAGTTACTGCTCCTCTCTTCTCAGGGAGATATTCCAGTTTCGGAGCATCATGTGATCAGAGTTGGCTCGTGCTGAGGTGGCTCTTTGGTTCCTCTAGTAAACAACTACATCCCACATACTTCATTTATGACTGAGTTTATCTGTAGTGCTTCTGTAAGTGTGCTTCCGCTGACACTGAGATCTCTGTAGTAGTGAAGCTCCAGTTAACCATTTACACAGAACACCATCCTGCAGGACACAGTGCTGCATTCACACTGACCGACTGTCCCTCCAACAAACTGCAGCCCAGCAGCACCAGCAGAGACACAGCCCTCATCCTGAACACGCTTCCTGTGTCTTCCAGTGGTAGACTCACATTTATAGTGTTCAGTGGTTAGGTATTAACTGTGGGTTAGTGTTGAGTAATTTGCTGCGGATCATGTGACTCAGTAATAACTGATAACGTCTCTTACCGGCCACATTAAACACCATATGAACATGGTTTGTTAGCTTCTCCACTGATTTGTCCTACATGTGGTATTGTGCTACCAGAGCTGCTGCTACAGTACAAACCCAGAAACAGTCAGAGAAGCTCAGTTCCCTCACACCCACACCAAATAAATTAAACCAGTACACAGTTTACAGTCCACCACTGGTTAAACATTACACCTCCAATCTAACACCAGCTTCCACATGTTAAACAGCGCAGTTAAACCAGGAGAGATTAGCTACAGCCACCGTTAGCATTAGCTCCGCTAGCATGCTGCCAGCACTGCTCTCCACAGAACAGGTTTGACTTTGACTAACAGAAGCTTTACTGATCATTGAGAAATATCACTAGCTGGTTGTCATTGGAGATCCCAATGAGCTCTAGGATAGGATACCCCCGAGGCCTGGGACGATTGGTCTTTTCTACCTCAGAGCGATGTAGAGAAACTTATGCGCTTGTTAATGCAGAGTTTGTCACTCAGGGTCCTCTTACTGGAGAGAACAGTCCATCTTACTGATGCCTTAGTCCCAACAAAGTGTTTGGTTTAACAGGTCTTCTTCTGAAACGGCTAGTCCCCGCTCCACACACACACCTTTCAGTTTGAGAAATGAATAGCAGTTGACTCTACCAGTAACATGGGAAGTTGGGTGAGTTTTCAAATTAGCAAATAAGTTACCATGTACTGTAAAGTTGGTCAGAGGTATCCCAGTCATGGTTACAGTTTCTAGGCTATAAAGGACTAACTGAGAGAACCAGCCACCCTGAGGCAGAGCAGTGCTGCAGCTCTAGTTAATCAAGAACACCAAAGATACATAGGTGAAGCAGTTATACATTGACCTTACCCTGAACTTGTATGTTAGTGTCTATTTTATTTTTAGGCTCCTTCCAGAGTTTACACTGTGAGACATTAAGGAAGAAGGGAATTAGACCAGGACCTCACACCTTTCACTTGATGACTGTAGGAATGTAGGATGAGGAACAAAAACTTTGACTGAGGAACAGAAGGGAGAGAATAAGCTATATAGGACGCCAGGAAAGCGGGAGGAGGAACTTGTGGTATGATCTTTGTTCTAAAGCTGTTATTCCATAACTCCACTTGTATCTGAGTTTTGATCTCACTTCATCACAGCTGGCCGTGTTCCCTGTGTTTGGACAGACTCTGACTTACATAAGGTCTGAGAGTGAAGCTCTTACATGAGCAGCTCTGTGGTCTGAGGGATCTGGTTCTGATTGGGTAGCTGATGCTTTAGTACTGCAGAGACCTCAGTATCAGTGAAGCACTTTGACTTCTCAGATCAAATGATAATCTGATAGTGGAACATCTTACTGATAAGACCAATAACTTCTACCAGCTACTTTTAAACTCTCGTCTTCGTAAAATAGTCCACCGTAAAATCACCCTTCACGTGTAAACAGAGCTAAAAATGTTCACAGGGTAAAACATCACTGGAGGTTCCCATATACAGCACCACCTACAGCATCATGACCTTGCCACACCCAGCAGGAAATGTCAACCTGTTTTCCCCACACTGGACATAAATATCTGGGAGCTGGTCCTAAACCAAATTACCTTTAAAGTGATTTCACGGTCACAGATACATTTATGTATTCATATATAAACAAACAGAGTTTGGCAGAGTTAGCTCCTGTCATCCAGATCATTTGGTGTGAGGTTATCAGTGGATTACTCGTTTACCAACACAATCAATACCAGCCCTAATCATCCACAGCACGGTAGGAATAGTTACAGCAGGATTCGGCAGCGACAGAGGACAAGTCCTGACGTGTGACGGTAGAAATCTGGAGGGACGTTTCTGTATGCTTGTTTCCATACCATTATGAATTCATACTCATCAGTTCATAAAGCCTTTCTGAACTGATGAGTATGAACCAGGTGTGGATCATTTACATTGGGAAGAGCAGGTGACCGTTGAAGGTGGTGATGCGATAAACATCTCCAGCAACATGTCTTCCAGCTGGAATTCTCAAGGTGATTATGTCTCCCACCTCCATCAACACGGAGACACCATTCGAGGTGGTAACTCGGTTACCAGGCTGATGACCATATATGTGAATAACAAACATGCCGTTCTTGAGCAGGTCTACTGAAACTGCCGTTGAAGGATTTCCCACTCCATGGACGTGAAGAGTGAACTGGTAGACTCCTCTAACGGGTGCGGTAAAGGCTCCTGTAAAAGTTGAGTGAGTTAGGAGGTCTTTTCTCCCTGGTTACAGTTTCTACACTTTCATATACCAAGGTTTGAACTTTAATGAATACCTGTTATGGGGTTATAAGCATTCCCGACGTTCGTGATGACCTTGTTAAACACCAGCCTGGTGGCGATGTTAAAAGGCCCGATCATGAAGCCCTCAGGTCTATGAAGATAAGCTGAAAACGCCACTCTGTTTCCTGCAAGGAGATTCAGTGAAGACAGTTCAGCCAGGAAAAGCAAAATGTCAAATTTGTCAAATTAGAATTCAATTTTGATAAAAAATAGATTTGAAAATTTCGTAGACCTGTATTTAGGTCAAGCACCAAAACATTAGTCTTAAAGTGAAATGATGTCCCAGATCTAGAGCTAAATATGATACAGTGGGGCTTGAAAGTTTTTCCACAAGTACTAAAAAATAATAAAGCAACTCAAATTAAACAAACGAGACTGGTGTATGTATAGATCAGGGATCCAGGGATCTATGGAGCTCTGATATAACACTTTATAACATGGATTATGGTTCAAACGGGGGCGTTTCTGCTCCCAAAACCTCCCAACCTCTCCACCATCCACAGACATCCAGGTTCACAGCCCAAGGTCACATGTTCAGATACACACTCCCACCCCAGTCCCTTGGCGTGTTCACACCGCTCCCTAGCACCCCGGTAAAATGATCTAGAACCTAAACTGCCAGCAAAGATGCTGGTTTCTCTGTACCCTTTATTTATACCACCTACTGTTGGTCTTACTTTCAGTTTGTTGTCTCTGCTCCTCAACCGTCCTCTTCAGCTCCTCCACTTCAGTGGCTGTGTTTCTCAGCTCATCTCTCAGCTCCACCAGCGCACTAAGAACCGACTGGAGGTCTTCCTGGCTCCCTTGTTGGATGGGGAGTGTGGCAAGCGATTGAGTTACCAGCTCAGAGAAACAGCAGCACAGCAACAGCAGCACAAACGTGGAGCTCCTCATCCTGGACCAGCTTCTTCTCTCTCAGTGTTTCAGGACTGAGTCTTCCCCGTACATTTATTATGGTCTCGGTTAATCATACACAGATGAAGCTGATAAACTTGTTTTGGTAAATTCTTTGAAAACAGAAACACAGTAAATCATTACTTAAGAAGGAAACAACTATCTATACCAGTCATACCAGGCGTGATAAGGAACTGGCACTGAGGCAGCAGCGTGGTAATGCTGGCATCCAGTCTACATGCTGCTAAGTGCCGTGCTAAAGTCATCTAGATTAGCCTCCTCCCTCCAGTGTACAAGTAAACAAGCAAGCCTCATTTACCAAGCAGGTATCGGTTGATTGACTACATGTGGCGTGTTCAATCTGGGCTAGAATGTGTTTATCCAGTGTTTAAAAGGTTCTCAGATGTTCTACATAGACGGTATGTGACTTTAATCCAGGTGAAAAAAGCCAGCCTTAAAGCATAAACGCTCTCTTGGAAACTTTTCACCAAAGTACTATAAATAGAAATGCCACAGTGTGGTTTCGCTCAGGTACTGGGGCATTTCCAAATCACAAACACCCCATTAACGTTCAGCTCCGGTCCTGGTCCCTCAACACTGTATTGTTTTACTTGTATGTGAGACACACGACTCAACTAAAGGTCAGATACTGTAACCCTCTGTGTCCTGTAGGATGTGGTCCTGTAGGATGTGGCCCTGTAGGATGTGGCCCTGTAGGATGTGGTTCTGTGTCCTGTAGGACATGGTTCTGTATGATGTGGTCCTGTGTCCTGTAGGACGTGGTTCTGTATGATGTGGTCCTGTAGGATGTGGAGGAAGAAGTGTGGTGTAGGATGGTTTGTGGGTTGGTTGTACACGTGAAGAGGATTTATAAGGGCAATCTGATACTCAGAGTTTATACAACAGGCAGGGGCCAAAACTTGCATTTTTCCACAGTTTTCCAGCGCCAGTCAAAGCAAAAACGTGAAAGTCTATAGGTCTGAATGTCAGACAGGACACCTGTGAATCCACAATGTACCACAGAGCTCTTCTGGTTAGTCATGGTGGACTGTCCGTCTAAATCAGCAGCAGATGGTGTAGCCCGTGTCTGAGAGGCTACAGGAGAGAAGACTCAGCTCCTTGTACCCCAGACTTCCTCAGAGACAGATACAGTGGTGGTGTTGAAGTACTGTTTGATGTCGTGTGATATTCTAATTAGATTTTATCCTGAAAGTTATTAAGAACTCTCATCATTAAAGTGAAGATCAAACGTGCAGGTGTTTAAATATTAAATATATTTATATATGACTCTATTAATTGTGTACAGTGGTTAGTTATTAACTGGGTAACGCTGTGTGTTAAGGTCGCTGTGGTAAATCTTTAATAACTGATATGGATTCTCATCTGGCCCTTGAAAACACCATATAACAAAGGAAACGTGATCCGGTCAGGGTGGTGGCGTGTGGTCGGGGGAAGCCGCTGTAAAAATCATGAGCTCTGATTAATTAGATATTAACGAGGCCATAAACTGTAAAACTGTACACGGTCATAGCTGAATAAGGACAATACGGAGCAGAGTGTTAATCTGACTTTTAACCACATGAATAATGTTTTAGACAGAAATTAATAAAGATTTACTGTGTTTACATGCAGAGATTAACTCCAATCCAGAGTTCATCCAGATTACAGATTAAGACCGTCATGTTTACATTACCACTCGATTCAATCTGATTAAATATCCAAACTTTTCAGGCGCTACAGCTTCTACACTCTAAATATGTAGAGGTGGTGAACAGTAAGAGACGGTTAGGTAGAATAAACCAGCAGAGTAACTTTATCAACAGTAGTCTGAATGAACAACAGAAGTAGAGAATATAAACGAGTGTCTGTCAGTACTTCCGGTTTTTTTCTATCTGGCTGTAGCCCGTTTCTTTCTCTCTCCAAACACCATCTTCATTTTGTGGGGTGGCGGCCGAAGATGACGTCACTCACTGTGCCTGCTGGGAGTTGTAGTCTTCGCCCGGTTCGCCATCTTGGAATGAGGCGTCGTAGTCCGCTAACTCTCCCCGTCTAAAGAAGAACCTGCACAGAGCTCGTTTAATGAACTGGACTCCCGCTTCACACTGACAGTTCTGACTCCAAAGTCCAGCTTCTAGAGCTTAAACCTGCGGGCCTTTACTCTCGGCCCTTAAGGCTAATCCAGCTAACGTTAGCATAGCCCCATCAGGAACAGCTCCATAGGATTAGCTAAACTGAGAGAGAGGAGTTTCCTGGAAGTTATAACCTCCATAAATATCATATACTCCGGCTGTTCTGGTCTCTTCTTCTTTATTGTCTGTAAAATAGTGAGATATTAAAATAACATGTAACCGCTTCTATGTCCAATACTTTAGGGCAGGTGCAGTGAGCATGAGGCGCATTCAGATGTTTCAGAGTACTCGGTCTACTCTACAGAGTCATTAGAAGGGGAGGAGGAGAAATGGACGGTGCCTCTCTGACGGCTCGTGAGCTGACGTGCGGAGAGAGAGAAGTTTCTGGTCTTCTTCATGAGTCGCCTGGGGTTCTGTCTGGGTAGCGGTGCCCCCTCGGTGCACTCAGTGGAGCTACAAGCGGTGTCCTGGTAGCTCGCAGTGCTGACTGAGCCGTGGGTCGGTTCCACGTCTAGCTAAACTCCAATGCTAGTTTGAAGCTGCAGCCATTAACCTGTTGCGCTAATGCGGCTAAGGCTAGCTAGCGTGGCTAACGCATTGAGAGCTCGGTAAAGTCAACAAACAAAGCTATTACGGATAGTAACGGCTAAACACGACGCCCAGTGTCTCTCACTTGGTTTACTCACTGATACGCTAGGTCTGTGTGGACCTAAATCAACTTTTGCCAATGTGAAGTCAACAAAATCTGCCGTTCTACTTCCCTCATCCCCCGCCTCCTTCTCTGACTGCTCATCCGTTCTAAGTCCCGCCCCTCACCAATCAAAAACACGGAAGGCAAACTAACAACTAAACCAACCAATAAAAATATAAATAAGGCCCGAACTTGACTGAAAATGTACAAGGATTACAGAAGCACAGAAAACGCTTCAAAATAAAAGTACCTTTTGTTTATTTTAATACCACTAATCAGCATAAACTACTGTCTGTTTTTAACTTTTTATTCACATTTTAACTTGTAAATTGGGAACTTTGTAACACTGTTTTTATCTCTTTTTTTAAAGTATAATACTGAAGTTATAACTGGGTTACAAACATATCTAGATGTACACGGTCCTCGGCAGGAGATTCAGCAGGACTAGCTAACAGATCACGCACTACTGCTCCAATCACCTCCTGTATTTCACACACAATTGTGTTTATTTAAATTATTACTGAGATTATTAGGATGTTTTAATCAGATATAGTTATTATATCTGTGGAACCAGTGGAGCTGCTGAAGTACAGTAGTATTTACATATGTACACATGGTAACTTAACACCAGTTGGAAGTCATAGTCTTCTGAACCTTGAGTGATGGTATGTTCTTTTTCCAAGAAGTCCTTAGTTTTATTTTAGTAGCTGGTCTTTTAAGATGTGGAAACACAAGCAACGTGGATAGGAAGTTCCACTGTTCCTTTATGTCCATACATCCACTTGTTCCAAACAAAACTCCTTTTACCTAAGCAGGAAACAGTAGAGTTTCTCAGTAAAGGAGTTAACGGTAGGGTTTAAGACTCTGGAGCAGGAACACACGTGTTGCAAACACTCTCCCTGTTGTCCCCCGGAAGTACAACCCTACTTCCCTTTTATGAGGACCAACAAACTTTAATCCCTACTTTAATACAATAATATTAATGTAGGGAAAATGTTTGTTAAACTTGTTAAATTACAGTGGTTAATCTATAAACTGTGTAGTGATGAGAGTCAAATATCTGGAGACATTAATATTCTTTATTATTTTCTTATTTATAATTTTTTTACATTTACAGAAAAATTCATAGCCATTTTAGGAGAGTTATTATGAAGGACTAACGTGAGGATCAAGCAATCCAAACAATCCAGCATGATCAGTTATCTAAACATAAACTACACGAGAACATAATCCCTGATTCAGATGTATCTGAGATTTGGGACCAGGTGTGGATTATTTACACTGGGAAGAGCAGGTGACGCTGAAGGTGGTGATGGGATAAACATCTCCGTATACATTTCTTCTAGCTGGAAGTTTCAGGGTGATTATGTCTCCCACCTCCAACAAAAGTGAGGCTCCATTCGAGGCACTAACACCGTGTTCAGGCTGATGACCATATTTACATAAATCGATTACATGTTAAATTATATTTGTTTGGTTTTAACTTTTCCTTTTGCTCTGGCTTGCCGCCATATCGCCGTTGTGTCAGTGACCACGCCATGAGTTGAGTCAGCTCAGGAGAAAGGGGCTTGTTCCTTTAATTACATTGTGGCAGCAGACGAAGCTGGGAGGTGTCTAATGATATTCCAGGAAACCCAGCGTCTCATGTGTTTAAATCCAGTGAGGAGGAGAGAGGGAGTAACTGTGTAGAGGAGCAGTCAGCGGCTTCCCGGGGTGTGGAGATCACGGGCACCACTAGTGGTGTAGGTGGGATCAAGGTACAGCTGGAAATGATAAACTCACTGTTTCATCTACATGGAAATACATCTTCTACACAGAGAACAGTAACTGACCACTGAAGGTACAGTGGTGGAACCAACTATCATATATCCAGTAATTAGCTCTGAGCTTTGTATAGACCACGTCTCCTACTTCCAGTAAGAGTGAGACTCCGTTAGAGGAATTCACAACGACTTGGTTTTGATGAGCGTGAGCTCCAGCTGTGAAGTGTTCATTCTTATGTAAGGCCACCGATACAGCTCTTCCACCTCCTCCGTAGATGTGGAATCTGAACTGGTAGACTCCTCTCACAGGTGCAGTGAAAACCCCTGTAGAACAGTAAAATATTAGGATAAATAAATAATAATGTATATAACTGTATATGTGTATATTCACACACACAAACTCTTTCACAAACACACTCTCTCACACGCGCACACACACAAACACACACACACACACTCTCTCAACTCAGGCCCAAAACTGCTTGGAAAGACGTCTGGTTCCATTGACTTCCATTCAAATTAAATGAGGTTTTTGGCCTCTCCTGTAAAGTTGCCATTTTGGAGATACCTAGTTTTTCTTTGGACAGCGACGATATATATATATATATATATATATATATATATATATATATATATATATATATATATATATGAAACGTATAAAACATGGACACAGTAAATCATCCATAAACTGCAATTTTAAACATCTTTGATCTGTATATAATACTGTGTATTATGACATTACACCGTGTAAATAATATTAATTGTGAAACTGAACACAAAATATAATACTCTACCTGTAGCTGGGTTGTAGGCGTTGCCGATGTTGGTGAAGACGTGTTTGTAGGCCAGAGGGAAGTCAGTGCTGTACGGTCCAGTATGACCATCTCCACTTGCTAACAGCGCTGCTGAGAACGCCACCTTCCTCTCTTTAGTGAACAGAAGAGTTTACACTGTTAGTTAAATACTGTATAAACTGATTAGCATGTTACACTGTACACATTAACACTGTTTGCCTAATATGTTGTCTGAAAACACCACACCATGTTCATATGTGCAGGGATGTCTGTGTTATACTCATATTTTAAATTCTCTGTTCTACAGAACTCTGAGATCAGTACCTTGGTTCTCCCGTTTCAGACTCTCCACTTGGGTCTCTGTGATGTTGAATGAGGTCTTCAGGTCTTTCAGTTCCTCTGAGGATCAATGAGTTAAGTATATCTGTTACAGTCATTAACACCTCCAGTGAAAGTCCATGTGTTCATATAAAGCCTCATAACTCAGTCCCACAGTTCATGAGGAACAGTTAGTGCTGAGTGTGTATATGATGATCTGGGAGAGATGAATGCTGGAGAAGGTCTACTTTAATAAATCTCCCACATGGAAACACAGTCCGCCTTATTAATACTCCTACATTCACACAAAGACCTCATAGTTACCATCATTCTGTCTCTTCAGATCCTCCAGCTCAGCCCTGAATCTGGCCTCCATGGTGGTCTGGTTCACTGTTTATGAGAGGTACAAAGGTATAGAGTTCATTTGAACTTCTCTTTGAGTTTAATTAAACAGACTTCTGGGGGAAATGTGTGTTTCTAACCTTCATTCTCCTTCCTCAAGTTGTCCACTGAGCTTTTCAGGTTTTCCCCTAAGCTGTTCAGGTTCTCCACTGAGCTCTTCAGGTTCTCCACCTGCTTGTCGAAGGAGCTTTTCAGGTTGTTGAGTTCCTCTGAGGAAAGAGTACAGCGTGTGAGGGTCCTTCCACATACCACAGGTTCCAGAAGCAAACACGTTACATGGAGAGGACTACATGGTCACTGCTGAGCTGTTATCTGGGGGTGGGTGAACTTGGTAAATGGAAGAAGTGCAGGTGATTAAAGTGTGTTGAGCTCAACACCAGCAAAGATCCCTGTTCTAGTAGACACAATCTCTCACATCATATATATTCCCTTCATCTCTAATGAAGTTCTGATTGGAGAAGGACAGACCTGTTTCATCACCCACCTTCATTCTTCTTCTTCAGCTCCTCCATGTGACTCTCACAGGCTCTCAGTCTGCTCTCCATGTTGTTCACTGCAGTGGTGGTGTGTCTCTGCTCCACCCTCAGCTCTGCCAGCATAGCGCTCATCTCTCTCAGTACAGAGTGGATGTCCGGCTGGCAGCCCTGTTGGGTGGAGGTTGTGTCTGAAGGTTCAGTGTCGGGGTTCTCAGTCTGAGTCTCGTTCTCTCTGCCTCCATAATGACTCAGAGTGATGTCATTCACACTGACCGACTGTCCCTCCAACAAACTGCAGCCCAGCAGCACCAGCAGAGACACAGCCCTCATCCTGAACACGCTTCCTGTGTCTTCCAGTGGTAGACTCGCATTTATAGTGTTCAGTGGTTAGGTATTAACTGTGATGTGTTAGTGCTGTGTGATATTAAACTCACTCTGGAACATGTAGATCTGTAATAACTGATGTGTATTATCTCCTCTCCATCTTGAAAACACCATAAAGGAAGTAAAGGTGGTGTTGTGTTGGTGGCAGCACGTGTTAGTGAGGAGCTGCAGGTGAAAGGTGAGGGCTGATTACTATACGTCTCTATTAAAGGAACCTTTTTCACACATTCAGAAGATCAACACTAAAGCAGTGGACATGGTTTATTTAGTGACTGTGGAAAGTGTCTCCACGTCCAGCGTGAGAAGAGACTGTAGGACAGGAAGAGCACTATGAGATTTTCTCAGTGCTACAGAAACAGTGTGTGGTGTAGCTGTGTAGCTCAGAGCATACTGTGCATACGTCAGTCGGGTGCAGTTTGTATGATGTCTAGTTCAGGACATTCTAATATTGTCATGAAATGTCAAAGTCATTTATGAATCATGTTACTGAAGCTAGCATGCTTCCCAGCTTGACCTGACCTGGCCCATTCTGCCTCGTAATTCCACTTTGTACCTGAGGAGGCGATAATGAGCCACTGTGGGGCATGGGATAAAATCAGTTCAACATGAGAGGATGTAGAAGTAGTGCTGCTGCCGATGACAGACTCGGACCTTTAGCCTCCTCTGCCAAGAGAACAATAAGATCCAGTGGATAGCTAGTATTTTATGAAGGTGTGACGTAGTTAGTTTACTATGTGCGAGAATTCAGCAAAAGACCTCGAGTGAGAGCCGCATATCCCCGCCGAATTTATCAGCACGCATGTACCGCAATCAACCCGCCCATCGTAATTAGCCGAGGGAAGACCCGCATACCCGCACTCGCATATCAAACATGATGCCCAAAACAAATTTGATTCACATTATTTGACAGTTGGAAATGTGGGAATATCTCAATATAAGGATAAGAGCATCATTAAGAGCCATAACATCCATGACGCCCCTGCTTCTTCTCCTCCCTTACTGTGTCCCGGTCCTTACGGGACAGGAACACCACTCCGTAACAGGGCAGGGGACCACATTACACAGGGGGAATGAATGTAGTGTCCTCCTGAACTCAGGCCCCCCCGTACCACTGCACGTGTCGTGGACCGTAGGAGGAAGTTGCGAAGAGGAGATCGGAGTATGATCGGAGCACCCGCAGGTGGTAACCCGCCACGGACGCAGGGAGAACCCCACACAGACAAGGACCCCCCAGAAGCTCCCAGTCAGGAATCGAAATCCAGAGGCCCCTTGTTCTTCGTCTTTTATTTTTTCCCCGTTGCCCCCTCTTCCCCCCCCGCACCTCCCTATTCGGGTGTTGAGGGAGGACCATGTTGGACAGGCGCTTGCCTGTCAATACACTGTGTTCTCTTTGCTTCCCTTCCTTGTTCTACTGGTCGTGTGAGGGAAGGGACTAGCACAGCCCAGAAAGACAGAGCCCCCCGGGGACAGGAGACAGCGCTACCCACCCGCAACCACACCCAACCGTGCCTTTGCCACTGTTGTTTAATCAGTAAGAGTCCTGCTCTGCTTGATACTCATTAAACACCACAGAGAGCGAGGAGAGGAGAGGACACGACAGGGGGAATAAATATGACCACGCCCGAAGGAGTGACAGTCCGGAATAAACTTTGGGTGTAAATTGTCCTTGGAAGTTACTGTGTGTTTCACTATTACGGTTTGGACTTGTTGTTGTACTATAGAAAACAGCCTCTGTCTGTACTTGATCATGGCCTCCTGGCGGGTGGTTATGACCATCAGTTATATGCCTTGGAGTTTTTGGCAGGTGAGCCTCTTCCACCCTCCAGGTATCTATTATGTTTCTGTTACTGGAACTGGAGAATGAAGAGGACCTCCCAGCTCAACCACATCAGCGATATACCAATACATGACGTGGTGGTGGTGTGTTAGTGTGGGTGGTGCTGGTGTGAGTGGATCAGACACAGCAGTGCTGCTGGAGTGTTGAGACACTGTGTCCACTCACTGTCCACTCTATTAGACACTCCTACCTTGCTGCTCCACCTTGTAGATGGACAGTCAGAGACGATAGCTCATCTGCTGCTGCACAGTGCAGTGTTGGTCATCCTCTAGTCCTTCATCAGTGGGACAGGATGCTGCTGGCTGGATAGAGAATGATCCACCACCCACATCATACCTGCTCTGTGGTGGTCCTGTGGGGGTCCTGACCATTGAAGAACAGGGTAATACAGTACACAGAGAAACAGATGGACTACAGTCTGGACCTGTACACCTACAGAGTGTCCTGTATGGTCAGTGGAGCTGATAAGATGGATAAAGAGTGTAGCGCTACATGGAGGTGATCATAAATTGTGATGGTTGTGTGTGTTGTTGTGTGTGTGTGTGTGTGTGTGTGTGTGCGGGTGTGTGTGTGTGGGTGTGTACATTCTGTTGCTTCATCAAGAGATGAAAGCAGATCATGTTTACCTGGTTATATGGTGTTTTCAGTAGGAGGGTCAGCTATAAATGATCCAGAGTGAATAACACAACACTAACCCACAGTTAATACCTAACCACTGAACACTATAAATACGAGTCTACCACTGGAAGACACAGGAAGCGTGTTCAGGATGAGGGCTGTGTCTCTGCTGGTGCTGCTGGGCTACAGTTTGTTGGAGGGACAGTCGGTCAGTGTGAATGACATCACTCTGAGTCATTATGGAGGCAGAGAGAACCAGATTCAGGCTGAGAACCCCACCACTGAACCTCCAGCCACAACCTCCACCCAACAGAGCTGCCAGCCGGACATCCACTCTGTACTGAGGGAGGTGAGCGTTATGCTGGCCAGAGCTGTAGGGTGGAGCAGAGGACACACCACCCACTGCACGTGAACAAAAATGGAGAGCAGACTGAGAGCCTGTGAGAGTCACATGGAGGAGCTGAAGAAGAAGAATGAAGGTGGGTGATGAAACAGGTCTGTCCTTCTCCAATCAGAACTTCATTAGAGATGAAGGGAATATATATGATGTGAGAGATTGTGTCTACTAGAACAGGGATCTTTGCTGGTGTTGAGCTCAACACACTTTAATCACCTGCACTTCTTCCATTTACCAAGTTCACCCACCCCCAGATAACAGCTCAGCAGTGACCATGTAGTCCTCTCCATGTAACGTGTTTGATTCTGGAACCTGTGGTATGTGGAAGGACTCTCACACGCTGTACTCTTTCCTCAGAGGAACTCAACAACCTGAAAAGCTCCTTCGACAAGCAGGTGGAGAACCTGAAGAGCTCAGTGGAGAACCTGAACAGCTCAGTGGAGAACCTAAAGAACCAGAATAATGGTAGGAACACCCATTTCT
Source organism: Prochilodus magdalenae (assembly GCA_024036415.1). NCBI lineage: Eukaryota > Metazoa > Chordata > Actinopteri > Characiformes > Prochilodontidae > Prochilodus > Prochilodus magdalenae. The sequence goes on along the minus strand of JAMWET010006848.1, from coordinate 5,597 downwards.
CACAGAAGTCTGTTTTAAACTAAAAGACAGCAATGTGTTCACTACAGTTCATTTAATACATTCCTCTGTAGCTCTAACTGTATATTTTTGGACTGAGTTATGAGACTTGAACACATGGACTTTCACTGGAGGTGTTAATGACTGTAACAGATATACTGAACTCATTGATCCTCAGAGGAACTGAAAGACCTGAAGACCTCATTCAACATCACAGAGACCCAAGTGGAGAGTCTGAAACGGGAAAACCAAGGTACTGATGTGCTGACATCATATTTTGTTGTTTTCTGACTGATTTATAATTATTTTAGACCAACACCATTGATATGCATAGTCTAACTTCTGCTAATGCTAATTTCTCCCACTGATGTATGCAACACCTTCCAAAAATGGTTCTGATTGGCCACCTGCACCTCATTTTCCTGTCACTACATAAACCACTAGGGCTGTACCCGACTCAGAATTTTGTCAGTCGAATCGGATGCACCTGTCTTGGTCGACGATTCGACTATTCATTCACGTTTTTTTTCTCCGTGTACATTATCAGTAATCAGTAAATCAGTCTGCACACGGTTCAGATCTGATCTCCTCATTTAGAAA
>JAMWET010006847.1:72500-107008 GCA_024036415.1 Prochilodus magdalenae | reverse complement strand
TTTTCTAACAACCAATCTACCCACATCACATCTCCTCTCTGAAAATACCCCCACACCCTTCATCTCATCTCTCTTTTACCTCCCCCCCTATACCCCCCTCTCTCTCTCTCTCCACTCTCTAACCCCACACCTTTCCTTTTACCCCTCATCTCTCTCTATCTATACCCCCTACTACCCCACCTCTCTCTCTCGATACCTCCCCCCTAATACCCCCATCAATCTCACTACTCTACCTCCCCCTCTACCCCCCTCCTCTCCTCTCTCTCTCTACCCCCTATTCTACCCCCCTCTCTCTCTCTCCTCACCCCCTCTACCCGCTCATCTTCTTACTTTCTACCCCCCTATAACTACCCCTCCTCTCTCTATCTCTACCTCCCCCTCTCATACCCCCCTCCTCTCTCTCTCTAACATCCTCTCTCTCCCTTCTACACTCCCCCTCTAAAACCCCCTCATGGGCTATCCTGCTCTCTACTCTACCTCCCCTCAACCCCTCCTAATCTACTCTATCTCTCTACCCCCTACTTGGCCTTACCCCCCTCATTCTCCTCTACTCTCCCCCTTGTAACCTGCCCCTCTAACACATCCCGCACGTCTCTCTCTCTATGCCTCTCTTAACCCCCTCTGCGTCTACCCCGTTCCTCTCTCTCTCTCTCTCTCTTCTATTACCCCCTTCTACCCCCGCCTCTCGTCCTCTCCTACCCCTCTACCCCTCTCTCTCCTCTCTCCTCTTACCCCCTCTACCCTCCTCTCTTCTCTCTTCAACCTCCCCCCTACCCCCCTCCTCTCTCTCTCTACCCCCTCCTCTCTCTACTCTACCCCCTCCTTCTCTCTCCTCCCCAGAAACCACTGTGCCTACGTTGCCAAGAGGAACATCACCTGCTCCGTGCAGGACGGAGTGCGCCCAACTTACGGTATAGAGGCGGATAACACCACCAAAGTGCGTCTGGGGTCAGCAAGTGTCCTGCTTCTACGTACGTCAACAGAGCTGTCTTAAAACACATCCACCCATCATCTCTCCACCCATCCATTCATTCATTCATATCTACTCATCCCCAAGACTCACCCATCTATCCCCAATTTCATATCACCCAACCAACACCACATCATCACTTCAATTTATCATTCATCATCAGCCAATCATCATCCTCATCATCTATTATATTATTTAAAATAGTATTATTATTTTTTATTCCACTCCACCATCATATTATTATTATATTATTTTGGAATTCAATTTATACTTATTATTATTATTATTATATTCATTTTGATCATCAATCATTATGATTATTATTATATTATATATTTATTATAATTTTAGCATTAATTATTTTATTATTATTTGTGATCATTATTATTATATTATATATTTATTATTATAATTTTTGATCATTTATTATTATTATTATTATATTTTGATCATTATTATTATTATTATATTATTATTATTATTATTTATTATTATTATTATTTTGCTCATTATTATTATTATTATTACTCTCCTAATACCTCTAGAGAAGCAAGAAGACCTGACTGCTGTTGGATCTACACTGTGGCAGGGGTCCACTGTAATGTAGCTCAGACAGTGTGCTAGTGCCGCCCCCCTAGTGGAGCCAGCTGAGCTGCTTACAAGCTTGTGTCAGAATCTGTGAAGCTCCTGACTCCTGCACAGGTCCGACTTTAAAACACATCCACTACATTCACCGAACCCCAAAAACTTCCGGGAGTAGTTCCGCCTTTTAAGCTGGTAGCCCTCCTTACTCTCTCTCTCCATCAGACCTTCCTGAGCTCCTCCACCAAAGAGGAGGGCTGCTGACAGAAACCTTCTGGAGTTCCTTTTAAAAACCCTGAGCGAGAACGTCACATGGAGAACGATCCAGTAGAGGTTCAGAAGCTGGTCACACCAAAGGGGGGGGGGGGGGAGGCCCATATCCACTAGCCTTCCATCACTACTCTGATCCGAAAAGAGCCGGATCATAATCTTCCTCTTCCCCTCAAAACAACCTATCCCGTCATCCACTCCTCCCAGATAAAAAAAACAGGATTCCTTGAAGAAGACAGAGCTCCTGGAGCCTCCGGGACGGGCGTCTAATGCATTTCCACAGTACAGCGCTGGCAACAAGGGTTCCACGTAATGGTTCGTTAAGCATAAACGGAACCCTTTTTCAGTGTTTTTTCTCAACAGAACCAAGAAACCGTTAAAACCATGTGTTTTTAATTCTTAGAGGGGAACCAGTTTAACCATGGTGCGAATTGATTATAGAAGGTTCTAGATAGATCCCACTGGCTTAAGTAAAGAACGTTGAAGGCTAATTTTAGGTTCTAATTAAAGTTTAATATTAATAATATTATTGATTTTACAGTATTAAACCAGGAAGTAACCACAGCGGTTCCCCGGCCCCGATCCTGGAATACGCATCATTACCCGATGTGCTTTTACCGAAATCCTCTAACAGCTCTGTTCACCATTCCCACACACGTGGGTTTAATCAGGGGGTTACACATGGTCGGTGGATTGGTGGGATTTGTGAACTTTCCTATCGGCCATCCTTACAGGTAACGGACGTTCTTCAAGCCCTTAGGTAACAAGGTGGCTACATTGGGGCTACAAAGGGACCAGTGGACCGGGAGCTGAGAAAATGGCGCTGCTGCCCGGGGCCACTCCGGAGAGGAAAGAGAGGAAAAAGGAGGAAACTGCCTGACGGGTCAGCGTCCATATTCCAGGGAAAGGGGCATGATCCCAAATCTTAAGGGGGACCGGTTCAAGGGGTACCCCGGCCCCTCCCATTCAAGGGCTTTTCCCGGGAGGTTCAGCCAAGTTCCCCTCCCAGGACACAGCCTCGTCCCCGGATCAGGGCTGGAGCCGGGGCCAGGGTACCGTTCCCCTCCCCCGACACAGGACCAATCCCAACCGGGAACACCTGCCCTCTGGAGCCCAAAAAAAAAAACCGAAACTACGTAATATTAAAACCCATTCATTATAAATAAGTAATTCATCGGAGATGGTCCGGGATCGTCCGCGGAATCAGGTTCCATTCGTCCCAGGACACCACTGGGAATCGGGATACTGGTGGGGAACGGGCCGAGCAAAACCCGGACCACTGCTGTGGACACACTAACCAGGAAATCACGCCCAAAAAAAATAAAAAAAACACGGGTCTTGTTCCCCCACTCGCCAGCCCAGATCTTAAGAGGTGGATTAAAATACGGTTCCCATAGGAGAAGGACAATGATCGAACCCAAAAACACTGGCAGAAACCCCAATCACAAAAGTCCACACTGAATGTGTAGTACGGATATCAAGGTTATGAGTTCCACACCACTGATCAATAGCCTCATTCACTTAAAAGGGTTAAAGGTCCAACCCTCATAACACATGTATCTTATAAGGAATTCCGGATTTCCCAGCCTGTAAATAAAATATAGACAAGCAGATCAATAAGCTGGGAATTTCCGGTTTTTTACTGCACCACATCCCGTGTCACCAGACCACTGTTCATCACTGGAACAGCAGCGTTAACGGCCCCTCCACCTCCATGCAGCGAACCACTGGGTTCTAGGGAGGGGGACTGCCTGTATTAGTCGTATTCCGAACCGCCCATGCTGCGAGGTTCTGATAGACTCTGATAGCTGCAGGACGCGCTCAGTCTCGCTCTCGCCGCTCTTCATTCGTGTTTCCTCCACATACCTGTTTGTCACTCGTGGTCCAGGATTCAAAAAGGCGGGCCGTCTCTGAGCGAGCCGTCTGGGCTTTTTCTGGGGGAACCGTATGGAAGGAGGGACCTGAGGGAAGACCTCTCTCAGGGGCCTGGGAGAGGACTCTGAAACAGTTTGGTTGTCTGCACTAGAGGACCGTCTCGACATCTCTCTGCCGCAGAGTGGAGGACACTACCAAGATGCTGACGAACCCTGCTGGGTGCCCCCCCGCCGAACGCCGAGACTACTGATGTGGGCTTCGGCGTCATACCTGAAGGCATAAGCCCGGAAATCCTGGGAGAACAGCGAGGAGGTGTTCCTGTGTATTCGGTGAGCTAGGTGGGCCGGAGAGCACAGAGGGAAGGATGCTTTTTTTGCTTGCGTGCCAAAGGAGTCGGGGACATTTCTGCGACGGAATTCCATGGCCTGGTGAGGTGAGGCCACGACGGGAAGGGCTGAAAGAAGCTGATGGAGGCCAGCGGGTGGGAGGGCCTGTTACCTGCAGAGGGTAGGCGGAACCTTTGTGGAGGAAAACTTACTGGACGCCAATGGCTGGTGGGTGTGAGGGCCGAGATCCTGGATGGGTTTGAGAGAAGGGGACTGTCAGTCTGGAGAAAACCACTGCGACGAGAGAGATGTCATAGGACACGGTAAACTCGATCTACGGGGGGCATCTTAGGAGTCTCTGTTAAAACTGTACTAAGGTCAAAAATTGTACGTCCGACTCAGTTTGGGATTAGAGCTTGTGGTGTGAGAAAACACTTATACTAGGCACTTTAGCCCAATAAGGTGAAAGGCTGGGTTTTCAGATTCAGATCTAGAAAAACAGAAAGGAAATAGTCCAAATCAGAATCCTGAATCTGGTTTCAGTCTTGGGTCGTAATGACACTGCCACCAGATCACCGAGTCAGCTGCGATTACCGAAGAACCAGCCCGCAAGAAATAGGGGGATAGGCCGATCTCAGGATTACAGAGGACCTCTCATGCAAAATGGATATCATACGCACCTTTGAATGCAGATAAGGGGCAGGTTGTCCCTGTGCCTTCCTCTCAGGGGCAGGCAGCAGTGAGTACTTATACAACACAGTGCCACAAGGAGCCACCGGACTGAACGCGGCTAGACGAGCAGGCAGGGCATGCACAGCAAGAAAATCGCTGGTAGTCGCGATGCGTATGAAACAGAAGGCCTAGGAAGCGAGCTGAGTGAGCTGCCAGACTCAGATCCAGCGGCCTAAACCATGACCGAACAATCTGCTTGCTCAGCGCCAGCAGTCAGCAGTCTGTCCAGCGGCTGTCCTGCTCCTGAGGAACTGTCAGTCAAAGCACCCTGACGCAAGTCTCAGAGACCAGCCTGCACAGGTAGCACTGTGAGCGAGCAGAGAGGACCCACCACACGCCAGAGACCCTCACCTGGACGTCCTGCCCTGAATAGGAATAAGCAAGGATCGACACTCAATCCAGTGAGTCGAAGGCAGACGAGCCGGAGAGCTTGGTACGGATTGTAAGCGGCGCCTCGGGACGTCACTCGATGTTTAATGAGTGTTACTAGATAATAAGCTCAATGAGCCTAGGAGCGAGAGATCGTTTGGTGAGTTGAGATGAGCAGTGGATGGCAGCTGCAGCAATGCACACAGCCTCCTCCAGCTCTACTAATGAAGGCGTCAGCGTAGCGTATCAGAACTGAGAGGAAATGAAAGAAACGTCCGGAGTGCGGAGTGCCGAAGCCGCTACTGCATGCGCAACGGCTATTGCAGCAAACAGCCAGCCTCGAAAGACCTTGAGCACTCTGCACGTTCTGCCCGGGGGGACTGCTCCTCCTAGACGCCCGCTGCCAAGCCCCCGACGGAAGAGTGCCAGCCCATGATTCAGACAGAACTAGGTGGACGAGTGCAAGGACCTAAGATAGGAAGGTGTACCGGCCGCCTTCGGACGCTACACGCCTGGACGATGCTGGAGCCGCGAGAACTTAACGTAACGCGTCCCAAAGCCTCACTGAACCCAGATAAGCCCCAGGAGGACCAGGAGCACGGGTCCCTGCAAGCGTGAGATCCACACTCCTTAAGATCAATGATCAACTCCGCTGAATCGCACCTTGAAGCAAGAAGAAGACGTCAAGCGGATGCATGTCCAGTTGGCTCGTGAGTTTTTGTCGCCTCGGGTAATGGTAGGGAGTCAGGCAGTTCAACTCCTCACCCAGCGCCAGCCCGATCTGAGGGATAGAGCCCAGCGACGACCGCTGACCCACACAAGTTCAAGCCCGCAAATGTGTCGATGCATATGACCTAGTGCGGCCCGTGCCCGCCAGTCAGACCTAAGCTGGAGCCGTCAGGACGACGGGGACCTTTGAATGGATCGTGATCAGCGCCGATCTGCACTCCAGACTGAAGAGTGAAAGCTTTTCAAGCGGTACTGAGCGAGACACTGGCCGGAGAGAGGCCGAGGGTGCGCAGCACAGCACTGGGTGTTTCCACCGAGAGGTTACACATGGGCGGGCCTCCAGAGCAGGTCAGCAACGTAGAGGGCCAGTGCTGGAGGCCTGGCGACTGGCCCTGCACGAACTTGAAGAGGATCCGAGGAGGGCAAGAGCATAGCCGAGAGCCATTCGGCACGCAAGCTACCTGCACAGGAGTCAAAATATACCCTGGGCCCCAGTCGACGAGCCAACAGCTGGCCGAAGTCTCAAGTGAGTCGAGGACTTGCACAACGAGTGCCCACAAACAAGACGACCCTGGACGACTCGCCGGGCCTCCGCCGACCACTAGCCTCCTGGTATACAGAGACGCTTGACGGGCCCAAAGCTTGCTACAGCATTCTTCTCTCCTGATTTGCATCGAGCTTTCCTGTGTACCCTCCGGGGACATTGTTTCGCTCATCTCTCTTCTTCTGAATCGCTCATCCTCCCTCTTCTAGTCCTAATGAACTGACACGTTAACTTATTACGAGGAGTAGGACGCTCGAATGGGTAAATCCAACAAGTGAAGATCCTAGTGTGCCGTCGCTCTAGCGCCAGTTATTTCCCGTCATGTCTCATCCTGGAGCCCACTTATATTATGGGCCGGGCCACCCTGGGGGGAGCCCTGGGGGGCAGCCCCTGGAAGGGGTCAATTGAAGGGAAGCACCTCTGAGAGCTTTATGGTGCAGCAGCACTGTTGTATGGATTACCTGGCTTGAATGAACTTTTTTTAATCTCAGCTTCAGCCATGCAGCACAGTATGCTCCTAATGAAGAACCTAGCATCCAGCGTTTCCTGCTATACAAATCAAATGGCGATCGCCCGCCTCGCCCATGGCATACGAGTTTCCTCTCTCCATGACGATGTAACTTCACCTAGCTTATGCTCTAAAAGCATTATGCCTTTAAATACTCCACACCCCTGGGCGTTATTGTGAAGATGCGGAGACGCCAGTAAGCCCCCCCGATAGCGCCTGCTGCCCGAACAAATCGAGAGGGCTCTATGTGAGCGAACTGTGCTGCTGGAACATGCTTGTGCTTGGTCTGTGTAGAAGTTTATGAATAATAAATCACGCCCCTACGATAATAACTGCCCTATGGGGTAGGGTTGGGGGGCGCGGTTTAAGCTGCGCCTGCACCTGTGAGAATGTGCGCCCGCCCATTTCTGTGCATCTCTGAGCCTGTCCTCCAACTGTATGTGCACACTGGCCCGACCCCAGTGTGCACGCCACTTAAACACACATTAAACACAACGACAGCAGAGCAAGTCCACTTATCAGCAAAGTCCTCCATGACCTGGATTCAAGCCTGCGCGCTGGGACCAGTGGCAGGGACCCCACAGGCAATGCTCCAGCGAACCTGAGAACATGAGAACACTGCCGATCCAGCCGATGCTCTGGCTCTATAAGCTGCTACGGGCCTGTAACGGCACCAGCTCACCGAACCATACATCACCTGCCGATCCCTTATCCTCTGCTTGTATTTTACTGCTCGTCTCAACATCAATAGCTGCATAACCATAGCTCCCGCACGCCCCTGGCAGCTGTTGAGCGTGTGGGCGAAGTACACCCCGTATTCACGACGGTTAGACTGTGTTTCCGAGAGCATGTATAATTCTCCGTACGATTAAAGACTAGATCTTCTGATCGGGAGACCCTGGTGGGCAGTGCTTCTACTGCTAGTCTGGCTGTCAGATTCCATCGCATGTGGAACGGTCACTGCTTTGATAATATTAGCCAGCAGGGTCAAAAAGGCAGCTAATAACTCTCGTACACAGACAAAAAGTCCAGCAGCCGTCACCTGGATACCTAGAGAACCAGAAACATCTTCATATTTCAGAACATTAGGAGATCTCTGCGGAACGGAGAGCAACCAAGAACCAGGCTGAGCCTAACTAGAAACCACAGCAGATCTGCCTGGCATGCAGGCTCAATTATATGGGCACAGCAACAAAACCTAGGCCCACAGGGTGACCTGCCTTCCTGTCCCAGTCATTAGCTGCCCCCCGCCTAGAGCCTTAAACCTCAGCACCATCACACAGATCTAGATCATTGTTGAAGTCTGTAGTTGTTGATCATTGCTGCCCGCCGAGCCAATAGCACTGGTATCATAGGTCAGCGTTAAATCTTTAAAGTATTTGGGAAGTTTTATTTGATTTCAACTCCCCCCCCCCCTCCCCAAGTTATCTTGCCAACTGAATACAAGCTGTAATTAATAACAGCCAAGACCCTGAAGAACCAGCGTGGAGAATTCATCGAAATATGAGAACAAGTCTACACACAATTATCTTTTTTACACAATACGTGTGGCGAGAGGCTGTTTCAGTCTGAGGTCCAGCGTTCCGCGTGATCAGCGACTACCAGGATGCTAATCTACGTCCCATGATTCTGAAACGTTAACAGCATCCTCGAGTCTAAAATTTGTGGGTAGTATCCCTTTTTAACACATGCGGTCTAGAGCCAGTATAGTCTGACATTATAATCTCAGCACTGAGAAACCGTTACGACAGACGCGACCTGCACTTCCTCCCGAGCCGCTAGCGTTGAGTCCAAGGTCCGAGACGAGGCCGCGCGGACTATCAAGTTGCCCTGATGTCTCGACTCCATCTCAGCAAGGGTAGATGCTTACAGGCGTTCTGTTAGATGTGCGTCAGCCCAGGACATCAGACCCATCAGTTCTCACACGCTGCGCTGTTTAGAGCGAAACGATCAGAACCATGCGATTAACCCTCACATAACAGAGGCAGAGCTGAAAACACAGCTGCCAGGACACACAGCTACGGTATCTCCCAGCGTAAAAGAGACAATCGCCGTAGAGACGCTGTGCAGCCTCTCTTCAGGTGAGACCCTCCCTAAAAACTAGAAGAGCTAGAAAGGGGCGGGTTTTTTTTGGATGTGAACAGACAATCCCCGTCCCACGGTTGAGCCACACCTCTGGTCCAGGCCCCGTGATAATATAGAGCACATGTTCCTTTTGTAGTTCAGGATTAACCGTTACAGTATAAGCCAAACTCACCAAAAGCCGTGCTACGTCACTGTGCGGAATCCTGAGGCAGAATAAATCATGGATTTCTGCTCACTTAACTTAGGAGCTGGAGTCAGAGAGCATATCCCTTCACAGTCATAGAAGCTATTTCACAGCATTTTTTTTTTTCTTTTTTTGTTACTGGCTAATCCCTATTCCCAGACATCGATTCACCCCGACCTGCTCATCCACTGCGATAGCCCAGGGAGCTATCTATCAGGCCGAACACTGTCTAAGCAAGAGGAAGGACAGCTCCCTGTCACTCCGGTGACTCAACCCGTCCTCTGGCTCGCTTAGTCCAGAGACCATCGTACAACATACTCTCCGGAATCCGCTTTATAGTTCTGGGAGCATGTGACCAGATTCCTACCCTCACCAATGACCGTGTGTTACATAGCCTCCTTCAGGCACACGCATTTAAAGATTGGTGGAACGGAAATTCAGGCAAAGAAAACAAGGATTTACTATTATAATTACCTTATGAAACGCTCTTACATGCCTTCAGAATGTCCGCTGTTTCAGTCCAGAAGCGAAAGCAGTATTTTATCGCACAGCATATTTAAACTCCTGCCCACCTAGTGCACTACGGTAGCGCAGGGCAGGCGATGGTGCAGTACTGCACCTCTATGGGGAAGCAGGGAGGCGCTAAGTTGCACTTATACAGACGCAGCAGGGAGGCCCGGTAGTTACTATTAGCAATGCATCTTATGAGCGCATAAGCGGCAGTTGATAGGGTGGGCGGCGGGGGGTGTGGGAGCGCGGCGCCGCCAGGCACAGCTTATATATTCTACACCATGATATATACAGCGTACTATACAAAAACTATTTTAATATATACAGTAGCATTACTCCATGAATATGGTCCATATAGTGCCTCCTTAAACACAGCATCCAGCGTAGAGCCTTCTGCACAGATAAACGTCTTGACGCGTCACGTGGTGTGAGCAGCTCTGGGAATAAGCGGTGTAACACTCTAGACGCTGACAACGTGCAGCACGGAGTGTAACTGTACTCGAAGTTTGGAAAAGCCATCTTAAAAACCTTATCCCCGACTACCTGAGTATAGGTAAATGAACATACAGGAAACTACCGTAACCAGAGAATCAGACGGAAGGCCCTCTGCTCTCACGCCGCCCGACTACCATCCTCAAGTCGCATCCTCATCAGCACCCGCCGACAGCTTGAAGGAACAAATGAGACAAAGACGAGCACTTAGACGAGACAGGATAATGACAAAGGAATCCTCATAGTAGCTCCGCAGGAGGTGATGAGCTGAGGCAACGGAATTCGCTGCAGTGACCTTTCACCTTCCCACTTTCGCGGTGTATAAATGGCCCGCGCATTATCCGAGCTTGCATAATCCAGATCGCGTTATTAACCTCATAAATACCGTTTACAAGCAAGCACACGAACCAGCACACAGGGAGCAGCGAGACGTGAGTTTAATCCTGCGAGACAGAGCCTGGCGCCCGGGGAACGACGGTGGGAAAGCCTAAGTAGGCCCCCACGAGGCACCTGAACCCTAAATAGTCTTGTTCTTAGGAAGTCTTCAAAGGAACGTGCCCCCTTTCCTGGTACACCAGGAAGCACACAGGCTTACGGTAAAGTGGAATTCCACCCATTATTTTTAAACATTATCCTACAGAATTCGAGTTGTATACTTTCGAGATGTAAACAGAGCTCATTACAGAGGTACAGCGCACAGAATGCAGAGTAGGACCCGCACGCATTAAGCCTGCTATCGCGGGAAGGAGTCGTAGGGGGGCTAGGCGTTCCGTTTAGACTCTCTCCCACCGCACTCCCATCGTCTCTAGCGCTTTCAGGCCGGAATTAATCAGAAAATCCATGAGCAGGTTAAATCGCTACTCGCAGCAACAATCTAGCCGGTACCTCACACTCTGGAAATACAGTCTCGGCGCCCTTCGTCATCGGAAAACAACTGAGGAACAGTGCAGCCGAACACAGCACACAACAGCTGATCTGTTTATGCGCCTCAGTCACAGACCCAAACGTGACTTTCCAAGCTGAAATTGCTTAGAGCCTGATCTCAGACACATCACGTACTCAACGTTATGCGAGGCCTCAGCTGCAGCCGACCGGACTCACGAACTAAGCCACGAAATGTTACAGCCTAGAGCTAGGAGCGGGAACACCAGGTAGGCAGCCTGCCTGCAGTTAGCCAGAGATGCCTAACGTTAGCCACTAAGCTAACATGTCCTACCAGCTTAGGGTGGCACTTAACAAGTCACTGAGCCTAAACAGTGCGACCCTGATCTAGCTCCCCCGCTTTCACACTATACCCTGATTGCAGCCTGGACGTTTCCGGGGTTCCTGCAACCCAAAGAGCTATAGCTGCTTCTGTAAAGCGTATCTGACCTTACAAAAGTAGCCGACGAGGAAGATCAATAAACTCCACTTCAGCAACATATTTGTTTTGTGGTGAAACGTCTCCCGTTAACGCGAAAATCTGCGAAAACCTGGACAATACTAAAGTTCCTTTGGCCAGGCACTATTTAGACCTCACAGCGCCCGTGCAGCAGTAATCCCTCCACCATGAATGGATGTTAAGCTGAGATCTTCTCCACACTATCATAAACAGCGTCTCAGCACATCAGGCAGTCGCTAATTCATGCAATCGCCCTGTCATTGCCTACGCTCCAGCACACCTTGTTGGGCTAATACTGTCAGAGTGACCATAACTTCAATCTGGTAAAGTGCTTCAGCACCGTTTGGGAAAGCTGCAGATTGCCCGGGGCGGTTTCCAGAACCTTTACGCCCTGCTCTAAACTGCCAACCACAAGCCATATTAAGTATACCACACACATACACACTAACATATAAATATGACAGAAACTAGTATAGAGGAAAACAGACGTCCGCCCGCCCAAAATCCAACTGGACACTCTCAGCGCAACGTCCCAAACTGTGGACTAGACCTCGATTTTTACACAGTATAGCGCAAATAAATCGACGTGCTAGCTCCGAAGAGAGGCAGAACCCACACTCAGTACAGAGCCGTCCGTGGCTAAACACCCAAGAACACAGCGCGGATCAAGATCGCCAGAGCGATAGCGTGCCTCACTATGATGCCCAGACTTACTGGTTAACTTCTGCCACCTCAAAGTACAATGCGTTATAAAAAAGCGAGCTAACAAGCCTGAGACAGGCGCCTAATGATAGGCGATGGATTCTGTAGAGAAACCCAGAACCGTCATAGCCCCAAGTAAAAAACCTGCGCTACTTGCAGAAACAGACCCCAGCCCCAGGAAGAAGAGCGTAGCCGAGCTGTGGGGCGGCCGAAACAGAACCGTCACCTACCATCTGACCTACAACCGTCAGCAGCAGACATGAGGTTTGAAGTGGCCCTCCTGGTCTAACTTCTATTTTGCAGATCCAAAGACTTCCAACAGTCGCAGAATATGGTCCTGTGGTTCACCAAACCACACACTGAAAAGTGTTAGAGGGCTAAGATGTGATAGTCAAAGTGGACACCGAGTCCAAAACGGTTCCGGCTCCCACTACATGACCGCATGGTGTTGGTTTGTGGCGTGTTTTTGGTGGGAGATGCCCCCATGGCATAACACAGACCGCCCCATCGCTCCCCACCACCAGAAACTTCACTCCCCGGTACAGGGAGAGCCGATGCTCCTGGATTCATGCCACCAAACCCAGATATCCTACCGAATCAGACAGACTCAAGACAAGATAAAGCGTGATCCATACATTCAGGAACCCGCGTCCACCACATAGCTCAAGAGTCCAGGGCGTGGCCACTGAGCTCATATACCGCCCCAGCCTTGACACTTTGGCACCTAATTTGGATTTTGCGACGCACACAATGATCTTAGGCTTCCGCCTGAGGCGTCACGCGAATCTGTAGCAGTCTTGCTCAGAAATGCCGAGACCCAGTTCCTGAAGATCCTGCACGATTCAAAATCCTAAGCGGCCTGGCAGTTCCTTCCCTAGAGGTGAGGTTTTATGCGCCACGGCATACATCCCTTCACAGCTGAGCCTGCTCCCGTACACCCTTTAATCCAATTTATTTCATTGTATTCATTTCGTTCATTTCGGAGCGGGTGGGGGCGGGCGTACTGCAGCTATCCCAGCATCACCGGGCTGGAAGGCGCAGGATGCTCCATCCCTGTTAACGAGCTGATATGGAGGTCAGGACAGGGGAAGTGCCCACAACAGCAGGACACCACAATCACACAGAAGCCGCCACGAGTCTCTTATTTCTTTATTTCTGCATCGTCAACAATTAATAAAAAAAAAATTCTCACATCATATACAAACCATCATCTACACTCGAGCATACAACACCAACACGTAAGGCCGAGACACGAGATACAGCGGCAGATGGCTTTTAGATCAAGGAAGACACCATCTCCTTACAATCACAGAGGGACAGCGTTACATCGGTATATCTGCAGGTCGTCTACGACGCACAGGACCTGCGGGAGGAAGGATCCTACACAGACACTTAGGAGATGTGGATTCGGAGGTGTGGTTAATAAAGTGTTGGTTAGGTAGGGGGACCGGGGGAAATGGGCAGTTAGTCCGGGGTGTAGGAATACGCTCTCTGCCGGAATCACCGCGGTGGGAAACATGGGAGATAATCTTCGACCCCGTAAGGATCGACTGGCACATGGCACCAAATCAACCCCCGGAAGTTAAAACGGCTCCTACGAATGTTTGTTTCATTAGTTTATCCAGGCTATCCTGTTTAGACCTAAAAGGCTCCTAAAATACACCTTTTTTCCTAAAATACACACTTAGACACTATGTACAAGTGGACTTCACCATACGCACCACGCATTAGACATCTTAAATAGATCGTGACTAGAAAAATAAAAAAGTAATATCCAATAAATTAAAACGTTAAGGCTGCCCATTCTACTCGAGGGAGAACTCCTCCCCCGTCATACTGAAACGGATCAGAATGGATCAATTTCACATGGCTCTGGAAGAATGGAGATTAGCGGCAAGGGAGTCTACACACCAGAGAGATCAGGGACTACGTGAAGCTCATTCAGAGGGGGGGGGAAACCAGTCTCTGAAGACAGTACAGCTGAGACCTGATCCTCGATCAGGACCCCATTACTGGGCTCCAACCAGATAGCCGGGGGGCACGGTTATAAAATCCACAGCTTGGAGGACAATGCTCAACCGCGTACTAATTCTGTAATGTGTCAGCAGGACAGAGAGGTGGCGGCTTTGGGTAGCACCGCACTAGCCTTGCGAGGCTGGATGGAGTTCTCATATCAGGAATGCACATCAGGGGGACTCATGCACCCATAAACCTGAGCTTGTGTGAAAAAAACAAACAAAAACAACCTGCGAGAGGAGCAGGGAGGGAATGTACAATGCACTTAAAGATCCGACACCTGCAGAACTCAGACTCGTGTACCCGGAGAGATCAGACGATAGTCAGACTCGTGTTGTACCCGGGAGATCAGGACGAATAGTCAGAATTTATGAATAAGTCTAGCAGAAAACACCAGTAAACATCACAGAGGCAAACCCCCAGTGTGCAGTATTCAGCGTCGCTCCAAACGTCCCTGTTGTTGTGAACGCGATAATGAACGCTGTGTGCTCAGACTGAAGTCAGATGAAAGAGGATCAGAGAAAGGGTCCTATACCAGCTAGGAAAGGACCCGATCACTGAGCTAAATCCAAGATTTATAGGCCTTAACTCTGATCTCAGGAACCAGAGAACACCGGTTACATCAGCGGAGAACCGCAGAAATCCAGTTTAGAACACGGATCACTAAGTGCATGTAAACTCACTCAACGCTGACCTCGAGCTCCACCTTCACACGCTGGACTGGCTTAGGAACTCCACATTTAGCCTTGGATGTCCCACTGTTGTTCCTGAACACTCTGGTTATGAGATTATTACCGCATGAGCACTGGTGGGTTAAGGTTCCGGCCCACCCACCAAAGCTGAGTCATGCTTCTTAGCGTCACTGTATCAAACACTCCAGAGCCTCAACACCAGCATCTTTCATTTACAACAGCCTGGAGTCAGTCAGAGGAAGTGGTTTGAACTTAACTCTGCTGTAAAGACCCCCCTGATGCTCGCTTGCCACCATTGCTTCCCGCTCCGTCAGACACCGGGCGAGCCCTTTGGTAGAGCAGAGAAGACGAAGACTGATGTGGTTGGTATGGCTTGTTGGACCTTCCGCTGCACCACCCTCAGTGTATTTGGCCCTGTGATTGGATGATGATGTGCCGGATAAGAAGCTTTAAGAACTAGAGAGTAACGATCAGACGCACCAGGGAAAGCAGCAGTTTAGTAACACAATACTTCTGTCTGAGGTCAGCACCATAGATTATCTATAGGATGCATCAATAGATTATTAATAGGATTAGGATCATCAATAGGCTTATTAAAAGGGGATAGGATCACAATAGATTCTGTAGGATTTCTGTGGTGAACAGGGAAGGAGTGGGTGGTGTTGTTAGGGCGGCGGCCAATAAGAAAACAGGCTGCCGCTACCAAAGCAATACAGTGTCTTTCTCTCTCTGCCTCGTTCAGGCGTCCTCATATGGAAACGGATCTCCATTCATAGGAGTGGTTCTAAACGGCAGGTGAGGTACATCCTTACCTCACCCGTACAACTACCGCCAAACACGCGTAGTCGGTTTCAGTGCGCTTGCTTTGTTTGTTTTTAATCACAGCTGCTTAATAGATTTTAGCCTTCATCTTCCACCACAACTTACAATCAACAAAAATAAACATCATCATAATCAACCACACGTCCACAGAGAATAAATACAGGAGGGCCAGCCTCCGGGACGCACACACACCCGCACGCTGCTAGGTGGAGCGATGACCCACCCACACCACTACACTCGCCAAGCGCCATGTCAACGTCCCACAAGATCACCAAACCCTGCGTGTGGTGAACTTGTGGGCAGGGGGTGAGGGAGGGTATGCGTGTTGCGTTTCGATCAGGTGCGGTTCTGCCTTTTCAGCTCGACCCGCAGGTCCTTTGTCCGAGCCTGGCGAACGTCCCACACAGCCTCCCCTAAAGGATCAATCACATTCCGCTGGATTACGGGACACAGTTAGTTTCCCTGGCACAGAGGTAGACTGAAGGATTGAAGATTTGCTAAGGCACCGGCTGGCGTGGAGTGTTGGGGGGATGGGGGGGGTCTGTTATGTATAAACACATACTGAAGAGAGAGGAGAGATACTGACGTAACCCTGTGTCCGGGTAACAATAAGCAGGCAGTAGATATTCCAGATTCCGGGGACATTATGATTCCGAGTTTGTAACAGGGGGAACTCACTAGACTCTTGGATTGGGGTGGTTTATGATTATCCACCTGCGCTTTCCGTTCAACTGAGTTGGCAATGTCACACTTCACATAAGAATTCCGCATATTCGGACACACAACACGAAGGTCTACACAAAGAAGACAAAAGAAAGAACAGTCCTAGTACCCTAAAGAAACCATGGTTTGTAAGTCAGACCGTACAAGTGTGTGAGAGAGCAATCGTTCAAGGAGAAACGTTTACGAAGAACCTTTCACGTAATGAAGAGTTCCCACCAATGTTCTCTTGGCAACAGAACTTTTTACATCTGCAAAAAAGACGTACCCTTCATTGAGAGGTTCTTTCGAGGTTATAAAGCGTGAGATAATTAAATTGGGAAATTTAATGTCGTAGTTCCCAAGTATCCAGGATGGTCCCCTTCCAAATCCAAAAATGTGGACCATCGGGTCTTTGTAAAGGTTCTGAGAGGTTCTTTAGGGAAGTGGTTCTCAATATTGATCCTCACAGACCCGGCAGTTCCTATGGACCAAACTGGAGAACCACAGCCCTGATGAACCATTCTAGTAAAAGAGATATGTGAGTGGGAAAGCATTTCAAGAATATAAAGAACCTTAACATAAGGTAAAAGTTCTCTAACAATTTTAGGGTTCTATTGAGAGATTTTACATTAATTGGAGGTTCTTTAAAATTTAAGGTGGTTCTTCTCACTCACACACCTCATTTACAAAATCAGCTCTTAAGTAAAAGGTTCTTCAGGGCAGTGGTTCTCACAGAACCGCTGCTTTGAAGAACCATGCTGGTAAGTGAGATGTGAAGAACCTTTCCAAAGGTAAAAAAAAATGATTACATGAGGTATTGGATCCTTTCTGATTTAAGGGTTCTTTAGATTATGCAGAGGTTCTTTAAACTTTAAAGCAGTTCTTGACTCTCATGAGAGATGTGACTGGGAAGAACCTTTAAAATGCATAAAGAACCTTTGAAATGGTATCTGAAGTTCTTTAAGGAACCTTTCTGGCACACTTATTTTATGAAATGACAGGATGCCACTCTGACTAAGCTGGTTCCATAATGAGTGAGAAAGCAGTAGAACACTGAGAATGTTCTAATAACATTAATATCCAGAACGTTTCAGACGTTAGAACGCTTGCTGGTGTTGGACCTACAGCGTATCAGCTGTTACTGAGCGAAACAGCAGATTGTTAGTGTGAGATCGTTCCAAACTTTAGAACCTTAGCGTTTATTAGAGGCATGTTCTCCTTTGGGTCCGGATCCAAATCAAATCTCCTGCCACTGGTCTAGCAGCGGGGGGGGGCTATCCCGGCTCTCCCCTCAGACACAACTTCCTGCCAGGGCCTGACTGAATCCGAGGAATCAGCCTAGTTTCTAGCGCATGTGCTTCATACACTGGCCAGATTAGGATTGCAGATCTGGGAACGACACTTCCACAACGCTGAGGGAACGTTGGGCTAACAGTGATAGAAGCCTGTGTAAACCAGACGCAACGCGCCTGCTAATGAAACCATAAAGATCAGCGTGTAAACATCACTGGACAGAAATGTATGGCTGGTCGCATCACCCTCAGAAAGGGATCATAGCAACTTCAGTTCTGAAACACAGACTCGTCTTCTCCTGAAGGAATACGTCACCCGGAATAGAAGGAAGGACAGAAATGGGGGCGGGAGGTGGCTAGCGGTTAGCACTAGCCCTCACTCCATATTAATTAACTACTTTCTGGATGTTTAGGTAAGTGCTGGGTTAGGGTTAGCATGGTCACATTCCCTCAAAATTCAGGTGCTAATAGGCTAATAGGACTAATCTGGCTGAAAAGCTGTGAAAGCTAGTACTGGCTAATGGTTAGTTTAGTTGCATTCGGTTAGTGACTGTATTTAGAATTTCAGGTGAAAAGCTCATCTAAAAACACCAACCAGGCTAATGACGATTAAAAGCTAAAAAAAAAAAAAAAAAAGTGGTTAACACATTTGCCTAATCTTAGCATTTAGCATAACACTACCCTGGCTACTGATAAATAACAGCTAGCTACTGGCTAGCGATTAGCTTGGTCACATTTGGGTGGCGCTAGCCTTTACCTTACATTAGAACTCTTATCATTGGGTGAATAGCTCAGCTAACAGGGCTACTGATAATAACAAAGCTAATGGTGGCTAGTGGTTGTGATAGTTGAATCACCAGCTTTCAGTCAATATTTTTAGGTGACGTATTCCTTAATTCCAGACCAGTACTTGGGATACGGGAAATCCTTCACAACCATTCTGTGGCTTTTGCATAGCTCTCTACCGCACACGTACACACAAAGCCAATACACACACATGAAGAGCTCAACACCTGCGTGGAGTCACAGTAGACGCTTTCAGTGCCCTCCTCTGGGACTACATGAAGGTTTTCTGAGGGGTCAGAGGGCTTTGCATAGTCTACTGCCTTTTTAGTGCCTTCTAGCCTGGCATTAGCGCTCAGTGCCAAACCCTACTGTCTCTCTCTCTCTGTCTCTCTCTCTCTCTCTCTCTCTCATGGGAGAACCATGACGATGAATGAAATGCTAAACAATTGTCATACAAGAACATCTTGTCAATCTTCTGGTGGCGTAAACGGAACCGCCTACACTTGTGTATTGCTCCATCATACGCTCAAGCCTCAAATGAACTGGTCCAACAGGTCCCCGTGCGTTTGTTTTGGCTGTGAGTCGGTGTGTTATTACCACAGGACACGGACATGCCAAAAGAGTCTACACACACACACACACACCCAACACACTCTCAGCCTACTGTTGTGACACAAGATCCCTAGTATGTCTATTCACGGCGACTATCCCATTTACATCAGTGCATGTCTGTTCTACTGTATTGCACAGAACCCGCTGCGCTATATTCTAGAAGGAACGAGGCGTTCTCCTGCGGCGGCAGCTAATCTCTCCGAACACCATGCTTGTGGTCGCACTGGATAGCTTACTCATTCCCATTGTAAACAGGTGACTCCACTCTCGCTGTGGGCCGCTCGGGAAAAGACACTTGTCGCTCTGGCGGCGGTGGTGTGGAGGGAAGTGGCCAGAGTCTGAGCGGGCGAGCGAGGGGAGAGGGGGGCTAAAGGAACGAAGCGACAGCAGAAGCGAAAGGCCGAGATGGTGTTGTGAAAAGGCGGAGATCTGAAACCTGAACAGTGTGATATCACAAAGAAAAACAGGTCCAGCTGCTGTCGGCCGTCGGGGTACTGCACCATCCGTCCTTCCCGAGAATAAAACGATATGAAATGAAAATAGAAAAGGAAATTGAAATGATCCGCAGAGGTTTGTGGAGCGGTGAGAAGATGAGGAGTCCTGAAAGGCGGGGTGAGCGGGGCAGGACGCGTCACAGTCCTCCCCCGCTGCACCCGTGTGAATGAGCAATGGAGGTTAATAGTCTGTGATGGGTGCCAGGTCTCGGCTCAGGGCCACAGATATGTTGGTGTAGAGGCCCTTTCTGGACACTTCGGGGGAATAGCGCAGGTTGCTCAGCCCGTCCAGCCTCTGACGCTCCTTGGAATGCCGGAGTAACGTGTACCTGAAAAGAGACGGACAGATGTTTCACCAGGAGGATAAATCTCTGACCTGGGAACAGAAACTTTGGATTTCACCTCAACATTCCCAATGCTTCCCATTTTATATACCAAGTTTTAGAGCACATGAATACACAAGCTGTACACACGGGTCTGGTATAAACGAAGAGTGTCTTTCCAGAATCCTCAATAACCTACATCAGTTCTGGATACAGCTCCGGATAGGAAGAACAGCTGATCTTAAACAGAAGCACATTGTTCCATCTCTAATTCCTTCTCTCTCTTTTTTTTTTTTTTTTAAGTATTAAAAAAGAACTTCCTGCAAAATTAAACCATCAAGACGTGAACCGAGTGGCCCAGAGTGGTTCGGTGTGAAACGTTCTAGATAAAGCAATGGTGAAGGGAACCAGATGTCTGACTCTAAAAGCTAAAGCTGATTATCTGTTTTTCGTTGGACAGTGACGAGACGCTACAACCAGTCCACATACTGCTAACACACATACTCTGGTCTCCAACTACACCGATAAACCATATACACTGCTCAAAAAAATAAAGGGAACACTTTGAAAACACATCAGATCTCAATGAGAAAAAACTCTTGCAGAGTATCTTTCCTCATATAGACTGGGTAATGTGTAAGGAACAAAAGGATGCCACATCGTTTGATGGAAATAAAATGATCACCCTACAGAGGGTTGAGTTCAAAGACACCCTGAAAATCAAAGTGAGTAAATGATGCAGCAGGCTCGTCCATTTAACCCTAACTCCACTGCAGCAGCTCAGAATGGTAGTCAGTGGATTGTATGGCCTCCACATGCTCCTAATGAGACGACGGATGGTGTCCTGGGGATCTACTCCCAGATCTGGACCAGGGCATCACTGAGCTCCTGGACAGACTGAAGTACACCCTGGTGGCGTCGGATGAACTGAAACATAATGTCCCAGAGGTGTTCTATTGCGTTTAGGTCAGGCGAGCCGGTGGGCCAGTCAAAGGTATCAATTCCTTCATTCTCCAACAACTGCCTGCACACTCTCGCCACATGAGGCCGGGCATTGTTGTGCACCAGGAGAAACCCAGGACCCACCTGCATCAGCGTAGGGTCTGACAACGGGTCCGAGGATTTCATCCTGATACCTAATAGCAGTCAGGGTGCCGTTGTCTAGCCTGTAGAGGTCTGTGCGTCCTTCCAGGGATATGCCTCCCCAGACCATCACTGACCCGAGCTCTACGGTGCTGGCCAGTGAGAACAGGGCCCACTACAGGACGTCTGGCCCTCAGGCCGCCCTCATGAGGCCTGTTTCTGATTGTTTGGTCAGACACATTCACAGCAGTAGGGCTCTGGCAGTGCTCCTCTTGTTCCTCCAGGCGCACAGGATAGGAAGCTTCTACCGGTCTGTAAACTGAGGGGTGAAGGACCTTCTACAGCCTTGTCCAATCTCTCCCACCGTCCTCTTAGAGTAACTGCCTGTCTCCTGGAAATCTTCCCACCACCGTACTCTTAAACTGTGCTGGAGAGCACTACATGTGCAAAAACCTTGTGTGGCAATGGCACATATTGATGCGGACATCCTTCTATGTTAGAGTTTATGGACTAGCTGTACCACTGTTGCGAATACCCCTGTAGGGGGTCCCGAGGGCTGACCATTGTAGTCGCACAGGTACTAGTAGTGATGCTGACCGAACTGACCCTATAGTTCAAAGGCACTGCACAACCTAGTAGATTAGCCAATCACAGTGGGAAAATAGATATTGAGGGGGGCTAAATGTCCAATGACCTCGTCCTTTCTAAACCATTCCTGGATTTTGGCTTTATGGGGGGGTGTCTACATTGTTGCTCACGTCTACTGTACATGCCTGTTGGTAATTTAATTAACAACAAAGCAGCTGAAACTGATTAACAGCCCTCCCTACTATTTAACTGACCAGATCAATATCCCTGGAGTTGAACTGAGTTGAAGCTGTACTCTGATTAAAAAGCGTTTCCTTTATTTTTTTGAGCAGTATAAGACGCTCCTGGAGAATCTACAATAAACCCACATCGGTGATCATTCGTGTTTTACTCGAGAAACTTATTCTTGAAACCATCATTCGAATATCATTTCAGTAACTCGGGAAACGTTGTAAGCCCATTTCTGACTAATTCAAGGTTTTTTTCTATGTAAGTCTAAAAGTGACTGCAGTGGGATGTAGCTCCACCTCCAGCTACTCTGCACAGTGATGATTACCGCCTCTACTAGCGCAGACAGCATACCTCTACAGCAGATTCTGTACAGTCAGAATGGAGCTGCTTCTCCCTCACCCATCCTGTTTCTACCTCCTGGAAAAGCGGGAAAGCGACTGCAGTGAGGTTTATAAAGGTTTGTGTGGTTCAGGATACAGGGATAGTACTGACCTCCCCAGAAACTGGACTTCTCCTCTGTGGTGGTGGGGAATGGACATGTAGCGTAGGCCACGATGTTCCTGGTGCCCATTTGAGGTCGAAGATAACTCACGTTGTAGCCCAGCATAATGTCGAACCCCTGTAACGACATGAACCACAACAAAGTGGAACAAATTCACCCGTGATGCTGCCAAAGTACCTGGCGGCCATTCTAGTTATTCTATCTGTCGACCTGAAGTGAAAAAACCTCCGTCTGATCCCTAGAATTAAGCCGCTCCATGTGGGTCTGGAGAACAAGTCCTATACCTAAATGACTTTTCTAGTGATTTTACTGTCACATGTGAGTCGGATGTGCTTCCATCACCTCTGTGGTTTGGCGTAAGGCGGTCAGGATCTCAAGTCTTCTCGTCCTCTGTTTTGTTTGACTGGGTGTATTAGCATATGAGTTTTAGTCTTAATAACTGAACTCAGTCTAGATGCGAGATCAAAATTCTGTGAGTTAATACTGTTGGGACTCGTTGGCGTACGGTGTGAGGCGGTGTGGAAAGTGTTTCCAGAGTCTTCCAGTGTATGACTGGCACAAGGCAACTAAAATTAGATCCTGAGTAAACGAGGTAAAGTCATCATCATCTCAATAGGGAGTCAAGTTTTATAGGGAGTCAGTCCAAACTTTCTTAATGACCTCTCCAACGCTCTTATGTCCTAAACAGGCCTGGAAGTCTGCAGCGATAAGGTTAAACACTTTAGAGCCAGGTTCCCGTTTGCTAGCACTTACCTGTTCCAAAGGTCATCGTCCTCCCCGCCCCAACCCCAGAATGCATTCGGAAATCCATTTATCTTCTGAAACTGCTCGGAAGTAAGGCCGCTGACACCACCAAAAAATTCATCATAGGGCAGCCTACACAAATCAGAGACAAAACCTGGTCACCAAAGGAGGCCCCTCAGGAGTCTCCAACATTCTCCTGGATGGTTTAACTTCATAGAATGCTGCCAGGATTAGTGGAACTAATAAAAGCAGGGAAATCGGCAGTGTGGGAAAGCTGCGGCTGACTAAGCTTCAAGGAGAGCATGCTCATGCATACGGACACTAAGATTTCTCCCTGAAGGGTCACATGCCATGTGAATATCACACAGTTAAGAGTGAAGCGTGAAGTAAACACTTTTATCAGGATTCCCAAGTCAAATATCAAATTCCCTAACCCTAACCCTAGATATGAAGAGACTACTCATCTTGACTGAAGTGACTGCCAGGTGTTGATAAGTGGGAGGGGAATAAATAGCCATGGAAAATCGTGTAACGGTAACAACTGTGCGCACACAACACGGTAAACCTGTGAAAATAACTGCAGCTAAACATTTTCCAGTAGTGTGGAAAATATTAAATCCAAACTCCATGACCATGTGAGCCCTGATAAATTAAAGACTATCATTTAGCCAGTAGTTTATTAAAGGAGTTTACATGTAAACCGGGTTAGTAACGGTGCTAGTGTTTGTGGGCCGAGGGTCAAGCAGCATTTACAGCAGGATGCTTCTTAGTGAGCTCATGCATCAATACAGAATGCAGACGCCGTGAGGTGGTCTATCATGAGCCAAGCCCAGCCAATCAGGTTCCAGGATCAGAACTTTCGGATTTATACCTGATCGTATTTAACACGTCTTGTAAAATCATGTGGTCACATGGTACTTACATATAGGAGTACTTGTTGAGCTTGACAGCAAAGTGCCGTGGCATTTCGCTGCAGCCGTAATAGTTCCGGTCATTTTCCAGAATGTGGTCCACATCATGGAAGATCACGCAATCCCACGGCAGGTCCTTCATAGCCTCTTTAAAACCCACATTGAACAGCATAGCACGATTGAAGGGCTCATCACTTGCCTGTGGTGAACACACACACACACACACACACACACACACACACACACACACACACACAAACCTATAATGACGATCATCTCATGGCTTCTTCAGTCATTCCTGATGGGACTGGTCAATGATAAATGACAGG
Organism: Prochilodus magdalenae; assembly: GCA_024036415.1. Classification (NCBI taxonomy): domain Eukaryota; kingdom Metazoa; phylum Chordata; class Actinopteri; order Characiformes; family Prochilodontidae; genus Prochilodus; species Prochilodus magdalenae. The sequence continues at coordinate 82,622 of JAMWET010006847.1, read as the reverse complement.
TTCCTGAGTACTAAGGTTCTCTTGCCGCTGGGCATATCATATCCTCACTGACTTGGGCCCCCTGTCGCTCTTAGAGGAGATAACTGCTCCATAAGGAGAAGGTGATTGTATCGATAGTGCTGTTGCTCCACGACACCCCAGTGAATATGCGTGAGTGTTCATTACAACACCGGAAGATAAAGCCTTGTGTAACCAAACGATACCGCGGCCATTTACAGCTCTGTGGTGCCTCCATTGAGGTTTCCCCATTGAGGTATGTCAACCTAAAGCTCAATACAGTCCAGGAGCACACTTTTCTCTTCTAGGGCTGTGAACAGCGAAGAGAGTAAGAGATGACCTGCAGATGAAGACGGGACATTTATTATTGATTTCTTTTTATTTCCATATTTCCCAGATTCCAAAGAACAAAAGCTGAGTCAGAAGCTGAGTCTGGGCACACTGCATGATCAGTACTCCAACCACACCCCTTTCACATTAGGGGGATTCCCCCATGCTTGCCTGTGCTGCTTGTTTGAGGTTGATCTGCAGATTTTGGATGATGTTTAGGTCGGGGCCAGTGTGAGGACACAGCAGAGGCATGGTTAGGCTTTTTCCCAGATGGTGTGAGAGCTTTTCGGGATCAGGTCTTCTACTCACTCAGCTGCTCACAGTAACAGATTTTGGGGTGTCTGGATAGATAAACACACGTGCTGGGCACTAACAGAGTATATCAAACTGTCCAGTGAAAAACGTGTCTCTCCATTTCTGTCTATTTTTACTTGTATGCATCATTTGAAGCAGCTGCTGGATACGGTGAGTGCATAATTCATGGTGAATGGACAGAAATGGACCAGAATCACCTGAAAAATTCTGGTTCCACTGACTTACATTAACTTAACAGTGCTTCGCCCCCTCCTGTAAAGCTGCCGTGTTGGAGATCTTTGTCTGTCTTTAGACAGGACGCTCCTCGGTGCCTCTCAGCGGTTGAGAAAACGGTGTTGGTCATAAATGAAAGTTTTTACGTTGTGTTGTGTTATTGTCCATTACTGTTCGCAGCAGTACGCGGACCTCTGGACACTAACATTCTAAGCTTTGTTAACTCATTAATTTCATTTCTGAATTTTGATGCAAGACATATATTGACCATCTTCTAGACAGGTCACGTTTCAGATTTAAGGTTTAAATACACAGTAACTGTGGAAGAGAACCTGCAGAACCGTGTTCACTGATGAAGTGTCAGCTAGTTTGCATACGGATATAATAAGCTCCCCCAAACGCACCATCATTTTTAAAAACCTCTTTAAGTCGTACCAACACAATCAAGTCTAATCTAATCTTGAATTTCACCGAACCGCTATATGACTGATCTGCCTTCTGTCTTTACCTGTTCGACCACGTAGATGCCGAACTGGAGCCTCTGCCTCTGAAGGGATGGGATGAGGTGCCGGAAGAGGATAGGCAGATGCTCATGGCGGTTTCGGAAAGGAACCAAAATGGCCACCTGATCACGGGAAGAAGAGAGCAGGGAAGTCATGTGGAGTGAAAGAACGTCCTCTCACTCATTATATGCATAAGGAAAAAACAAGGACATCTGAACCAACACGGTTTCAACATGTGCGTCACAAAGCTATCAGTGCACTTACCTGTGGCATCATTTGTGTTGTAATAATAATAATAATAATAATAATAATAATAATAAGCTGGTTAAGCAGATTTAACTCTCCTGAAGATGAGTCAGAGGGAGTGTGAGGTTTTTAGCTGATTTGAAGATTTGAAGACTGAGAGGTAGAACAGAGAATGTATAAAGGGATGGAGTTCAGTGGGGTTCAGCAAATCTGCCACCCACAGGGGAAAGCCTGAGGAGAATTAGAGGAGCTTGGCTTGCGTGCTGGTGGGAATACGTTTTTTATGTGTATGTATCTGACCCACACATTTTCAGTGCAGCATGTTTTTACAGAGAGAATCAGAGTCTGAATATGGACTTTACTCAGTCGTATGTAAACGTACAGTTTACAACACTTTATAACCTTTTATAACATCAGAATAAGTCAAATAAACCTAAAAACAGGGTAAGAAAAAGGACGACTCAGCACAGGACCGCTTTCTGACTTCTCACTGCACTACAGTCTAATGGATCTAATGTTCGTCGTTTGATGCTTACTGAGCATACAAACAGCTTTACAGGTCAGATGGCCGTACAGTGAAGCTACTGGTTCAGTCTTTATAATGTTCTACAGCTCCTCGACTCTTTCCCAGTCACACCCGAGAGCACCAAAACAAGACAACCAGGAGTTCATCACTTCCGGTTCTCTGTAGTTCTGAGTGGAACGCAGTAGATTTCTTTCTTTAGGTGATTTCTAGCTCACTAAGGGCCCATTTCTAACAGGGTGGGGATAAACTAGTAGAGAACAATGATGAACACGTGATGTGCCATGTGAGACAGGAGAAGGAAGGGTTTAGACTCAAACTCACCTTCCAGCGAGGGATGCAATCATGAGGTCTCCAGTGTCCACCGAGGCCAAGGGTGGGGTCTGCCTGACGGAGGTTTCTCTCCACCTCCTCCAGAGCGATCTCGCTCATATCCACCTCCAAGCGGCCCTCTGAGGGAGGAGGGAGACGGCTTTAACAGAGTATGACTCGAGCTGGGCAAGGATAACCACCATGTGACTCCGATCACTAATGGAGTCTGCTTATGGAATGATACTGTGATGTCAGAGTCTGTTCGGCTGTTCATTAGCCTTCAGTGGTGAGGACTCTTATTCTGAAGGGCTGGGCCGCATGCTGAGGTTAACTCTATACAGTACTGATTTTTAACTCTGATCAGTGGTTAACCACATAGCCACACAGATCTCAGGAGGACTGACTGATTAATAGAGATAATAAAAAGGAATCACAGCATACTCATAGTGGGAAGCTTCTCCGGACAGATGTCAGTGGGCAGGTAGGTGAATCCCGCAGGGAGATAAGGTGTGGGAGGAGCTGCCGTATCACTCATGTTAAAATCATATGGATAGTCTAGAGAGTGAGAGCGAGAGAGCGAGAGAGAGAGAGCCCAGATTCATGCATAAATTCATCAACTCACAACAAATGGTTCCGCTGTTTATTGTATGTTCAGTTTCAAGCGAAGCGGATGAGTTATTAATGGCAGCTGACAGGACTCCGTCTGCCGGAGCGCCAGGAGTCGTTCCATACCTGTTCCATTGATGCTGTAGGCACTTCTCACCACCTGCTCCAAAACCTGAGCTCCAATGTTCCTCATGTTTTCCCGGATCCTCATCCCTCGGGCCTGCACCATGAACAAGTACTCATTCACTGTAGAGAGAGAGAGGGAGAGAGAGAGAGAGACAGAGAGATTTTAATCACATGTCATTTGATTTTCCATCAACGTAATTAGATAGATTAGTAAATATTGAATCTTCATGATCACAATATGTATCGTATCACCAGGTTCTCGCCAAAACCAGCCTGACATACAGCCTGACCTCCTTTAGGAGCCTGTGCATGTGACGTTCACATGAAAAGCATAAATGTCTACCTGCTCTGTCAGGAACTGTCACCTGTATGCCAAACCCATACGGATCAGGGTTTAACTGGGCAGTAGGTGGTTATTTGTCCTATATACTGTGTATACATAGAGACAGAAATAGACATTTATACACCAGTAATAAAACCTAGAGCCATACTGGTGTGAAACGTACAGGGATGTATCTGGGTTAAGACTATGTCATTAGACAACTGCTGTAAAGAAGCTCGGAAAGGCGGGACTGGAATTCTAAGTCTAGACTCAGGCAGAAGGAGAATGAATGAGTGAGACCGCGAGAGAGAGAGAGAGAGAGAGAGAGAGAGAGAGAGAGAGAGAGAGAGAGAGAGAGAGATTAACAATGTTAATTGTTGGGATATGAGGAAGTCAAACATGCTCAAACACACCCCAGTTTCACACCGACCGGCCAACTGACCTCAATGTGTCACCATTCGGGTAAATACCTCTTTCTGTTAATGTGTTGCCATTTCCTTTTCATGACTGCACCCAGGTCAGTATCACCGACCGACCAAGAGGAACATGGTGAAACCCTCAGAGTACTGTGTACACTGCTCTCCACATCACCATGGAAGTGATCGATCAGAAGGCTTTCTGTATGAGCCTTTAGTGTTTATGTAAGTCTGTTCAGAGGGCTGTTATCAGTCAGCTAGAGGAGCACGGGTTACAGATTGCAGGACCTTCCTGTAGACGTTAAATGTGGGAATAGTGCAGTTTTTGTGAAAGCTGAAGAAACATCAGTAGTCTGCAAACAGGTGTGAGGAGCTTGGAGAAGAGATAAATGCGGTCTGATGACAGGTGTGCTAAGGACAGCAGTACATGGTCGCTCTGGGACAACACTGCCACCTTCAAATGAAGAACATTCAGAAACTACAATTGGACCGTCAGCGGATGCAGGAAAATGATCCATCTATACAGCAAATATTCCAGACGTCGGTTCTGATCCATAACGAATAAAAAAAAATATTACATTAAAGTCGTTCACAGCAACAGCACTTATAGCAACGTCCGTCCTGTAGAGTAACTGCTGAGGAATAAACACACTGTCCGTTTAAGGAAAAGCAAACAGAAATGGAATGGGAATGATCATTTGGAATCTGGTGTACTCCACTCCACTTCACTGTGTGTTGGTAAAACATTTGGATATAGCAAAAGCCTTAACAGAAGGACAGACAGCTGATGGGGATACAATGAGTACGGTACTCATCACAATACAGCATTTAGGAACTCATGTTCTCTCACAACACTGCAGATTATAGAACAAACAAAACAATAACTTGCGAGAGTTTAAGAGTTTTGAGAGAGAAAGAGGACATCCCTAGCTCCCGAGCTAGCTCACCTATTCCGTACCTCTAGGCTAATGTAATTAACGTTACAAACGTTCCCGAGCTCGGAAAGTCTGCAGGAGTTAGAGAACCGTCCTCTCGTGTGGACGCTGTTGTGTTTCCGTATAATGTGACTGAATGTACAGCAGAGTGCATGTCCTCTGTCGGCACTCGGTCACAAGGCTGCGGTGATAAAAAAGGGGACAATGACCCTTTATAGTGCAGGCTCTAGCCTCAGGATAACCCTCAGTTCTGTTTGGCTCAGCACGACAGGATGAGGTGTGTGTGTGTCGTGTGTGTATGTGTGCAGTGTGTGTAGTTTTTGTGTGTGTGTGCGCAGCCCAAATAATTTTCCAGGACACATCCCATTCCAGGGATCAGGATCTTCAGTTAAAACATATATGTTGCACTAATGGTGCTGGTATCTACATTTGGTTCTTTCAGGTACAATGGTTCTATGCAGAACCATGAAAAGTTGGACCGCTGCATGGTGTAATGGTTCTTGAGACTGATGTAGAAAGCGTTGTATGCTTCTGTATAGCTGGTCATTCCCTTTTGTCCCCCCCTGTTTAGACATGCAGATGGTTCTTCAGGCGTTCATGACCAGACTAAAGACATGAAGGCTCTCATTACCTCCTGCTCCTCAGTACCAGTCTGGACTCACAGTAACTCAGACTGTAAGAGCCCCACGCTGCAGGTGGGTGATTTCTAAAGCAGCTCAGTCTTCAGGTAAGCAACTCCCATTAGCATGTTGCTCTTTCAGAGTACATAACAGTACACATCACCCGGTACTACTACAGCCAGGCAGACTGCTCTCCTCTATTTAGCCCCACTAATGAAATGCCATGCGTTCCTCTTTTCATGAAAGCTTTTTTCTGCAGTGAGCTGGAATTCCTACGTGCCACGTCATTCACACAGTAAACAAATTCATGCTAAAATGGCAAAAATATGTCCCACCCCAAACCACCACAGGCTCCGAATATTCATACTGCTGTAGAAAGGCTGACACAGGCGGGACCAAACACAGACTCCGACACGTTCTCCTGCAGCCTGCTGATTTAAATCAGACCCACATTTACACACACACAGAGAGAGCGAGTGAGAGCGAGAGAGAGAGCGAGAGAGAGAGAGCGAGAGAGAGAGCGAGAGAGAGAGCGAGAGAGAGCGAGAGAGAGCGAGAGAGAGCGAGAGCGCGCGAGAGCGAGCGAGCGAGAGCGAGCGAGCGAGAGAGAGAGAGAGAGAGAGAGAGAGAGAGACACACACAGCAGGCTCCACCACAGTTCTCTCTCTCTCTTTTCCGGGTCACTTCCCTGTGAAAACCATTTAGAGGTCAGGAAGGCCCATTGGGAGAAGAACCGAGAGCACGTACAGGTGCCAGAGATTTGGATTATGTAATCCTGGGTCATGTTTACGGCACAACTTACATTCTGATTCCAACTGGAGGGAAGTGTCCACTCTCAGAACCCTCACACAACACCAGGAGAGCACTAACCCTGGGTTCACCTGTAGGCTGGATTAGGTTCAGGCTGGGAATACGTTCCTGATGTACATCTACAGATACCACTTCAGGACTGTCCAATCACAACGGGAGTTCCTGTTCACCAACACATCCTCAGAGTGGCGACGACAAGACAGATCAAATTACCACACACACAGCGCCAGAGAGAGGACACACACCGACTGAGCACCTCATGCTGGGATCAAATCTTCCACCTCCGCATGGGAGACAAGTAACCTAACCATTTAGCTGATTGGCCCATTACCAAGCACAGAGTCGTGTACATGTATATCTTGTACTGGGTATCCTGAGCTGGGTAACTGCAGCTCACTACCTTTCACACCTCAGAGTGCTCCATCTACCACACCTACCTCTCTTAGCAGCAAGCTACAAAACAGCACAGTGCATGTATAACCACCCCATTGCCACGACGATCAGGCACCTGAACAGTGCAGTTCTGCAGTACAATGAATCATAACGCCTGTACCATGATGTGCATTGTATAAGCAGTGTCAGGGGGTCAACTTCAGGCATGTCGGCTTTAATCCCACCACTGCAGCATCAAGTCTTCCCTGGAACATGCAGGTAACAGACAACGTCACACACCACTTACTCTCTTCCCAGAAGAGCCAGGGCGTGGTCACATACCATAAAGTCACTCACCCTCCCACTCACCCCCATCGCATGCATGCACTGTCTCACAATCTGGAAACTACACACTGAATCACTGAATCTTCAAATCTCCAATCTCCATTTTGCTCCGAATGCAGTTTGTTAAATTCCATGTCTGCATTTCCTCGGAAAGCTGATGCCAGTGTGTGCGGCTGAAGTTAATGAGTTTTTAAGAGAATTTTTTTGGGGGTTATGATTGATGAGGGGGAAGTTTGGGAACAATGAAGAATGTGTTTAAACGGCTCCGGAGTTCAGCCTACAGAGATGCTGTGAGGGGATGGGTATTGATCTGTGGTGCCATTGGGGAGCAGACCCTCATTAGTACTCAGGGGGTCAATATACAACCATTACACATCATCTCAGGTAACCCATTATAAACACCCCCACTCTCCCAGAGAGAGAGAGAGAGAGAGAGAGAGAGAGAGAGAGAGAGAGAGAGAGAGAGAGAGAGAGAGAGAGAGAGAGAGAGAGAGAGAGAGAGAGAGAGACAGCGAGAGAGCGAGACAGAGAGAGAGAGAAGAGAGACAGAGAGAGAGAGACAGCTAGAGAGAGAGAGAGAGACAGCTAGAGAGAGAGAGAGAGAGAGACAGCTAGAGAGAGAGAGAGAGAGAGAGAGAGAGAGAGAGAGACAGCTAGAGAGAGAGAGAGAGAGAGAGAGAGAGAGAGAGAGAGAGAGACAGCTAGAGAGAGAGAGAGAGAGAGAGAGAGAGAGACAGCTAGAGAGAGAGAGAGAGAGAGAGAGAGAGAGAGAGAGAGAGAGAGAGAGAGAGAGAGAGAGAGAGAGAGAGAGAGAGAGAGAGAGAGAGAGAGCTAGAGAGAGACAGCTAGAGAGAGAGAGAGAGAGAGAGAGAGAGAGAGAGAGAGACAGCTAGAGAGAGAGAGACAGCTAGAGAGAGAGAGAGAGAGAGAGAGAGAGAGAGAGAGAGAGAGAGAGAGAGAGAGAGAGAGAGAGAGAGAGAGAGAGAGAGAGAGAGAGAGAGAGAGAGAGAATGAATCAGAAGGCAGCCAAACAGAAAGAGCATGTTGGTTCTGTGGTGTCCCTGAACAAGCACGCTTAATTCCAGAGCTCTGTGAAGTGACTGAGGTGGAGGTCCTGTGTTCGGAAGGCCAGATGTTATCCTGATTAAGGGGAAGTGACACGGGAGGCGGGGCACCAGATCATGTACTGGAAATCAGTGACCCTGAGTAAGAAAACCCCAGAAATCAATCCAGATCCATCTCTCCACTGCCGTCCTCCAGCAGGAGGCTGCTCCTGACGTTTACTTTTTAAAGACATAATGATTTTCTAGGCCTTAAAAGCTCCTGGTCCTTCACCCTCTGGTGCTGTAAGAATGCGATTAACAACCGACATGAAAGCGTGAGCTGCTAAACCACCTTCTTGCTACCTGTAATCACCAGGTGTGTAAAATTAGACTTCTTGTTCTGATGCTCTGTTTAATTCTGTCCCGAGTGGATATGTAACAGGTTTCTGACGGGTAAAGTAAGTCCTTGGGAAATAGAACGTGACCATCAGTCAGACTACAGACCCACTCGCCACCTACACATAATGATGTGGAAGGCGTGCATGATCACTGCAGTTGTGAGAGGAGGACAAGGCGACTCTGAACCCAGAAGAGGTCTGAACTGAAGGCTCGAAGGTAGTAAGGGTCCGATATGGCCGGGCACTGTGTGTAGCCACCCTGCTGTGAGTCAGTGTGGTGTTCAGGCGCTTGAGCTGATGTTATTAAATGTCCATATTTTAGTATTAAAATTAGACATAAACACAGTAAAGAACATGCTGATGAATGTACAACGCCGTCTCCTGGCACTGCTGACCAGAGTTCAGTAAATTACAGAGTTTTATTTCAGGCTCTTTTAGGACCTGATGTAGGACAGGCTGAATACGGGTGGAGTGGTGGCTTTTCCGGAGTACAGCAGAGGGCCGTTAGGCTGTTAGCGCTAGAGAGGCTGAATACCTTCCCAAGTAAACAACTGATCACAGAACCGGTTTGCTTTTCAAGTTTTCATTTCAATTTGAATGAAGTCTGGAACTTGCTGAATTAGCAGTGACTAAAACAAGCCTGACCTTTTGTATCACACACTTTGTTTTGAGAACGTATATAAATAAACTCTGTTTTTCTCTGATAAGAAAAAAAAAGTCTGCTTACTTCCTGATACCTGGCAGATGCACAACGATTTCCATGACAGACTTATCTAGAACAGAGAGTAAGCCATGCAAGTAACAAGCCAATTGTTCCACGGTCAATCAAGACTGAAACGTGAAACGAGCTCCATTATTTCCTCATCGAGCTCCATATTAATTTAGCATTCATAGCTTCCACTGAATACCAGATCCACTTCAGCCGAGCCAGTCACCCACAGCTAGTTAAGGCCTCTCTCCGTCTGTGTGTTTCACATGTAACTAGGAGATGTGTGATGTGAGATGTGGTTTTGTGGTTTTGTGTAACCACAATATGATCCAGCTGGCAAAATCAGATTAAACGTAAACAATCAGGACCACTACAACCACACACGCACACACACACACACACACACACACACACACACACACACACACACACACACACACACACACACACACACACACAGCTAATCTAATATCACTAACATTGTTTATGACATAAACAGTGTGTGGCGGTCTCCCAATTCCTCACACAAAGGCCCAACATCACCTCATCCACTTCCACAGACAGCCAAGTCAACCTGCCACATCAGCTACTTACAGATCCACCTGCTGCATCATGGGTAAACACATTCAGCACCACTGCAGCTGATAACAGGCTCCTGCAGAGGGTGGTGAAAACCTCCCACCCAAACAGGACATCTACATCACGAGAACCCGAAACACTCTCCCCACACCCCCTGTTCCAACCTCTGCCATCCGGAAACGCCGGAGCCAGGACCACTAGATTTCAGGACCCACTATGAAACACCTGCTGAACATTTGGAGTACATGTTTATTGGTGGACTCCAGTTTACTCTTTAAACTCTGTTTATGCGCCGACTTGTTTGTATTTATTATTGTTTATTTACACATTTTAATAGCTTCACCGGAGACAACTGCATTTCATCACAACCCAATAATCATATCACAAAGTTATACTGAAAAT
>JAMWET010006847.1:45000-62500 GCA_024036415.1 Prochilodus magdalenae | reverse complement strand
GGGCTGGATTTAAATGAGCAGGTTTCTGTTTTCTGAGCCTGCCGGATTTTTGTGGTTAGCCAGAAATGCCCTCACACAGTCGCACAAATAAAACAATCCTGTTTTTTTTTCCAATTCTACAAAAAGGCTTTTTGTTGTTATGTACAGTTACGGTAAACAGGTCCTCCAGTAACTCAACATTAATCATAACTGTTCTTTTCGGGCTCCACTGTATTCAGAGAGCTCCAACCAGATCACCTCCACTCTCCTAACTCATCTGCAGACTGATAGCTGGTCAGATGGAGGTCAGGATCAGGTTTAGATTTAGTGCTGAATTAAATCACACTTTAAATGATAATCAGTTAGGGTTAGTGTTAAACCCCTAAGCGGACTCTCCGAAGTGAACCGGCATTAGAAAACTTCTACAGACCCCTGCACCTGAAAGAGTAATCACCTCCTCAGCCCATTCCCTTCATTTAGGACAAGTCAAACAAATGACGTGCTGCCGCCATGACAACGCCATCAACAGAGCGACCCGTCTCCGTAACAACAAAGCCTAGATGTCTCACTCGACTGGTCAGGTGACCGCTGTAATCAGCAGCACTCCCCTCCATTCTTCCCATCTGTGCTGTGATTACTACGGATGGAGGAGCGCCAGCAGGAGAGGCCGCTGCCGGGATATCACAGGTAAGTGATGTCACCCAGAAACCCATGGTAATACGGCCCACTGCCTGGCAACAGAGCGTCTAGTGTCCTTGAAAAGGCCTGAGATGAAGGTTAGTCTAGTGTGTGCTTTATCTCTAGTGTGTGTGTGTGATGCGGTGTGCTCAATAAAGATAAGAGTCCAAACTCGACATCAATAAAGAAGAGACATTCCTCCCTAAAGCCTCGACCTGCTCCTCCTGCAGGAGTCTCGCTCATCATGATAAATACAGACCCTTTCATAGACCACACCACATACACAGGACTGCCTGATCGGTTCTGAGGAGAGTGTGAATATTGTGGTTCACAGCGGCTCAAGCTACTTGTAAGGCTAAACCGAAGACCTCCATGGCTCATCGTCCACCTGAGGTCCTGTCTACCAGAATTTCCACCTGATCATTACTATACAGCATAACAGCCCACAGGAAAACTTAAATCAAGCTTCTTCTGTTTCCTTTCCTCCAAAAACCTGAGCCTAATCTGGGCCTAAACAGATTAGGCAGCCCAGTGTCCACCACTGAAACTGAAACTCACAGCCATGATACAAACGGAAACACTAAAAATATGTTTAAATAAAGAGCAGACGTGCAGAAGGTAGCTGTGGAGCTGCAGCTCGTCGTGTCGTGACGAAAACATTTACTGAAAATACTTTTGAGGATCATTTGAAATGGCCAACCCCCTCAGACTCCACTCACTGGGGTTCTGGATCAGCGTATGGAATCAACAGTAATATTAAACCGTCGTCTTCTTCACGTGTATCAGTTTGAGTTGAGCCACTCAGGTCGCAGATACTCAGCTGAACATCGGCTCCATAATTCATAAACCAAGATCAAACACAGAACGTCTGCATTGCTGAAGTTAAGGTAAAGGGGGGTGCCCCATCACCTGCTTGCCCCTCAGTCGTATCCAGACCAGGACACCAGGGGAGCTTTGTCAGCTGTCATAGACAATTTACAGCAAGAGCCCATGTCCTGGTTCTTTAGGATTTCTCACAGGCTTAGTGTACCTGAACCCAAACAGTGAACTACACAGATGCATGAGTCAGGTTTCCATGAATCGTTCCAAAATAGGAGATAGGAGAATCCATTTGTCCTCACCTATGGCATGTAGGACTCGAGTTATGGCTAAGGTGATTAAAAGAAAATGTGCCCCTCCCAGTAACCCCTCCCACACAGAGGACTACATTCTTCAGAACTTCAAAGAGAAAACCTGAGCAGTCTGCACCTGACCTGGCTGATACGACTGTGGATTCCACTGAATACCAGGATAAGGTGCCTCTATTCAGAGAGGGAAGCGCTCCTGGTGATGCAAATGGTCCTAATTTTACCCCTTTGGAAGTTATAAATAAAAGATCCTTCATACTTCCGAGCACGTCCAAGACACAAGGAAATTTAGGTCACATTGAGAGAGAGTGAAACTCACGAGAAAGCAGTATTCAAGGCGTTATCGCTCTGCCACAATAAAATTATATTCCATCACTGAAATGCTTTATGGCTAGAAAACAACGCAGCAGCTAATGAGGAAACAACGCCGCCCTGGAGCCCACAATAAGCTAACAGCCTGTTCAGTCAGGTGCTGTTTGATGTGAATCATCCATCAACTAAAATGAACCAATTCTAAAGCTGCAGCTCCCTGCACATTTCGGTTCTGCTCGTCTGCAAACTCGGGTCACTGCACATCACATCAACTGTTTAATACTCATACCACAGACAGGTGATATGTGCAAATGAGCTTCTAACACTCCTTAGTGTGCCGTGAGCATCCTGACCAATCAGAGTTGGCCCTTCATGACCTTAATTCATCAGAAAGTATAATGCAAACACAGCAACAGAACCAGAACGTTGTAGCCTGCACAGGGGAAGCCCAAAGACGTGCACAGATTCATCTTTGTGGAAACCACTGAGCTGGAATCTGTCCAACTGAAAGTTACAGTGCCCTTCGCCTGATCTAGCTCTTCCGATCCTGATCTCAGCTGCAGACCACCCCTGTAGGAGAGTGTCAGTCAGGACGCCTGCATACCTCCTTTTTCTTCCTTCTTTCCAATCCACTTAACAGAAAGGCTGACCAATGCACAGAAAAGAGTGGTCGGAAAACAACCCAGGGGGCTTATTCACTGGAAAATGACATGTCCGTGGACAAGTAGTGAACAAACTGGGTGAGGAGGAAACTGGAGTAGAAAAATGTTTGTGCAAGCAAATGCAGCCTATAGAGAGGAAACCACACTAACCATTTAGCATGCACCAACACTGCTCGATGTTAGCTGTGTCCGCAGAGCAGTTAGGTTTGAACACTCCTCTTCGTGAAGTGTTTCAGTTACAGGTTGTTTTTATGTGCTGCAGAAATCTAAATGCTGGCACTCAAAATTTTATCATCAGCACTGCAGTAGTGTGTGACCCGGCCGGGTGAGGGGCTGAGCATACCGACTGAGAAAACCTTCACGAGACACACACACCAACACGCAGCGCAAGTCAACCAGTATGCTTTATTTACATCGGCCTATTAAAGCACGATGCCCCGCCTTCTGATCCTACACACCTGTGTGTGATTAGTGGTGGAGAATACACCCACTTCTCCACCCCACCCCTGCCACAGGTGTCACGTCTTTCTGACCAATGTGGAAACTGTGATTTTAGTCATGCTAAAGTTTTATGAACACAGTTCTGTCGTTTGGGCCAATAGGAGCAGGAGGTTGAGGTTTGACCACTGGATGCCCTGTGCCAGACTGCCAGTAATTTGTGGTTGTGACATCATAACACATGGAGATTGGGTTGCCACTGACTGGTTTCTCTCATTTGCAGGCATTTCACAACTGTTGTGTTTTTACTAGTGCTGTTGGATAAACTCTATTCTATTAGATCAAATTACCTCAAACTCTGCTCAGCTACACGAGGGACGTGTTATACTCCTCCGTCCACTAACCAAAAAAAGGCTACAGCCTATAGAAGGAACAAAGGGGGGAGGGGGTCGTCGAAAGGGGGGAGGAGGGGAAAATGAGAATGTGTTATACTCCTCCGACATCATCCTGATAAGCATGTTTCATTGTTACTAGGGATGCACCAAAATTAAAATTTCTGGCCGAAGCTGACCAAACAAAGTCAAACATTTGAATACCAAACACTGTAATTTAGCCATATTCTCACCATTCCATACATAAAAAGCTACTTGTTTATTGTGTCTTAGTTTTTAAAGAATAAACAATCACTTATCTGCAGATTAAAACTTGCATACATCAGCAATAAACAACCATCCCAGGTGACATGCTGCATTACAGAGAGTGCTTCACTCCACTCTGGTAACAATTTATCACCAAGTTGTAAAACTGGAGCCTGTGTTTCATTGCGGTGGATGCGGGAGAGCTGGGAAGCGTCAGAATGCTTTGGTGTGACTCGCAGTGGAAAAACAATGTGGGTATTAGCCTAGAGCACATGGTGCTAGCTCGGAAGCTAATAAGTCAAAGTTCCCCTCTGGTTCCCGTCTACATGGGGGAACTAGAAAAGAGCAAAGTCGTCGATAAACATGCTATTGCTCGGTATAAATCATTCAGTCGCAGAAAAAACAGCGGTGCCAGTATGAAAAAAACGCTCTCAGAATCAAAGATGGAGAACTGCTTTCGACTCGGATCTAACGAAGGAGTTTCCGGTTATCAGGTCCAGAACCCTGAAATGGATTAGGAAACCTAAATCATGTGGCACATAAAGGCTAAGAGGATTTCCACAGGGAATGCGAGCACGATTGATCTAAAGCTGAATTCCATTGTTAATACGGTACTTCGCATCACATGGCTGTCCTTGGACCTTAAACCGGAGGGTGAGGCTCGCAGGCTAAAAGCGTCCACTCCAAGATAAGTGCCAGAAACGCTGTCACAGCGCAGTTTTCACTTCCATCGATCTGTAGGATGTCTCAGCCTGCCGGGACAGAGCAACAATCCATCATTAACATGATTCCATTTGAAAGCCTCTCACGCTTTGTAACAGGAGCTTGTCGCATTCGAGGCAGTGTGAGCGCCGAGCAGAAAGAATTCAAGGTCAATGATTTTGATTAACGCGGCTGGTGGCTCCGTCTGTATGCCCTGATGCTAGTTCTACTGAGAACTTAAGGGTAACATATCTAAGTGTTAAGAATAACAGTAACCAAGTGACAGGGTGACACTACTCGTCTTGGTCTCAGCAGCTAGCCGACTATTTACACCTGCAGTCCATCTCTTCATCGTCTGTAAACAAATGATGATGCAAATGACACGCAGACCATACCTCTCGTATTTGCAAACGAGGTCCAATGTAAATGAGGGAGCAGGAGTCTAGTGAAGCTTCAACTCCTTACATGAACGGCTAAGAAATCAGGTGACCAGGAAGACCAGCAGGACATCAGGGGAAGGGATAGGGACTGTATGATATGAACGATGATGATCTGTATGTAATCTAGCACGTTTCTTTAATCAGACAAAAGGTGAAGGAAAGAAGCCAGGTGGAACAGACAGAACAAAACCTAGCAGGGTGATCTCAAACCGAGCTGTTCTATAAGTACCTTGGAGCGGATCTCCGTTAGTGCTGACTAATAGCACAGTTGACTGATAGTAACGGCTGATACCCTTGATTTATCGGTACAGAGGAAAATAAACTTGTTTTGTATTACAGCCGCCTCGATGTGAGGACGTGCGAGGACTGTATGGGTTCCTGCCTGCTGATTTCTGTTCACAGTAAAACCGGTTTCCCATTGATATCAGCCAATACTTGCTTAAAGTCAGAACAGCATCACATGCCTGTTCAAACTAGGGATGGGCATCAAAACCTAGTTCTGGTTCAGAACTGGACCCAAAATTCCAGGAGCCCGGGGGCACCATTATGATTCCACTTACTGGTTTCTACAAATGCCTATTCATTTGCACATGCTTCAGATACATGAGCACGATCACTGCAAAACACATACCCACATAAGGACACAACCACCTGCCAGGACCTGCACACGTCACCTAACACTGTGCTCTGCTGCAGCATTAGCGGAAGTTCATTTATGGGAAGTGCTCAGAGGTTCCACTTCAGGAAAGAGAACAATAAGTGGAATATATGTGGGTCTGTTGTGAAGGAGGTCTCACCGCTGACTGTAGTCCCCAAGCCCAAGTGTTGTATTAGCCAGCTTCACGGACAGCACCAGAACATCCAGTGTAGTCAGCCTGTGATACAGCTTTCTTGTTTGCACCAAGCGGAAAGCTAACGAGGGAGAAATCGAGGAGCGACACATGGGCTACATCCTTTCTCAGGTGCAGTCATTAGCTAAAATACCAGAGCTCAGTACTGTTAGCAAAGCTGCCTTGAGCAGCAACACCACATCACCACAGTGGGGGACAAACGACAGGAAGTGCTAAAACTAAAATCACTCTACAATCAAAACAGGGGCTGCGTAGCGGGCAGCGTAGACGTCAGTGAAATTACCACGAATTTGATCTAATGGATAAAACAGTGTCTGACGGTGTCGGTTGAGGCTGCAGCCACCACAATTCATCATTTCCACCACATTAGAAAGAGTAAAAGTCACTGAGAACAGGAAACAATAAATAGAGATTTCCATTTCAAACAGGTATTTGGTAAGGTATTTAGCTAACTACAGAGGGGTGGCACATTTACAGTGCTGGGCTAACACATCTCCTATTAACATCCATCTTACATAATGTAATGTTTCCACTCAGAAAACTGAACCTAATAACACAGACCTTTGGTCAGTTTGGCAAAGTACAGTCAGTAATTAAGACGTGGGGGGGGGGGGGGGGGGTGGGGGGTGGGGGGGGGACCTGGAACTTTATTAATGAATAAACATTTGTCAGAACAATAATAATCAGATATTTAACCCACCCCCAATCATTCGGCCCTGATCAACATCTGCAAATATGTACATGAGCAATACTGGCTCAAAGTTCCTACATCAGTTCTTCCCCATATACAGCAGCACAGGAGGAAGTGGCGTGGGACAAAACGTATCCCATAATACTGTGGGACATTTTCACAACATACAACATTTATTTAATAATAATTAAACAAGTTTAATCATCCTTACTTTGTAACTAAACCATAATTAGTCAGTGGTCTAGTTAGGTACTAACAATATCCACCACATGCTCAGAAAAGCGTACTGTGACTTAATCATGTATAACAGCACAATACTGTCATGCTGCCCAGTCCAAGGCTGCACTGGAACATTTGATCACCAAACAGCATCATGGAAAAAAACCCTAGCACGTTCACATAAAGCACTGTTTAACTAATACTACCGGAGCCTGTTTAACTTTTAACCAGATTCAGCTACATCATCTCTTATTATCAATCATCACAACTTTTAGCTGCTTGAAATATATATTGGTATCAGTCATAAAACCATTCAGCTGGCATTAGCCATGGCGATGTAACATGCGTGTACAGCACAGCTTGTGATAAGTTATGTAAAAAGGCTGTAAAGCTCTGCTGCAGTCGTGAGCGTGCATCTGAACTGCTTGGTTAAGCCATCACACGTTCCAGGGAAGTGACCCTGATGCAGAGCACGACAAAGCACCAGAGTGGAACAACTTGTCAGTCAAAGCAAAGACTTCAAACGGTGAAACCAGGTAGCTGAACTATGCCACCCAGACAGAGGTCTACCACAGCACCCTCAGAGAAAAGCAGAACACAACTGCACAAAGCATAAAGCAGGGTATCTAGCCGTCAGTCTGGTTGCTCTTGCTGGGAAAATGTGATGCACGTTGACACCTATAGTAACACACGTGACTGTCAGCTAGGCCCAGTGGGTACGGTGGTGTAATCATGCACAGAGGTTTGTATGCACAATGCAAGTAACTTCAAAAACAGCGTCTTAGGAGAGACGGAAGGAACTACACGAGGCTCTCTTACAACAACAGACACATATTTATAAAGAACAGGTGCAAAAATGCTGATAGTTCTACTAACAGGGAACACTCAACCATCTACCTACAACTCTCCACCGGCCACATCTGGAGCATCCTGAACTATCTGCCCATTGGCTTCTATTATGACTACCAACATACAATGCCTACTGTCTGTGCTAGCAGACTGAATGGTGCACATGCTGCACAGAGAGATGAGGAAGAAAGCGCAGGATCTTTCTGGACACAATAAATACTGAATTTGGAATAATATTAGTTCCAGAGCTTTCTGTGTAATTTGTACCAATGGCACTGACAATTAATTAAATTAATAATGGATCGTAACAATACAATAGAGTGTGTGGCAAAACCCCGAGTACATTTACTGTACATCCACTGAACTACTGAACAGATGGTGTAACTGTGATTGTAGTAACGGGGCTGAACCAACCTCTGTTAAAACCAGCTCCCTTTGGAACGCTTTAACCTTCTGACTAGCCGGAGAAAGGGAACAACTTATCACTAATTATTAATTAGGGCTGTTCTTCTTTCTGCGTCTCATGGTCTTCCGAGAAAGAAGCAAAAGGGATGTTCAGCCGACCTTCAGAAGCACGAAGGCAATCAAACTCACGCTGACTTCCTTACAGGGTTAGGGAAGCCACACGGCAATCAGCTGCAAGAGGGAACGTCAGAGTGACAGTGCATGAGTTCTGTGTTCAAATGTTTATCATCAGCAGGGAGAAACAGCAGACCTGTGCCTGCACACTCCCTCGCTCTTTCCCTCTCACTCGGCAATCAAAATGCTCAGGAGACAGAGGGCAGCACCTGGGTTCTCCTTGGGTCTGACTCTATACATAGGACATGTGCTCTAGTGAGGACATGCCCCCCCCACCAAACCCCCTAACCCCCAGCTGTGCATGTATGAGCGTGTGCTAATGGTTTGCCTCATCCCCCGACACCATCTCTGGAGATACGCTTAATATCTCTCGGGTCATGGGGGATGGGATGTACATGCCATGCGCGCACATCATGTGACGACTTCTGCTGTTCCTGCCTATGGAGTCCGCTCTACTCCCCCAGTTCCTACCACTTTACTGTCAATCCCAAGGGTCCAAATGAATGACTCCGCCAGAAGTAAGGCCAGTCTTCTTCCTCAATCCCACTGGAATTGTAATACAAACTCATTCAAGCCCACTCAGAGGCACCTCCCGTGACCATTTATAATTAATATGCTACTGGTCCTGGTGTGTCCCTTTCTGGTGCATCAAGGCATAACGGTTGGGGAGGGGAGGAAAAACGAGTTCCAACAAGAACTTAGGTCATTAATAAGTAAACAAATAGATAGAGGAAGTAGAAAGAAAGGACATGGGCAAAACACACACATGATGAGGCTGAAAGCATGTCCAAATGGCCAATGTCTGTTTTACTGGTCATTAAATACGCTAGTAATTACTGCTATACTGATCGTACACAGTACAGTGGCATCTCACATCAATATACTGCTCAATACAGAGCAAATAAGGAGCTTCTGAAAGGGTTCCTCGTAGTAATGCTGTTTATTAGAACATTCAGGACATCTTACGATGTCAGAATCACACGTTGCAGTTTAGCCTCTGTTAGGCTGTTTAGTGCGTAGATACACTGAACGAAGCTGTGCTTTGTAAAGCCCGAAGCTAACCCGCTAGTAAGGGTGTCCTCAACCAAGTCTTGTCTACTGATCATTGAATCAGCACAGTATGTATACAGAACTGACAATAAGTCAATGCACCCCCCAACCCCTGCACGCCTCACACAGCAACTCGTACTGTAATAAAATAAAGAAGCTGAGAAAGAAGAAGCTACGCTCATCTTCCATTGGCTCTTCGTGGGCTGATAAAATCTAACTGCGCAGACCTATTAGGAGCCTCATCACACTCTCCGTCAGCCAGACGCAGCCAAAAGCCTGACTGTGAAAGTATTCATCAGCAAACAATGACGCCCATAACTCAGCAGAGCAGCCCCTCTTTCGCTGCCATCCGTCCATCCGTTCATTCTCAGTTCCCCTCATACTAACAAACAGACTGCAGACTGTTAACCAGCTATGGACGCAAGCTATGCAAGAAATGCTTCATTATTTTTATATGCTATGATTATTTTTTCCCAATAACGATATGCAACACAATTAGGGTGACTAATACGGCAAAACATGTCACAGGACTTCAGGAGGACAAAACCTCACAACAAAAAGAAAGGCATATGGAGATGTAGTAAAATAAGGCTGAGGAGTATCTATCTATCTATCTATCTATCTATCTATCTATCTATCTATCTATCTATCTATCAATCAAGCAGAAAGACATGATGAACCTACAGGGCAAATGGAACTGAATCACATAAATCATTTTGGCCAAAACAATGTACATCGTCAGATTCTGACGTCATTTCTGCAGATTCCTGAATCTTCTTTAGTCCAAATAAATATATTATCCCAGCTTCATTCACCATTTAAATATACATGTCACAAAATTACTTTAAGAAATCTATTTGGTGGGAACTACAATCTCCGACTGGCTGCTGCAGCTCACTGTCTCTCACCACACAGCTCTTCTTTGTGCACTTGCAGAAGTAAAAGTACAGCAAACCACATGCTTAGCTACCCTCAAGCAAAACATCTCATCATCATGCTTCAGGGAAGATCTGCGAGACCTTTCCACCAGGGCTAGAGGGTGAATTCACTTACACATTAAAGAGACTCACAGACATCAAGCGAGACACAGCATACGGACCCCTCCGAAACCTTTTCTGAATGACCCAGAACGGATCAGCCAACATCACGCTACCTCACAGCAGTGTTCAGCTATCTGTGTAAAGCCTTCCCAGTAGAGAAGAGGCTGCTACTGCTGCACAAACTCCCCATTAACACCTTCATTCAGAAGACACACCAGAACAGCAGATGAACAGCCTATGAACCTGCCGTGTAGGTAAAACAGCCTGTCCTTTCGACTCTGTTTGGCAGGAAGTTCACAGAAAGCTCTGCAGCGGCGAAGGTGAGATCAGCAGTCTAGAACCTGAAGACGAGCTCTAGAGTGTAAAGCATTCCCAGGTTCTGAAATGTAATGCTCATTCTGTCCTACGCATCTGTACATTGTTATTGAGGCACGCTGCGCCCATGTTAAGGAAGTGGTGATAAAACACCTGGGATATTTCCCCCCTCATTTAAATGCAGCCGCAGCCTCGTCCTACAGCGCTGCAACACAATGCAGTTATTAGACAATTAAACCTCCTCAGGGAACAACACCACAACAAGGACAAGTACCGCTATACAACCAGCGGCGCTCTGATTAGCAACTGATCACTGCTAATAGCGACAGCTTTGAATACCTTAAGTTGCGTTACACACAAACAAAGTCTTTGGAGCGTGACTAGAGACTGAGACCGTGTGAAAACATGACTGGATTAGCTCACTATTTTCATATCAGGTCAGGTTGCATACTTTCTCTTAGGACGAGGAGTGTGGTGCGGCACTTAGCCCTGTCCGTAGTTAGCCCTGCCCCACCACATCTTGATAGAGACTGTTCCCTGTGCGTCTGCCATAGAGATCCTCAACCCCAGTTTTACTCAGTACATCTACTGGAATGTAGGAAAGCCAGAAAAATGTTCCTCTAAGGAACAGCTCACCATATGGACCTAACAAGAGAGATTTATTTGTTTAATGTAATTTCTTATTTTTCATTCTGTAAACCTGCACTTTAGTCTACCTCTTTGTCTGTATCTGTTCTCTTGGCGACACCATGCTCATGATCCAGTCACGATTCAGTACATTAGGATAGACTGTAATGTGCTGGGCTTTATTAAATCTAATATTAGGAAACCTTTCATGGTATGGACACACCACCATCTGCCCATGTTTGAGCTAGCAGAGCGCCCTTACGCTACATTAGTGTGAAAGAGCCTAATGGTTGAAGACTGATTTAAACACTGCAGGCTGCAGGCAAATCTGAAGACAGATCTTAGAGATCTCAGATCTGATCATAGAGATCTCAGATCTGATCATAGAGGTGACGTTTGCACAAGTGATCAGATCAGACTTGTGTGTCCAGACGTCACCAACATATCTGCACGTCTTGCTGTTGCAGCAATGCAGGTGTCAGTAACTGCACAGCAGTCACCATCTCGCCCTCCAATACCAAGTCACAGGACTCTTTGGTGCTCTTCTTGAATTCTGAGAAACTGTCACCTTGAGACTAACGTAGGAGACATTCTGAAATCCGATTCGAGTGTCCAGACTGAGGCACACCCGTGGCTTTATCTAATCGTATTTTGTGTGGTCATTTTGCTGTTCAGACTATTTTATAAAAATGATCCGGATTGGCCAAAAATCAGATGTGTGCTAGCAGTCTGAACAGACCAGTCTGAACCACGGCCTGACCCGGTCCAAAAACAGTGAACTAATGATCTACACGGTGGACACTAATCTACTGAGGACCGACACGGCACACCAAACCACCACACTGCGATACTCCAGGGACCATGTTCTGATACACCTAGAAAGGAAACGCTGCCTCCTTTAAACCTCACCAGTCCGATCCGACATTCCAGCCCAGAACCTTCCACACGTCCCACCTCTGTAAAGTCTCACCGTATCTCTCACACCGCGCTGAGAGTACCATCAGAGTCGGAAACCCTGATCAGTGAACCGGGTAAATACCTCAGTATTGATTTCCTGGGCTGCAGTTAAACCCATTTACGGTCCTAAACCCCATTTGAGATGTGCTGACCCCAGCAGCAGGAGAGAGCAGGCGCTCTGGGATTGGAAACACCAGCTCATCCAGCAGCTCCTTAAAACTCCTTAACGGGAAGTTCACTACTGTAGCTCATCGGGAAAGGCTCAGGGAAGGAGTGTTAGTGAGGTCAGATACTGATGCTGAACATTGCTGTGAGGATTTGATTGAGTATTAGTGAGGTCAGATACTGATGCTGAACATTGCTGTGAGGATTTGATTGAGTATTAGGTACTGACTGAGGTCAGGTACTGATGCTGAATGACCAGTTCTGGATCATTCCAGCTCATCCCAAAGCTAGCTACAGGATGGAGCTCCACAGCCCGATGTTGGGGGCGTTAATAGCCTTCCCGTCCTCACCATCATGTGGGGTTTCCATGCCGGATATGCCAGCAGCTCGAAGGTGTGGTCGAATTCCCTAAACAGAGGTGAATATTCTGGACAGACTGTGTAGGAATGATAACAGCTAATTGGCCCACCTCAGCAGGAGGTGATCTCCAAAACTGTCCGTTTCGGGCTGACTGACCAGCTAAACCTGGGCTCTCCTGCCGAGCAGCGTTAGCCCTAGCTCTGAGAACTATACCACACGGGTCCTCCGCCGAGGAGAGCTCCAGTGTCCGTATCAGCTAAATGAGGGGAAACCCCCGGAGACATGCTAACTAGCTGAGCAGAGCTGGAGAAGGACTCACCGATTCCCGGAGCTGAGTATATGAAGTAAAGCGCCGAGGTGGACAGGGAGAAGAGGAACAGCAGCCCGAGAAATGACCTTCTCCGAAACCTCCTATGCGACGGCATCCTCCGGGCTGAGGAAACGAGGCGAAGCGGACTCCCTTTCTGTGGAAACGCCGAGAAAACGCTCCGCTGCTCGGTTAGCTTCCGAGGCTAAAGGCTGAGGTAAAAATGTAGAACCGCTGAATCCTGAGGAGAGAAGGGCCGCGCGCACCACAGCAGCAGCAAAGAATGTGGACGGACAGGCGGGAAGCGCGAGCTCGGTGTAAGGTGTCCCTGGCGTGTTCTGTGTTTGATCTTTTTATCCTAATTGAATTAAAATGGATCGGGATTAGAATAAGGGCCGCCGGCTCGAACCGTCGATGTCCGATCTTAACTCATCTTCGTCACGAGCGCGTGCCTACAGCCCCGGTCCTTCGGCCGTGATGAATGGAAGCGCAGGTTCGCCTACGCTGGTATATGAACAGCGTTTCTAGAGTTTATTTTCCACTCGTTTTCGGACATAGCCCCGCCCCCGCCGGGACGCGATTGGCTAAACCCGTCTCTGCTTCGAGCAAGGATTGGCTCATGCTGCACACCTCGCCCGACTTGAGGGGGCGGGGCTCCTCCGAATACGGGTGGAAAAAAACAGGACGCGGTTTCAGGGTTATTAAAGGGAGTGTGTTCAAACTACCAACAGTGTAAACTCCAAACGAACCGAAACCGGCGTGGATCCGTTTCATTATAGCAACCTAGAGAATGAACAGGTGTTCTAATGGTCTAACAGGTGCAGGTGTGTTTCCCTAACAGGGTCTTAAACTGTCCTGCAGGAACGTAGTGGTCTCTAATGGAAACCATCAGAAGCAGCAGAAGTACGACTGAGTAACAGTGCTACTGCAAATACTCAACTTCTTAAGTACAAATACTCCAGTACAAAAGTCTCAAGTCTCCTGAATGCACTTAAAGGGGAACTTTACCAGCTCAACATAATTCCCAGTGGTGGTGAAGGTAACCAGACGTCCCCTCTAAAAGCTCCCTCACAGGAAGTTCCTACAGGAGGTGGTTCTGAATACGCTGCCTGATGTCTGAGACGCTGTTTATGATAGTGTGGAGAAGATCTCAGCCTTAAACTCCATTCATGGTGGAGGGATACATGCTGCAGGGCGCTGTGAGGTCAAATAGTCCCCCAAAGATAGAGGCTCAGAGAGAGGCTCCCACTTTGGTGCCCGGCCAGTGAGCTCAGGGCACACTGTGAGCAGGAGTCGTCGTTCTAACGGAGGTGTGGTGTGAACAAGAGCTGGTTTCCTCAGTGCTCTAAAGAACCAGGAAGGGAGCCGAGTTCTCTTTTCAGTTCCCTCATGGTGTGAACAGTGAAAGCACTGAGGTCGTTTACAGAGAGCTGCGTGTGAGGAGTGTCACCGGATCAGGTTTAGATTCCAGGGTGGATCCCATTTATCCCACTCGTAAATGGCCGACCGAGTCGTGCTTACAGGCGGTACATTTAGGGTTCTAGACACACAAGTTTACAAGATGTGACATGTGAGGTGACCTTTAACCCTGTTATGTTAGATCGGTGTGCTCCCTAACGCTGGAGCGTGTTCTCCAGATCTCCATGTTCATTTGCATGTGATGAGTTTATCTATGAACGGGCACCCGTCTGATAAATACAGCCTGTAAAGAGCACCTGAACACAGTACCATTCAAACTAACATTCCACCTTCCGATACTGCACACTACACGTGTCCAGGCACCTGAGTGCGGTTAACCCTAACCCCTGTATGAGGCGAGTAAGGGATGCAGGCTCCACGGATACGCTACCTGCTTTACGCTCTGGCGCAAGGCCGCACTTTCTTGGGAATCAGTCTGTTTGTTTTATCTTCCTTTCCCGCACGCTCACTGCCTGTCCTGTAAGCCAATCACAAGGTGATCTCCTCCTCTCACCTCCTGCAGGACTCTGATCCACGCGTCATTAGCTGAACAGAGCGGCCTGTAAATAAATAAATCAATCTCAAACTAAAGGAACGAGTCTGTTTGGAAACTGTACTGAGTAAAAGTAAACAGTGTTGGGGACAGAGGTGCTCAGGTAGACATACAGACACCTGAGAGAGATCCAGTGGTGAGGTACGGTGGGAGGTGCTAGGGCAGACAGTGTTCTGAGGAAAGTTAGGCTGTGGTGTTCAGTGAGCTCTGCTACAGTCTGGATCCTGGTCTTAACACTCTCCTAGTGCTCAGGGACAGTAACCTAATAACCGCCTTCATCAAACCTAAAACATTCCAGATTCATATCTCCAGCTACAGACTCGGAATATCTGGTAGTAGTGTTAGTAGTAGTGTTAGCAGTAGTAGTGTTAGTAGTAGTATTAGCAGTAGTAGTGTTAGTAGTAGTAGTGTTAGCAGTAGTGTTAGCAGTAGTAGTGTTAGTAGTAGTGTCAGTGGTGTTAGTAGTAGTATTAGCAGTAGTAGTGTTAGTAGTAGTAGTGTTAGCAGTAGTGTCAGTGGTGTTAGTAGTAGTATTAGCAGTAGTAGTGTTAGTAGTAGTAGTGTTAGCAGTAGTGTCAGTGGTGTTAGTAGTAGTATTAGCAGTAGTAGTGTTAGTAGTAGTAGTGTTAGCAGTAGTGTCAGTGGTGTTAGTAGTAGTATTAGCAGTAGTAGTGTTAGCAGTAGTGTCAGTGGTGTTAGTAGTAGTATTAGCAGTAGTAGTGTTAGTAGTAGTAGTAGTGTTAGCAGTAGGAGTGTTAGTAGTAGTAGTGTTAGCAGTAGTAGTGTTAGTAGTAGTAGTAGTATTAGCAGTAGTGTCAGTGGTGTAAGTAGTAGTGTTTGCAGCAGTTGTGTTAGTAGTGGTAGTGTTAGTAGTAGTAGTAGTAGTGTTAGTAGTAGTAGTAGTGTTAGCAGTAGTAGTAGTAGTGTTAGCAGTAGTAGTGTTAGTAGTAGTGTTTGCAGCAGTTGTGTTAGTAGTGGTAGTGGTAGTAGTAGTAGTAGTGTTAGCAGTAGTAGTAGTAGTGTTAGCAGTAGTGTCAGTAGTGTTAGCAGTAGGAGTGTTAGTAGTAGTAGTAGTAGTGTTAGCAGTAGGAGTGTTAGTAGTAGTAGTAGTAGTGTTAGCAGTAGTAGGGTTAGTAGTAGTGGCAGTGTTAGCAGTAGTAGGGTTAGTAGTAGTGGCAGTGTTAGCAGTAGTAGGGTTAGTAGTAGTGGCAGTGTTAGCAGTAGTAGTGTTAGTAGTAGTAGTAGTGTTAGCAGTAGTAGTAGTAGTGTTAGCAGTAGTAGGGTTAGTAGTAGTGGCAGTGTTAGCAGTAGTAGTGTTAGTAGTAGTAGTAGTGTTAGCAGTAGTAGTGTTAGTAGTAGTAGTAGTGTTAGCAGTAGTAGGGTTAGTAGTAGTGGCAGTGTTAGCAGTAGTAGTGTTAGTAGTAGTAGTAGTGTTAGCAGTAGTAGTGTTAGTAGTAGTAGTAGTGTTAGCAGTAGGAGTGTTAGTAGTAGTAGTGTTAGCAGTAGTAGTGTTAGTAGTAGTAGTAGTGTTAGCAGTAGGAGTGTTAGTAGTAGTAGTAGTGTTAGCAGTAGGAGTGTTAGTAGTAGTAGTGTTAGCAGTAGTAGTGTTAGTAGTAGTAGTAGTGTTAGCAGTAGTAGTGTTAGTAGTAGTAGTAGTGTTAGCAGTAGGAGTGTTAGTAGTAGTAGTAGTGTTAGCAGTAGGAGTGTTAGTAGTAGTAGTGTTAGCAGTAGTAGTGTTAGTAGTAGTAGTAGTGTTAGCAGTAGTAGTGTTAGTAGTAGTAGTGTTAGCAGTAGTAGTGTTAGTAGTAGTAGTAGTGTTAGCAGTAGTGTCAGTGGTGTAAGTAGTAGTGTTTGCAGCAGTTGTGTTAGTAGTGGTAGTGTTAGTAGTAGTGTTAGTCTTGCTGAACACAGCTGATGTTTCCCTGTTGGCCACACTGGGAGCTTGAGAGCTGCTTGTTTGGAGGTTTGGTGTTAAGCTGAGCACCTTTATGTGAACTCCAACAGCGCTGCGTTACAGATGGGTCGAGAAGGGACTAACACTGTGTTCAGTTAGAGGACGGTGCTGATCTCTGGAGGTTACACATAATTATGGATCAAAGTCAGACCGCTGATGAAACAGTGAGTCAGGTGGAGCCGCCTCGGTAATGACTCTGCTCTTCCTGATGGAGGTGAATCAGAATCTTCCTGAATTACTCCAGCACTGCTCTGGATCTTGTACCAGCTTGTCCTGCGGGGTCGGAGAGGGAGCCGTGTGACTGATAGGCCAGGGTTACCCGGTTCGCTCTGAGCCACAGATCAGCGGCTGAGTGGTGAGAACGTCCTGTGTAGGTAACAGTGTGCCTCACTCTCTCCTACTGAGGACCACATTACATCATTAGTTAACGTTTAGGAGCGACAGGACGGCACAGTGCCGGTTAGTCCTAACACCTCGTGTCAGATTACTGGACAGGGCGTAATGTATAACCACCCTGGAGAGAGAGGAGGACACGGCAGCTGTGATGAA
>JAMWET010006847.1:35000-40000 GCA_024036415.1 Prochilodus magdalenae | reverse complement strand
CACCTCCATCTCCCTCTCTCCACCTCCATCTCCCCCCCCCACTCTCTCTCTCTCTCTCTTTGGCTGTAGGGTAAATGGCACTTCGAATTCCACCAATGAGACGCATGCCACCACATCTCCTGCCAAGGCCACCACCCTGGCTCCGCCCACACCCAAGCCCATCCTGCCGGTGCAGACAGGAGTCAAGGCCCAGGAGGAGGAGCAGTCCAGCGGGATGAGCATCTTCTTCAGCCTGCTGGTCATCGGTACGCCCTGCTGATAGTTACAGCCGTAGTGTAGTGAGTGTCCGTCAGCGGTCCTGATTACCTCCGGATCAGCCGCGGAACACGGGAATGTTCCCAGGGCTAGAACCGAGACCTTGTTTAAAGTTCAGTTCATATGGAAAAGTCTCGTAACTTTGTGACATGCTGTCTTGGCAGCGTCTCCAGGCTGTTCCAGGCGTTCCAGACAAGATTCCAATGCGCTTCAACCTGTAAACGCAAAGCTAGCCAGGCTGATGTTCCAGAGGTGCAGTGTACATACTTCCATACGTGGTGACCGTGTTGTAGCGGTAGTCTCCTGAGAGTGTATGGACTGATGAACTTTCTGTGAGGGAGCTTTTAGAGGGGACGTCTGGTTACCTTCACCACCACTGGGAACAGAGCCGAGGCATTCCGATTCTGATGTTCCACAGTGTACACGTCCTGTTGAGGCATGTAGGAATGATATCCTGGAGTGTAACACAGAGCTTGGCAGTAACGTCCGGCTCGTTTGAAGGGCCAGCGTCCTGCAGTGCTAGGTCACTGGCGGCCTCCTGTACCAGTAAGACCAGTGATCACTGACCGCTCTGAAACGTCCTGGTACGGTCCGGCTCGTGAAGCTGGATCCACCAGCTGCTTCTACCGGACTCTCTGGATCAGATTCTGGGTCAAATTGAGATAGCAGAACCGACACCACCGTAATCACAGGCACAGCGCTGTGGGGGTGGGGCTTAAAGACACAGGAGCTCTAACGGCATTTCAGACAGCGGTGTTCAGTATGAGTGAAGCACTGAACACAGCAGAACCTAAACACACAATATCATATGTAAATGAGAGCTGCTCTGATTGGCTGATTCCATGAACTTCAGCCTGAGTGGGCGGGGCCACACTGCAGTGCACTGAATAGGTGGGTATATCTAAGTGAGTTCTGATGTTACAGGAATGCTGAACTCGGAGCGAGCTGTTCTTCCGTATATGCGCCGGGGAATGAATGGAACGTTTTGGAACACCTTGTCCTGTTGGAGCGGCGCTGCTTCGCTCGAGGCTGCGGGGAGCCACACATGTGAGATGGAGCTGATTGTCTCCATGCTGATGTTCAGATATTCACCCTGCTGCACACCCAGATGCTTTGCTGGGGGCCCTGTGTGTTCCGACCCCGCCGTTAGGTCCTGTGGGACACCTCCGTTTGGGTCAGACCTGGAGGGCCCCTGCAGCGTTCAGTGCATCTCCTGCTTTAGTGCGGTGGACTCAGCTCAGCAGCTGCTCGCCGGGCCGCTCCGGCTGGGTGCATCTGCAGTGGCGCTCCAGGACCGGAGCTTGACATTCCTGTTTTGCAGAGCAGCCCTGTCTAAAGCCTTCCCAGTCACCAATCTGGAACTGTGCAGGTGACCCTCTGGAAACCGCTGTTCCGGTGAGCCTGCCGTGCTCTGAGTGGCTGTGGACGCGATAAGAACATGGAGTTCCAGATGATATTTGCTTTGTATGTAGGTCAAAGGTCACGGTGTTGGGTAGTCAGAGCTAACGGACCAGCAGGTGTGGCCCACACTGACTAATGACCCCGCGTGCGGAGGTGTCCCAATGTGTTCAGCTGTAGCGGTGTGCGTACAGCCTCGGTCTGCAGTACAGGCGGTGTAGGAGTCTGAGACGTTGACCTGGTGGTGGTGTTAATGGTGTGTCGGAACGCTGACTGTGTGCGATGGAATCTCGCTCCGTGAGGAATGTGATTTTTGTCTCGTGAGGAATCGTATCTCCAAAATCAGCTCAGACTGAATTCCAGAGATCCGAGCTATGAGTGAAAGTTTCCACACATGAGTGAGGTGGAGAACCTCCCCATTCTCCATCCACCCCTCCACCCTTTCACCCAGTCACTCTTCCACCCTCCACCCTTCCACTCCATTTTGGTTTGGGGGGTGAGGGGTTCATAGAGGTTGGTGGGGGAAGTGGGGGTCCGGTGGAGCTAGGCTTGCCTGGTGTTGGTTTGAGCCGAGCAGATGGGGGTTCAGCCAGTGCTACGTACCGCTCCGTCCCCGGTAGTGACTAACTTCCTGTCTCTCCTTTCAGGTATCTGCATCATACTGGTGCACCTGCTCATCAAGTTCAAGCTGCACTTCCTGCCCGAGAGCGTGGCCGTGGTGTCTCTGGGTGAGTTTGAACGGACGTGCTGCGAGGGTGAAGAACCTCACTGATCAGTAAAGGTTCTGATAGTGTTAGCATGCTAACCGGGCAGGCTGGTGATCAGGTGAGTGGAGGAGTACCTTTACCTGTCCGCTGGAGTGACGTTTAATCAGGGAATGCAGTGTAGACCGTTACTCAGTTACCTCTGTTTGCTGCGGAGCGTGGTTTCATGGCGAGAGTGGGTGGAGGTGCTTCACCGTGACTGGTAGGAGGTTAGGATATGCCCACGGGGCAGCACCACTACATCTCCATCCTCTCATGTTGGACTGATACCTCTCCTACAGCGCTAGTGACTCACTACCGCCTCCTCAGTGGTATTACAGACGGGACGGGTCAGGCAAGCTGGGTTCTGTCCCCTGATGCAGGTTTACGTGTTGCTGTCCAGTTGGGCGGTTCTTCTGGATGAGACGTTGATGTGTGAGTGGGTGGAGCTAAACTCCTATAGGCTGTACAGTAGGAGGTTCTGTATGTAGCTGGTTTGTGCAGACTGCAGCGGGGAATGGGCTTTTTAATGGACGCCAATGTTCCGTGATGTTCCGCAGGTGATTGTGTTTGATTTGTGTGTGTGTCAGGGGGGGTGAGTGAGTGTGTGTGTGTGTGTGTGTGTGTCAGGGGGGGTGAGTGAGTGTGTGTGTGTGTGTGTGTGTGTGTGTGTGTGTGTGTGTGTGTGTGTGTGTCAGGGGGGTGAGTGAGTGTGTGTGTGTGTGTGTGTGTGTGTGTGTGGGGGTGGGTGAGTGTGTGTGTGTCAGGGGGGTGAGTGAGTGTGTGTGTGTGTGTGTGTGTGTGTGTGTCAGGGGGGTGAGTGAGTGTGTGTGTGTGTCAGGGGGGTGAGTGAGTGAGTGAGTGTGTGTGTGTGTGTGTGTGTGTGTGTGTGTGTGTGTGTGTGTGTGTGTGAGGGGGGTGAGTGAGTGTGTGTGTCAGTGGCGATCGTGTGGGGGTGAGTTGAGGGTTCATGAGTGAGTTGTGTGTTGTGTGTTTGTGGTGTGTCCTGTTGTGTGTTTGTCCTGGAAAAGTGTTTTTTTTCTGTTCCATTTTTGGTGAACACTGTTTTGTGAGCCTAGCCCTGAGCCTTGCGTGTTTTGTCCCTGAGGCCTAGCCCTGTGAGTAGCCCTGAGGCCTAGCCTAGTGAGTGAGTGGTGTGTCCTGTGTCTAGGGGGGTGAGTGAGTGTGTGTGTGTGTGTGTCAGGGGGGTGAGTGAGTGTGTGTGTCAGTGGCGATCGTGTGACAGTCAGTTCTCCAGTGTGACACACACATGCGTAGATTCCTGCTAGGACCGGTTAGTCCTGTTTCCGCATTTCCTGGAAAAGAGGGCTCTCTCTCTTCCATTTACCAACACTGTCCCTGAGCCTAGCCCTGAGCCTAGCCTAGCCCTGAGCCTAGCCCTGAGCCTAGCCCTGAGCCTAGCCCTGAGCCTAGCCCTGAGCCTAGCCCTGAGCAGCATTCCAGACCCTCATAGCAGCGTTCCTTATGGAAATAAAGGAAGGATGAAGGAAGAGAAGGTCCGGAGGTCCGGTGGTCCGTGTCCTGTTTCAGCTCAGCTCGGGATCCCTGTATCTGGATTCCTGCTGTATATTTAGACTGGAATTGTTGTGGTGAGGCTGGACTGTTTTGTATTTCCCAGATCTGTCTGTATGCCCCCCGGACCCCCAAACATCCTGCTCAGCCTGTCCAGCGTTCCACCCTTGGCCTTGTTTATGGTAGTCCATGGCTGTGTGATGGCTGAGCTATTAGAAGCTAGCTGTGGTTCCTCTGCAGTACGGGGCCTGTGAAAGTAAAGCTCCCAAATATTCACAGCATTTTCCGGACCCAGAGTTCCAGGTACATGTAGTCAATTGGGAAAGCTGTTTTGGAGCCCCGGAAGTTTTGTGTTGGGAGTGTCATTAGCAGCGCCAGCAGTTGTGGGCGTGTCATTACCTGCTCCAGCGGTGGTGGGCGTGTCATTACCTGCTCCAGTGGTGGTGGGCGTGTCATTACCTGCTCCAGTGGTGGTGGTGTGGTCATTTGACTCCAGCGGTGGTGGGCGTGTCATTACCTGCTCCAGGGGTGGTGGGCATCATTACCTGCTCCAGCGGTGGTGGGCGTGTCATTACCTGCTCCAGCGGTGGTGGGCGTGTCATTACCTGCTCCAGCGGTGGTGGGCGTGTCATTACCTGCTCCAGTGGTGGTGGGCGTGTCATTACCTGCTCCAGCGGTGGTGGGCGTGTCATTACCTGCTCCAGCGGTGGTGGGCGTGTCATTACCTGCTCCAGTGGTGGTGGGCGTGTCATTACCTGCTCCAGCGGTGGTGGGCGTGTCATTACCTGCTCCAGCGGTGGTGGGCGTGTCATTACCTGCTCCAGTGGTGGTGGGCGTGTCATTACCTGCTCCAGCGGTGGTGGGCGTGTCATTACCTCTTATTATCTCTCTCTCTCTCTGGTGGGCGTGTTTACTCTCCCGCGTTTCTCATTACCTGCCTCCAGTCTCTCCGCCCGGTGGTGGGCTGGTCATCTCTCCCGCGGGTGGTGGGCCGTCCCTCTGTTTTGGGCTCTCCCCCTGCTCCCCGTGTCCCCCCCTCTGGTGGGCGTCTCCCTGCTCCAGCGGTACAGC
>JAMWET010006847.1:0-22500 GCA_024036415.1 Prochilodus magdalenae | reverse complement strand
GGAGTGGGGAATGGGGAGTGGGGAGTGGTCCTGGGGCCATCCTGTGTGTGTGTTTGTGTGTGTTTGTTTGTGTGTGTTTGTGTGTGTGTGTGTGTGTGTGTGTGTGTGTGTTAGTGTGTGTGAGTGTGTGTGTGTGAGTGTGTGTGAGTGTGTGTGTGTGTGTCTGCTATGTTAATGTGTGTGAGTGTGTGTGAGTGTGTGTGTGTGAGTGAGAGTGTGAGTGAGAGTGTGAGTGTGTGAGTGTGTGTGTGTGTGTGTGTGCTATGTTAGTGTGTGTGTGTGTGTGTCTGCTATGTTAATGTGTGTGTGTGTGTGTCTGCTATGTTAATGTGTGTGTGTGTGTGTCTGCTATGTTAATGTGTGTGTGTGTGTTTCTGCAGGCGGACGTTATTTACAAGATGAGTATGACGGACAGGTGAGTGTCTCCCCTACTGTTACCTGGTTTACTGTGTATGTGCACTCTGCTACACACTGTACTACTCTCCACCCCCCCCCCCCCCCCACCTCTTATCCACTCCCCCCCCACCCCCTATCCTCTCCACCCCCCCCCCACTCCGTCTCTCCTCTCTCTCCCCCCCCCCTTCCTCTCTCTCCCCCCCCCTCCTCTCTCTCCAGTTTTGCGTTCGGCTCCCTGATCTCGGCTGTGGATCCCGTGGCCACCATAGCGATCTTTAACGCCCTGAATGTGGACCCCGTTCTCAACATGCTGGTCTTTGGCGAGAGCATTCTCAACGACGCCGTGTCCATCGTGCTGACCAAGTATGTCTTCCTGTACACTGTGACTGACCGCTGGGGCTGGGCGGGGTTTAGCAGAGGGGTGAAGCTCATGACAGTGTTGAGGGCCAGAGCCCTCCACATCCACCATCCACCATCCACCGTCCACATTTACCCACTGGTCGGCCTCTACTGACCCGTCGACTGGTCGGTCTGTATGGTGTTTGGTGGTCTGCTGAAGACGGACGTGTGTTAGGGTCGGGGGGGGGGCTGTTTAGAGGGTCTGAGTTGGTTTGATGAGACCCACCTGAAGACTGTCTGAGTCTCTACAGACCCTGAGAACCATAATCAGTACTGTGGTTCTGAGACCCGGTTCTGACTCACAGGACCGGATCTTTCTGTCCTCGAGTGTTCGGCTCCTGAGAGCCGAGCTGGTGCTGAGTTAGCGGGAGGTCTGAGTGTCGTGTGTCTGTACTGCTGCATGGTGTGTATGGTGAAAACATTGTGGTGAGGTTTTGATTGTGTTAAGTCATGCGGGCTGATATTATCGGTTGTTAGCGCTGTTAGACTCAGCGTGCTCGTCTCCCTCATGCCCTCCTCTCCTTCTCTCCCTCCTCTCCCTCCTCTCCCTCCTCTCCCTCCTCTCCCTCCTCTCCTTCCTCTCCCTCCTCTCCCCCTCTCTCCCCTCTCTCTCCTCTCTCTCCTCTCTCTCCTCTCCCTCCTCTCCCTCCTCTCCTTCCTCTCCCTCCTCTGTGCGCTGTGCTTCTGTGTTAATGCCAGGTTTACTTGTCTTCTGGTGCAGCCTGTGGCCAAGCTGTTCCCCTCCTGCACGCCTCTCTCTCTCTCTCTCCCTCTCCCTCTCTCTCTCTCTCTACCTCTCTACCTCTCTCTCTCCCTCCCTCTCTCTCTCTCTCTCTCTCTCTCTCTCTCTACCTCTCTACCTCTCTCCCTCTCTCCCTCTCCCTCTCTCTCTCTGTCTTTCTTTTTTTTTATAATTGACATTTTATTAAATTTTAACATTTTTAACATGAAAGAACTAAATAAAATATGTAAATAACAACGTAAAACAAACACATCTTTATCAGGCAGGTATACAGGCATTTATGACTGAAACAGAAACATAAAAAATAAATAAATAAATAAATAAATAAGAAATAGAGCGTCTGCTAGTCATATCCACACAAAACTGACAAATGTACCTCGTCTCCGTCGGTTACGTCTATTCGTCCACGTCTTTGAAAGATATGGCCGTGTCTTCCAGGTGTTGACTGAAACCCATTGTTCCATGACATTATCATTTATCCGGTTCCGTCTCCCCAGCATCTTCTCACAGGCCACACTCTCCACCATTAGAGTCTTCCGTGAGTTCAGTGTAGGAGTTTGAGGGTCTTTCCAACATCTTAAAATGACTCACAGGTTAATAGTCCAGTTTTTATATCCTCCACACAGGCTTGCTTATATGGGACATTTGAGATTTGGTCCCAAGAAGACACAGTCCTGGTGATTTGGGTAAACCATATCCCAGCCATATACTCATAAAATCCAGCACGTGCATCCACAAAGGTGAAACTTTAGGACACTCCCACAAGCATGTATATATGTACCACGTTCTTTCCTACATTCCCAGCATAATCGCCCTTCATTAGGCCGTTCTGTGAAGTCGTGATGGAGAATAATAATATCTATGGATTATTTTATACTGAATAAATTTACTTTCGGCTTCTCTAATATATTTCTCAGTATTGGAAAGAGCCCCTCCCATGTCTTCTCATCGAC
Organism: Prochilodus magdalenae; assembly: GCA_024036415.1. NCBI lineage: Eukaryota > Metazoa > Chordata > Actinopteri > Characiformes > Prochilodontidae > Prochilodus > Prochilodus magdalenae. The sequence goes on along the minus strand of JAMWET010006847.1, from coordinate 20,010 downwards.
TACTTCAGACAGATCTCTCTCCCATATCACCCTCAGATTATCACTGCTACTACTGTTTGTCCAGGAGCAGATCTCATACCACTTCGATGCTTTGTGATGCTTTATTGGCAAATCCATAAAATTCTATTGTGTTTTTATTTAGAGGGGAGCAAACCCTCCCAGTCACACAGTGTCTAATCTGTAAATATTTCCAAAAATGGCCTCGACTCTCCAGACTAAACTTCTCTTTCAGTACGTTATAAGGAAGAAGACTGCCCTCTTCAAACAAGTCGTTTAATATGCTAATCCCCTTTTCTCCAAAGAGACCAGCATGTAGTCTGTTTGTCGCTGTTTATTTTGGGGTTATGCCATAAAGATGCATATTTTTGGTTGTACTGAGAGAGCTGACGTTTTTTGTGTACCTTGAGCCAAACTGCTTTGAGTGCATCAGTACAGGATTGTGTATGTACCTGTTTTACACTCCTTTATTTTGTGTGAAAGAACTTCAGTAGGTGTGAAAGGTAATGTGAGTTCTTGCAGTGTCTTTCCATTCCAGTAAAGAAAATACAGAAATACTATAGTGTTCTATATTTGGTAGTGAGAGACCCCCTGCCTTTTTAGGTTGGTAAAGCTTTTCCATTTTAACCCTAGGTCTTCTCCCTTCCCACAGAAAATGTTTAATCATGTTATCGTATTTTATTATTAGTTGTTGGGGGATAGATGTGGGTATCATCCCCGTTAGGTAGTTGATCTTATATCCCACCCCCCCATAGGGTCAGGTGTGGTCTACTCCATTTCTCTAAGTTCAGTTTAATTTTGTTTAATAAATTGTCCAAATTAATAGCAATAATTTAGTCTCTGTCTGGGTTTAACTCTGTTCCTAAATATTTCATGCCCTTTGTGAGCCGTTTAAATTTGTGGGCAGATAATGATTCACAGGGAAAGGCCTGGGATACATTGCTTCTGATTTATGCCAGTTTATGCAATACCCTGATATTTTAGAGAATGATTCAACAACTTCCAACAATACTGGGATGGAGTTAACTGGGCCCTGAGGTCATCTGCATAAAGGAATAATGTTCCTTCCTGCCTGCAGTAACTCCTTTAATTCCTGGTTCGTCCCTGAGTATTATGGCTAATGGCTCAAGAACAACTGTGAACAATAGAGGACCAAGACTACACCCTTGTGGAGTTGATCTGGTTATGTTGAAGAACTGAGACAGCGTACCATTGGTAGGAACTGCAGCTTTAGAGGATGAGTATAGAGTTTTTATCCATCTACAAAAAACATCCAAACATCAAATCCGAATTTTTCCATTGCAGCGAACAAGAATGACCATTCCACTCTATCAAAGGCTTTCTGTGCGAAGTGCAGGTGTTACAGGGTGTGAGCTTGTCCTATTCATCCACATTAGGTGTAATAATCTCATGTTGTCATGTTATCAGTCGAGGATCTCCCCTTATAAATCCCGCCTGGTCTTTATGGATGATCTGCGCTAAACCTTTTTCCAATCTCAGTGCTAAAATTTTGGATAGTATTTTGCAATCTACGTTTATTAAACTTATGGGTCTATAGTTAGCTGGGTCAGTTAGATCTTTTGGTTTTTTTGGTATTAGTGATATTACGGCTTCATTGAAACTATCTGGGAGGGAACCATGTGTACAAGCTTCCTGTAAACCCCCTGTGAGGAGTGGGCTCAGTGTATCTACATATTTCTTATAATGTTCTGCTGGGAAACCATCTAGACCTGGCGACTTCCCCGTTTCCATACCCATAATAGCTGATCTTACTTCTGCTTCTGTTATGGGAACATCAAGACTATCTTTTCCTTCTAGAGAAAGCTTTGGTAGTTTTAACTTCTGGAAATAGGAATTAAATTCCTCAGGGTTACTCAAGCCCTTTGAAGTATATAAGTCTTGATAGTAGTTTTTTTAACTGTGTTCATTTCTTGGACTGGTGTAAGTATTTTGTCATCTTCTCTAATAGATGAGATAATATTGTTTGCTTCCTGCGGTTTTAGCCGTCTCGCTAGTAATTTCCCAGTCTTTTCACCATGTTCATAATAGCTAGCTTTGGGCCTAAGCGGAGAGCATCCTGTTTTTTATTATATATATCATCTAATTCAGATTTCAGCTGACACATTTCCCTAAATTCTACCTCATCATATCTACCTATTAAATGTTTCTCCAACTTTATTTTCTTTTCCAGTAACTGCACTTTCTCTGTGTTTTTCTTTTTTTCTATGAGCTATAAGCTGTACACTTACCTCTAATGTATGCTCTAAGTGCGTCCCAGACCGTAGATATTCTTTCTGTTGTATCCCTGTTCAACTCTAAACAGGATGTGGTATCTTTGCCCAATCTCTCAGTAAATATCTTATATTTAATCTCCATCTTCCAAACTTGATTTGTCCACCTGCATATCTCTATGTAATTCCACCAGTGCATGATCTGTTATCGCTATCACTCCAATGGTGCCATCTATTACCCAGTCAGCAACTGGTCCCGATATCAGAAGTCTATCCGTGAGTAGGTTCTATGGTAGTGGGAGTAAAAGGTGTAGTCCCTTTCCGTCAGGTGTTTACGTCTCCAAATGTCTCTTAGACCCTTCTATAGATCTTCTATTAGAATTTTATTTGCCAATCCGTAAAACTTAACCCAGTCCTACCTTTACTACCATCTATGTGATTGTCTACTGTCTGATTAAGATCACCCCCTAAAATAATTTGCCCACCCATATTTCCCACCATTTCATGAACCTCATGGCAGAAAACTGAGTCTTCCTTATTTGGGGCATATAGATTACAGAGCACATCTCTGACTCCAGTAATGAGTGCCTCTACGCATATAATCCGTCCTCCAGCATCTTTTAATTGTTCAACATTCTAAAATGAAGGTTTTTGTTAAAAAGGATGACCACTCCACAGCTCTTACTGGATACTGAATTACCTAATCACGTTTCATTTTTAAAGCTTCCTCTTTCTTTTTGAAATGGGTCTTTTTTTAGATTTAAGATATGCAAGGACCTTCCTCTGTTTGGCAGGCGTACCACACCCGTTAATATTCCGTGTTATTATGTTGATAAATCCACTGTTCATTGTTGTTTACTGATGTACCTTTGCTCACCTCTACTTCTAGCATTTTGCCCAATTTAGCGTTGCCTGTTAATGCCACAAACCTGCCCCAAACCTGCCCCAAACCTGCCCCCAACCTGCCCCAACCTGCCCCAAACCTGCCCCAAACCTGCCCCAAACCTGCCCCAAACCTGCCCCAAACCTGCCCCAAACCTGCCCCAAACCTGCCCCAAACCTGCCCCAACCTGTCCCAAACCCGCCCCAAACCCGCCCCAAACCCGCCCCAAACCTGCCCCAAACCTGCCCAAATACACGTAGAGACTAAGATCAAAGCACTGTCTTAAGACGGAACATTTTAGAACAGCAAGTAAAAACAAAGACAACTCAAAACACACTGTTAACAAAACCAACACAGTGTATGAAAACCTCACTGGTTGATTTCAGTCCGCGTGGATCCTATAAACGGCCGCCTGCACTTTCCAAACAGCCGTCCAGTGTTGGCAGCCCTTCGGAGTCGAGACCCCCACCGCAACTTCCATAACAAAACCGCTCTCTCCTGAACATTACTCTTTCAGTCGTTAGCTTCCCGTGCCTCGAATATTTCCTCGGATAAAATCCTCTGCCTTCTTGGGATCCGCAAAGCCCAGTCTGTTCCCCTTCCATGTGGATCTCTAATTAGCCGGGTGTGCTAGTCTGCGTTTCAGCTGATTGTCCCATGATGTCTTCATTAACCGTTTCCGTTGGTCTGCACGCTGGTCATATCGTTAAAGAAGGAGAGAGTGCAGTCTTCCCACCGTCTTCCCCTCCTTTTCTTTGCAATTGCCAGAACCTTCTGCCGAGCCGTGTGCCGTAGAAACCTCACCAGTATCACGCGAGGAGCTTTGCTGTCACTCGGTCGTGGACCCCCGCTTCGGTGGCTTCTCTCAATCTCGTATTCATCCCCTCGTAGTTCCAAGGCCTCGGACATTATTCTCTTGATGTAGTCGTTCATCGAGCTTCCAGCTTCTTTTCCTTCTTTCAGTCCGACAAGCCGAGCATTATTCCATCTGTTCCTGTTTCCCTGATCTTCGACTCGGCTCCACAGCTGTTCTACTCGCCGTGCTAACCTCTTGTTTTCTGTAGCCGTGTTAGCATTACTGCTTTCTACTTCTGCAGTACGGCTTTCGGCTTCATCAAGTCGTGTCTGCAACGCACGCACTGTGTTCTTTAATTCTGCTGTGTCTGATTTAATTAGCACATCGCTCGCCACTGCTTTCAGGGTAGAACTGATCGTGGTGATTTCTGCAAACAGGTCCTGGATACTGTTGCCTTGGCGTGCTTCCGAGTTAGCACGGTTAGCTTCTGCAGAACCCGTCGTTTTCAGAGTTTGCACACTCCGTTTTGCTTCTTCCATAATCGAAATTCTAAATCAGTTGCGTTGTGTAAACTTAGTACTTACAAAAACCGAATCTGCGGAGAGCTAACCGTACTTACCTGTGAATCATTTTCGGTGGGGGTCAGGAGCTTCACTAAGGCGCCGCCATCCTAAAGGTCTTCCCCACGTGACCCCCTCTCTCTGTCTTTCTTGATCTCTCTCTATTTTCCTCCTTACTCTCTCTCCCTCTTTCACTCTTTACCTGGGAATGGAAGCAATCTGAGTTCAGAGCTGGTAGTGTGGGACCCCAGGAGGGGCAGCCATGCTGTGTGATTGTATCCGTGTGTGGCGGTTGGAGCAGATCATCTTAAACTGAGAGCTCCATAGTGAGGATCAGCTTTACTCTACTGTGTGTTGGAGTTCAGATGGAGCCAGTAGCTAGCACAGGGAACGCTAGCTACTAGCATTAGCTCCAAGTAACTAGCATAGCTAACTCAGTAGTAAGAGGGCGGAGCTTATTTACACAGAGGCTCATTTTATTTAGTCTGTTTCTACATGGTGCTCCTGTGTGATCATCAGGGGCGGGGTCTCTCTGTAAACCAGCCAATCAGAGCAGAGCTCATCTTAAAATTCACAAGACTACCAGATCAAAGGGTGGAGACGGGGCACGACCACATCTGGACATTTTACCCACATACCTTCTATCTAGAACATCAGAGAACCTTCTGCGTCTGTGTAAAGGTGTTATGTGGTGCTGAAGAATGGCGTCATGCTGCTCACTGCTCAGTCCAGCTCTGCTGAGTTTCCCCAGCTCACTGTCCTCTCCGCTCCAGGCGCACGCAGGTCAGACGGGTTGGGGGAGGCGGTTATAGGGATATGGATTTGGAGCAAGCTGGCCTAACCAATCCTGAGCTTGATTAGCCACTCTGGCCAGATGAGGACTCTATATATACATATGCATAATCTGATCTGTTTTTCCTTCAGCTGGCAGCCAGAGGCTTTACTGTCTCAGACAGAGTCCCGCAGAGTCCCGCACACGTTCTTCATATCTAGAACCCATATATAAACACTGTATTGACACTGTATATCTAACCCACCAGTGAAGCTACACGTGTCTTCTGAGTGTGTATGGAATGTTGGTGATGAAAATCTGGAAAACCTGGAAATACTAAGTTCCTTTGGGGGACTATTTGACCTCACAGCGCCCTGCAGCATGTATCCCTCCACCATGAATGGAGTTTAAGGCTGAGATCTTCTCCACACTATCATAAACAGCGTCTCAGACATCAGGCAGCGCATTCAGAACCACCTCCTGTAGGAGCTTCCTGTGAGGGAGACTTTAGAGGGGACGTCTGGTTACCTTCACCACCACTGGGAACAATTGTGTCGTATCTAGAACCGAGCATTTCTCTCGGAACCCCTCTGAACCGACTCTGTTTAGATCTGAACTGATTCGTTGATGAACTGATTTTGATCTTTATTACCTGCCAGCTGCTTGGCCCCGCCCCCGTTTCTACAGGTGGCAGGTGCAGACAGACTGAACAAAGGAACAGGGTTTACATACATACATGTAATCAGACCTGCAGGGCATCCTGTGCTTATGGGTTCTGTATCAGGAGGGAATATGATTCTATACTAACAGGAAGGGTTAATGATCCCTAATTTAAATCATGGTTTAGGAATGTATAGCCAGTGTTCAGCATCACTGTGTAAGATCGAGCTTTACTGGAGACTTACCTGTGTTAATGTTGAGTTAGGACGGTGTACATCGCTAAATCAGCACTGCTGAGGAGGACTACACACAGTGTGCGCTAACTGCTAACAGGCTAATAGCTTTGCAGAAAGCACCCTTCATAAAACATGTCTGATTCCATCTGTCACTCAACACTGCTTTACTTTCATCTTAGGGGGAATGACCATGCTAGCTTTAGCTTAGCTAGCAAAACCCCAGTTACTTTAACTAGGAGAAAGACTCAGCTAGCATGGCTTAGCCTGGAAAGAGGTCTCTGCTATCTTTTTAGCTTAGCTAAACGAGAGGAGCCTGTTAGCTTTAGCTTCTCTAGGAGAGAGGACCCTGCATGCATTAACTTAGGTAGGACAGAGGGATCTCCTGGTTTTAGCTTAGCTAGGAGGCTACTGCTCCAGACACCACAGAACAGGATCAGTTCCTGATTTCTCCGTTTCCAACATCAGCCACTCGACTTCGCTTCCTCAGATTTGAGTTATTGGCCTCTAACCTCAGTCTGTAAAACTTGTGTTAGTCAGAATGGAGCCTGTTCTGTGGGGAGCAGAGCCGAAGCATGCTAGCTAAGATAATGCTAACAGCTAATCTCTCCTGGTTAGAATCTGCTGTTAGATTGAAGCTCTGGTGTTAGAAGCTCTCCTCTCTCCTCCTGTATAATCTGGTTAGAACTGCATCGTTGGCTGTGTGTCTGAACACTAATCTAATCTAATCTAGTCTAGTCTAATCTAATCTAATCTAATCTAATCTAGTCTAATCTAGTCTAGTCTAAACCCCCTGCAGTGATGTTGAAGTTATTTGAGATCTGTGTGAATGTGTTTGTCCCAGTTGGCGCGTGTTGATCCCGGATTGCTGTCCTGGGTGGGGTGAGTGTTGGGGCTCCTCGATGCGTGTTGAGGGAATGTTAAGCTAAATAATTGAGTGCGTCTCTCTAAACACATGGTGTGAGTGGAGGCCTTGCCAGGCTGACATATGCTGTGTGTGGAACGGGGTTATAGCTGGCAGGAGAACGTTCTCCCTCACTGCCAGACTCTGTGTGCACGTCTCTAGCGCCCCCTGCAGGCCTCCTGTGGTTCTGTCAGGATGCTCTGGTTGGATGTGCTGCGATCTCTCTATTCCTGTAAGTGTCTGTTACGCAGGATGTTCTCTGTTCCTGGGTTCTTTAGTAAAGATACGGGTTCCATATAGAACCATAAACATAACAGAACCATCACCAGTACTGGGTCAGAACCTGATTTGTTTGGAATTGTATTTGTTGTATTGGGCTAAATGTTCCGAACTCTGTTTCCATCATTAGTACAGCGGAAGGCTTTACTGGCTCAGACGCCTCCTCGGTAACCGGGTGGGAAACCTTCCTGCAGGCTCTGGGATATTTCCTGAAGATGTTCTTCGGGTCTGCTGCTCTGGGAACGCTGACCGGCCTGATATCCGCCCTCGTATCCTTCAGCAGGAGCTCTGGGAAGGTTGAGTGAGTGACTGTGTAACTGAGTGACTGTGTAACTGAGTGACTGTGTAACTGAGTGACTGTGTGAGTGACTGTGTAAGTGAGTGAGTGACTGTGTGAGTGAGTGAGTGACTGACTGAGTGAGTGACTGAGTGAGTGACTGAGTGAGTGACTGAGTGAGTGACTGAGTGAGTGAGTGACTATGTGAGTGAATGAGTGACTGTGACTGTGTGACTGAGTGAGTGAGTGACTATGTGAGTGAATGAGTGACTGTGACTGTGTGACTGAGTGAGTGAGTGACTATGTGAGTGAATGAGTGACTGTGACTGTGTGACTGAGTGAGTGACTGAGTGAGTGACTGAGTGAGTGACTGTGTGTGTGACTGAGTGAGTGAGTGAGTCTAAATGGTTGCTAGTGACTGAGTGGTGGCAGTTGTTGACCTGCAGGTATGACTGACTGATTTATGAGTGAGCTATTGTTGCTGTGAGTGAGTGGTTGCTAAGTGATTCTTACATGGTTGCTAGGCAGTGGGTATGGTATCTTAGGTGGTTGCTATGTGGTTACTGGATGGTCACGAGACAGTTGCTCTGTTGTCCCTGATGGTTTTTAGGTTATTCCATAAGTACCATAAGTGGTTGCTAGGTGGCTGTTAGGCAGTTACTATGTTTTTCCAGGTGGTTGCTATGGTATACCCTGTGATTGCTAGGTTGCTCTGCGGTTGCTGTGGTGTCCCAGGCTGCTGCTGTGTTGTTGCCGTCATACTTAGAGTTGTTGCTAAGGTGGTGCACAGTGGTTGCTGGGGTTATGTTAAGGCTGTTGCTATGGTATTTTGAGGGGTTGCTCTGGTACTGCTAGTGCTATGGTATACCAGATGGTGATATGATAACCTACATGGTGGCACCCACTTTGTTTCTGTGGAAGGAAAATGACATTTAACGTGCGTCCAGGTTTATAAGCATTCCACTCATAACATAACAGCATTCCTGATCGGACTGAGCGCTCCGGAGCTGGAGCAGTGCTGCTATCCCTAAAACTGCAGGCCTATTCCGACAGAGGAATCAGAAGCAGACGCAGGAGAAGGAAGTGAATGGGATGACTGGAGTTTGGAGCCGAGGCTGCGTGTGTGTGAGTGTGTGTATGTGTGTGCGGGCGCGTGTGTGTGTGCGTGCGCATGTGTGTGTGTGCGTGTGCGCGCGTGTGTGTGTGTGCGTGTGTGCGCGTGTGTGTGTGTGCGCGTGTGTGTGCGTGTGTGCGTGTGCGCGTGCGTGCGTGTGTGTGTGTGCGCGTGTGTGTGTGTGCGCGCGTGTGTGTGTGTGTGTGTGTGTGCGTGCGCGAGTGTACGTGTGTGTGTGCGCGTGTGCGCGTGTGTGTGTGTGTGCGCGCGCGTGTGCGCGTGTGTGTGTGTGCGCGTGTGTGTGTGTGCGTGCGTGGGTGCGTGTGTGTGTGTGTGTGCGCGCGTGTGTGTGTGTGTGTGTGTGTGCGCGTGTGCGCGTGTGTGTGTGTGCGCGTGTGTGTGTGTGTTTGTGTGCGCGCGTGTGTGTGTGTGTGCGCGCGTGTGTGGGTGCGCGGGTGCGCGTGTGCGTGTGTGCGTGCGCGTGTGTGCGTGTGTGCGTGCGTGGGTGTGCGTGTGTGTGCGCTCGCGCGTGTGTGTGTGTGTGCGCGCGTGTGTGTGTGTGTGTGTGTGTGTGTGCGCGTTGCGCTGTTGGTCCTTATCCGCCTCTGTGCAGTGCCTGAAGCACTTCGACCTGAGGAAGACCCCGTCCTTGGAATTTGGCATGATGATCATCTTCGCCTATCTGCCATACGGCCTCTCGGAAGGGATCAAGCTCTCCGGTGAGTCTCGGGTTCTCGGCCTCACAGTCGCATTCTTCTCCACACAATGCACCTGTGTGTGGCAGGCGGTGCGCTGGAGAACAGAAACATGGGTGTGGTCCCACGGAAACCGCACCGGCTGAGTCAACACGCTCTACTCGTAAGGTGACCTCTGATCCGTGGTCGGGCTGGCGGGAAGGTAAGCGCCGCTGAAAGCGGACAAGCGGAGCGCTCAGGTGAGGATCCCTGCTTCACCGCTCGAGGGCCGGATCATCCGCAGGAGCTGGAACCCGATCACATGACCAAATGCAACCTGAGATCCGACACTGCGTTACACCAGACAACACACCAACACAGACTCCGCTCCTAGGCCGGGGTCACACAGCGCTTTGGACCCGCTCGGCTCATGTACCGCAGTAGGTTCAGATCCACGGACTGGATCCGAGCATTAGAGATCCGATACTTCAGCTGAGCTACGTCACGGTTCTGATCGGGATTACTGATTTAAACTGTGAACACGCTGCAGTCTGGAGATGGAAGTGTGAGGAACACTGCTTTCCTTTAGGTCCAGTGCCTCAGTGCTGTTCTCTGTGCATCATACTGCCCCCTACAGGCCACACGGGGCATCTAACCCTAACACAGACCTGCAAACAACAGGGTTCCGAGTGTTTGGACCCAAATGTCCCAAAGTGGTTGGTCCTGAGTAGCTACACATCACCTCAGACAAAGTAGCCATAACCAATTATAACCAATAATAATAATAATAATCAATAATAATAAACAATAACTAATAATATTCAACAATAATAATTAATAATAAACATATAGAAATGAGTAATAAACAACAATAATCAATAATAAATAATAATAATAAACTATAATAATCATTAGTAAACAATAAAAAACAATAGCAAACAACAATAATCAATAATAATCAATAATAAACAATAATAAACAATATTAATAATCCACAATAGTAATAATAAAAAGCTTTAAAAGTCAATAATAATCAACAATAAACCAAAAATAATTACTAATAATTAATAATCAATAATAATAATAATCAATAATAATCATAATAATAATAATCAATAATAATAATAATAATAATAATAATAATGCATCAGTAATAACGTTGTACTGAAGGGAGTGATATCGGTGCTGCTGGGACAGAACCAGTACCTCTGAATGAATGATGGAATAGATTCAGTAACAGAACCAGTTCTAGCGTAAACAATGCACCTCAGGTAAAGGGGGGCGTGGTCTGGGCTACCTGAGCTCTCTGCTTAAAGGGCCCACAGGTGAACCAGTTCCTCCTCTCTGATGTCGTATGTAAACATGTTGTAACGTGCCGTTCCCGCTTCGCTCCCTTCGGCCCACATGTCTAACTCACACAGCCCTGCGGCAGTTTAGCCCCGCCCACTCACTGAAGATGTAAAAACTGGACAGCCAGTCAGAGGAGACCTCACACGTATCCCTGTGTGCTAACACCGGCGCCGCTGGTTTGGGCTCCTCAGTGAGTGTGTACGGCATTAGCAGTGGTCCCGGACCGGCCCCTTTTCCTGGCGGTCCGAGCGCACCGGAGCGGCGAGGGCCTCTTTCTGACTCCGCCCTTGTCCTGGTGTGTGTGGTTGGATGGTTGGGGGTTCATACCTGCGGTGTGTCTATGGGGTCTTGGTTAAAGCGCAGGGGACGTGCGGGTCAGACCTGCCGTGTGTCAGCGTATCAGCTCTGTCCTCTGTCTCCCTCCAGGAATCATGGCCATCCTGTTCTCCGGTATAGTGATGTCCCACTACACGCATCACAATCTGTCTCCGGTCACCCAGATCCTCATGCAGCAGACCCTCCGGACGGTCGCCTTCATGTGCGGTCAGTGCCTCTCCAGATTTCACCACCTCCCACCTTTCTGCTGTGCTTGCGTGGTTACGCGCTGGTACCTCTCCCGGTCCAGCTGTCCAGGGGAACGGGAACAGGAAGGTAGCCGCGTAGCTGCGGCACCATTTAAGGTGGAACAGGGAACGCTGAGGCTGGCTGTGGGAGTCAGTAGCTGACCTGGGACCCTCTGTCTGCTGAGCGGGTCCTGTGGTTAGCTCTTAGCCCCCGTGTAGTGCTAAAGTCTCCGACGCCTGCCTGGAGGAATCAGCACCTCTTAGTGAGGGTAGTTCTAAGCAGTGGGTGGGGCTACTCAGAAGGGGGTGGGGCTATTCTAATGAGCTGTGACATAAGAAGGGCAGCCAGACCTTTCACAGGATTCAGTTCCACAGACAGCGGGACTGGGTGGTCTCGTCCACCTGGAGCAGAGGGACATTCTAACGCGTCCTTCAGGTAGTGATTCTGTCTGCTGCTGATACGTACGCTCAGGCGGTGCGGTGTGTAGAACAGGCGGTGTGGTCTGTAGAACAGGCGGTGCGGTGTGTAGAGCAGGCGGTGCGGTGTGTAGAACAGGCAGTGCGGTGTGTAGAACAGGCAGGACAGTGTGTAGAACAGGCAGGACAGTGTTTAGAACAGGCGGTGCGGTGTGTAGAACAGGCGGTGCGGCGTGTAGAACAGGCAGGACAGTGTTTAGAACAGGCGGTGCGGTGTGTAGAACAGGCGGTGCGGTGTGTAGAACAGGCAGGACAGTGTGTAGAACAGGCAGGACAGTGTGTAGAACAGGCAGGACAGTGTGTAGAACAGGCAGGACAGTGTGTAGAACAGGCGGTGCGGTGTGTAGAACAGGCAGGACAGTGTGTAGAACAGGCGGTGCGGTGTGTAGAACAGGCGGTGCGGTGTGTAGAACTGGCGGTGCGGTGTGTAGAACAGGCAGGACAGTGTGTAGAACTGGCGGTGCGGTGTGTAGAACAGGCAGGACAGTGTGTAGAACAGGCGGTGCGGTGTGTAGAACAGGCAGGACAGTGTGTAGAACAGGCAGGACAGTGTGTAGAACAGGCAGGACAGTGTGTAGAACAGGCAGGACAGTGTGTAGAACAGGCGGTGCGGTGTGTAGAACAGGCGGTGCGGTGTGTAGAACAGGCAGGACAGTGTGTAGAACAGGCGGTGTGGTGTGTAGAACAGGCGGTGTGTAGAACAGGCGGTGCGGTGTGTTGAACAGGCGGTGCGGTGTGTAGAACAGGCAGGACAGTGTGTAGAACAGGCAGGACAGTGTGTAGAACAGGCGGTGCGGTGTGTAGAACAGGCAGGACAGTGTGTAGAACAGGCGGTGCGGTGTGTAGAACAGGCGGTGCGGTGTGTAGAACTGGCGGTGCGGTGTGTAGAACAGGCGGTGCGGTGTGTAGAACAGGCGGTGCGGTGTGTAGAACTGGCGGTGCGGTGTGTAGAACTGGCGGTGTGGTGTGTAGAACTGGCGGTGTGTAGAACAGGCGGTGCGGTGTGTAGAACAGGCGGTGCGGTGTGTAGAACAGGCGGTGTGTAGAACAGGCGGTGCGTAGAACAGGCGGTGCGGAGAACAGGCGGTGCGGAGAACAGGCGGTGCGGAGAACAGGCGGTGCGGTGTGTAGAACAGGCGGTGCGGTGTGTAGAACAGGCAGGACAGTGTGTAGAACAGGCGGTGCGGTGTGTAGAACAGGCGGTGCGGTGTGTAGAACAGGCGGTGCGGTGTGTAGAACAGGCGGTGCGGTGTGTAGAACAGGCGGTGCGGTGTGTAGAACAGGCGGTGCGGTGTGTAGAACAAGCGGTGTGTAGAACAGGCGGTGCGGTGTGTAGAACAGGCGGTGTGTAGAACAGGCGGTGTGTAGAACAGGCGGTGCGGTGTGTAGAACAGGCAGGACAGTGTGTAGAACAGGCAGGACAGTGTGTAGAACAGGCGGTGCGGTGTGTAGAACAGGCGGTGCGGTGTGTAGAACTGGCGGTGCGGTGTGTAGAACTGGCGGTGTGTAGAACAGGCAGTGTGTAGAACAGGCGGTGCGGTGTGTAGAACAGGCGATGCGGTGTGTAGAACAGGCAGGACAGTGTGTAGAACAGGCGGTGCGGTGCGGAGAACAGGCGGTGCTCTTCATCGTTCAGTAGTTTGACCTTGTGGTGTTTATCTTGGTGGTGTGTGGTCCTCATTAGAAAGAAGGGTGGAGGCTGAGGGCGGGAGAACAGACGCCTCCGGCCGGTGTGTTGTGATGGGCCTGGGTGACGTAGGCACTGGTTTACTTTAGGACTCTGGGAATCTTTTCCTGATCCCGTCTTTCCTTTTCCTTTCCACAGAAACATGCGTGTTCGCCTTCCTGGGTCTCTCCATCTTCAGCTTCCCTCACAAGTTCGAGCTCTCGTTTGTCATCTGGTGCATCGTAAGTGATTAGGTCCTGGACCAGTCCTCCGCCACTGACTCGTACAGAGAGACAGTCCTCCGCCACTGACTCGTACAGACAGACAGTCCTCCGTCACTGACTCGTACACACAGACAGTCCTCCGCCACTGACTCGTACAGACAGTCCTCCGTCACTGACTCGTACAGACAGACAGTCCTCCGCCACTGACTCGTACAGACAGTCCTCCGTCACTGACTCGTACAGAGAGACAGTCCTCCCCCCACTGACTCGTACAGAGAGACAGTCCTCCCCCCACTGACTCGTACAGAGAGACAGTCCTCCGCCACTGACTCGTACAGACAGTCCTCCGCCACTGACTCGTACAGAGAGACAGTCCTCCGCCACTGACTCGTACAGACAGTCCTCCGCCACTGACTCGTACAGAGAGACAGTCCTCCGCCACTGACTCGTACAGAGAGACAGTCCTCCGCCACTGACTCGTACAGACAGTCCTCCGCCACTGACTCGTACAGACAGTCCTCCGCCACTGACTCGTGTACACAGACAGTCCTCTGCCACTGACTCGTGTACACAGACAGTCCTCCGCCACTGACTCGTGTACACAGACAGTCCTCCGTCACTGACTCGTGTACACAGACAGTCCTCCGCCACTGACTCGTACAGACAGACAGTCCTCCGCCACTGACTCGTACAGACAGTCCTCCGCCACTGACTCGTGTACACAGACAGTCCTCCGCCACTGACTCGTACACAGACAGTCCTCTGCCACTGACTCATGTACACAGACAGTCCTCCGCCACTGACTCGTACACACAGACAGTCCTCCGCCACTGACTCATACAGAGAGACAGTCCTCCGTCACTGACTCGTGTACACAGACAGTCCTCCGCCACTGACTCGTGTACACAGACAGTCCTCTGTCACTGACTCGTGTACACAGACAGTCCTCTGCCACTGACTCGTGTACACAGACAGTCCTCCGCCACTGACTCATACAGAGAGACAATCCTCCGTCACTGACTCGTGTACACAGACAGTCCTCCGCCACTGACTCGTGTACACAGACAGTCCTCTGTCACTGACTCGTACAGACAGTCCTCTGCCACTGACTTGTGTACACAGACAGTCCTCCGCCACTGACTCGTACAGACAGTCCTCTGTCACTGACTCGTACAGACAGTCCTCTGTCACTGACTCGTACAGACAGTCCTCTGTCACTGATTTGTGTACACAGACAGTCCTCCGCCACTGACTCGTACAGACAGACAGTCCTCCGCCACTGACTCGTGTACACAGACAGTCCTCCGCCACTGACTCGTACACAGACAGTCCTCTGCCACTGACTCATGTACACAGACAGTCCTCCGCCACTGACTCGTACACACAGACAGTCCTCTGTCACTGACTCGTACAGAGAGACAGTCCTCCGCCACTGACTGGTACACACAGACGGTCCTCCACCACTGACTCGTGTACACAGACAGTCTGGGCTGTAGCGGAGGTTTATCCCACTGGTATGTCCTAGCAGTAAATATGTAAGTGCGGTCGGGGGGCTGTGTTGGGCCGTTATCTGGGTGGCTGCTGTATCCTCCCTGACGGGAATGGTGAGGCTTGGCCCTGTGGGTGCAGGTCTTTGGAAGGTGTGCAGTAAAACAGTACCAGCGTATGGAGTGCAGTTGGAACTTGTTGGTAGGTCATGGTGGTTAAGTCTCCATGGAATGCCAGACATTTCCTGCTCTGAGCACTGCTCACACTTCCAGGGAACTTTCACACTTCCAGGAACACTGAGAGGGCGGGATTTCGCTTGGCCCGAGGTCCTCGTGGGTCCCATCCAGTCTTACAGCTCCTAACTGTCTGTCTCTGAAAGTTCTGGAGTTACAGGGAGCTAGATATGATCTGGAGCAGAATGGGCGTGTCTGTTCTGGTGCTGGCCTGTGTCCATGATGGAGGATAGGGAGGTGGTCTGCACGCTGCGGGGTGGACGGGGGCTGTGACCCACATGTGAACCTAGAAGAACATGTTTATCCAGATTTAGAGGGCAGGAAAGAACAGGAGCACAGCGGAACGGGAGAACCCGAGAACACGCCGCCGCACACACAGCGTGCAGGCTCAGCCATGGTGAATGCAAATTCAGTGAAATGTGGATGGAGGTGCGGAATATGGTGGCTGGCTGAAATCCAGTGATTTGCTTGTGAACCTGGGACGGTGGGCTGTGGGTTCTCACACGGAATCTGAAAAGCACAAGCTCGGAAAGGAACCCAGTTCACTGAATGTCGGAATGTGGGTCCATTATTCAGCCTGGGCAGCATGCAGGCAGGAGGAAACCCGGAACACTGGCTAGATCAGAGCTCTGCTGTTAGACTAGCCCTCCTTCGTTTACGCTAGGCTCCATGAAGCTTCACTCAGAAGGGGGTGGGGCTATTCTCAGAACCAGAACTTGGCATCACGGCGCCACCCCGCACTGACTGGCTGAATGTCCTGGAGATGGCTGTCCCCTGTGAACATGTCCACACTGGACATGCGTGTTCCAGGGCTCCCACCATGCAGCCGAAACCTTGTAGGTCCTAGAACGGAACCCTGGGGTACACCTTTATCAGCACCACAAGTCCACACGTCACCTAATGCATTCTGACAGATCAGACGGAGCGAGGTTCGTAGGTGAGGGCAGGGCTCTGTGAATACCCAGTGGTGGTCTGGACCCAATGCCGGAGAGGAGTGAGGGGCAGGAGTCCAGGCAGCTGGAGGTGAAGGCGAGATTTGGCAGCAGGCTGGGAGGGAGGCACGGTCAGACTCTGGCAGTGCACAGATCTAACATGGGGATCACATCACCCAGAATTCCAACCGGGTCTCTCTGGTTTCTCTGCAGGTTCTGGTGCTTCTTGGGCGTGCGGTGAACATCTTCCCCCTGTCTTTTTTACTCAACTTCTTCCGGGACCACAAGATCACCCCCAAAATGATGTTCATCATGTGGTTCAGTGGTAAGACCCCCCAAGATCCTCGCTGATCCGGTCAGGTTGGCCGGGCTGGATCTCCAGACTGGGTTCATGTAGGAGTTGATTGTGACCTCCAGTGTGTTCACAGTGGACCTGTCTTATTGGTGGCCTAATTGACCTTACCGTGACCCCTCGTTAGGTGCAGCGTCCTGGACGCCCGGCTGAAGGCCACCTGAGACATGGTTCTGCTGCGCTGTACTGTCTGAGCTGATGTGCCTTTCTCCTTCTCCAGGACTGCGGGGTGCTATCCCCTACGCCCCTGAGGCGCTTCACCCTGGGCCTGAGGCCCATGGAGGAAGCAGGCAGCTGATGCGGCAGCCGCACACTTATCGTCAATCCATTATCGCTGTCCTCTCGCCGTCTTTGCAACTCATACCTGCTGCTGGGGTGGAGGTACGTCTGCTATTTGCCCCTGCATGGCCTGGATTGCATGGACATTGAGGAGAGCCAGTCGCGACGCAAGAACAAGAAGGACGTCAATCTGAGCAAGACGGAGAAGATGGTAAAGCCTGCGGCGGAGTATTTGGGTGGTGTTTACAGTTCACCCTGTAAGACTAGCGTCGCTAACGTCACCTGCGCTGAGCTATAGCCCTCGTTAACTAAGTGCTTTGAGTCATCGTTCAGTTCGGCGGTGTTTGTAGTACGCTCTGTGAACCGTAAAGGTACACTATGCAAAAAAAATACGTCAGCTGGTAGCCCACAGCGAAAACAGAGAAGAACAGATATGGAGTGATTAGATTAGATTAGATTAGGTTAGGTTAGGTTAGATTAGATTAGATTAGATTAGATTAGATTAGGTTAGGTTAGATTAGATTAGATTAGATTAGATTAGATTAGATTAGATTAGGTTAGGTTAGGTTAGGTTAGGTTAGGTTAGGTTAGGTTAGGTTAGATTAGATTAGATTGGATTGGATTGGATTGGATTGGATTGGATTAGATTAGGTTAGGTTAGATTAGATTATCTCAAGTTATCTTAAGTTAGGTTAAGTTTCGACCTCGGCGACTTTCCGATCACAAGGCTGGTTCCCTCACCTCCTGTCCACGACAAACCCAGATTTAATGTGCTCAGTGTATTCACACTTCCATGTGTCCCGCTTTCTTTCTCAAACATCAAACAGGACTTCATTTATCTCTCCCTCTCTCTCTCCTCCCTCAATTCAGCGCAGCTCGCTGCCAGATCGCCTAGACGAAGAGATCTTTCTCTACATCTATCTCTCATCCCTCCCTCTCTGCTCTTCTTCCCTATCCACTCCCTCTCTCTTCCCTCCTTCTCTCCGTATCCTCACTCACTCTCTCTCTTCTTCCAGATCTCTCTCTCGTCCCGCCTCCCTACTCTCTCTCCTCGCCAGGGTAACGCGGAGTGTAAACTTGAGTTTCTGATACTGAGGGATATTAGGATTTGGTAGTTAATTGAGAGGCTTCGTGCTACGGGGCGGGTGTTGGGATTGTCGTTAGAGTCGGACTAGCACCGGTAGGAACTGACACTGAGAGGTAGGAAGTACGTGAAGACGCAGGGGAAATTGTTTCCCACAGAGCAGGACCATTCCTGAAGGCGTCCTGTGGCTCGCTCGCCAAATACCGTGAACCCGCCCCTTTCTTCATACGGCGGTTGAGACGCAGGACAGAACTCAGGGAGGAGTGAGCAGACCGTGACGCTCCCCCCGTAACCCACTAATTAGGATTGTGACGGCTTACCGTGGTGTGTGTTCCAGGTTGATCCCCGATGCTGTCACCCAGGTGATGACTCTAGGGTCCCCTTCTTTTGCAGGAGCAAATGTACCGTGTTGGTCATAGATGCGGTACAACTGTCCATTTAACGCGTCGTACGCGAGTGGCTAGGGTTTTTTAGACTGTTCCGCCGTGTAGCTGTTTAGAGCTTGTCTGGTTGTATACGATGGCTTACGAATGTAAGGGAAAGCTACTTAGCCCTGATGATCTATTGAGTGTAGCTCGATTTTAGGCGTGTGTTGATTATGTGGCTTAAGGAGCTTATGGCGTACCAGGACCCGGCCCGGGTGGGTAGCTGTTCTCTATGTGGATTCCTGCTATCGGTATCACTCAGCAGCAAGTCGACGTTATAGTAAATGACCTGATATTGGAGCTCTAGTAATCGCTACCTAGCCGTACTCCACTGATGACGGGCATCGTATTTAGAGCTGGCTCTAGATGGTTGGATTCGTTACGTGTCAGTGATTGAGAAGCAAGGAAATGTAGCGCTGTATTTCGGGTAGCTTCTCGTATTGGTTTTTACCAATTCAGGAAAAACATTAGCAAAGACGGTATGCCCAGCACACGAGGTAACAACCTCTATTGTGATGGATTTGGATTGTCTATGAATATCGCACATATTATGAAGGCCATGGGACTCTGTGTATGTGAGGGGCTTAGTCTAGGCAAAATGTTGTGGGAGCTGGATCATATGTTAAGTGTTATTCGTGATGTTCATGAGATCCTAGACACGACGACACAGACCAGGAAGTGATTTATCAGGATAGCTGTAAGTAAATAGGATAAGGTGTAGGTCGCGGACCTACCATGCGATTAGATATGGTTAAGGCTACTTCAGGTACTGCGTATCCTGGATGAACCGTGGAAGACTCAGGCGTGGTGTCGATCATGCTTCGCATTTGGTAGGTCCTGACTGAAGGTTAAAGAGTCTCTGATCGAGGAGCTATTCGTAGTGTAGAAGCATAGGAAGCAGAGCCAGCCTGGTTTCAGCTCTCGGTAAGCCATTGTCGTAGCGATGGCCTTCTGTCGAACGAGCCCAGGGACTTTTGAATCTTCATGTTACAATAGAGAACATGCTCCTTAATTCTGTTGAAACTCCTGTGACAATCTCAGTCAATCAGCGGCAGCTGCATAGATTTCCTGTAAGGGTTGACAGTTGACAATATACCGGGCGAAACCTGTACCCTACCTCTCCCACAGCCTACTTACGTCGCTCAAGTAGATAATGCTGGGCTTTCGACACAACGGCCCCAGCGTTTTCCCTGCTGCCTTGCGCTTCCGTTGCGAGCGTGTTATCTAACCTCTTCTGTAAGGCTGTTGATAACTCTGACTGTCCTTTTCACTGCACATGTCTGAGAAGCTTTCTGTTGATCTGCTTTCATTCTACCTCTAGTTGTCCTTACTTCACTGTACTTAAGTACTGAGATAGTATCTGACCTACAAAAGAATTCTACATGCCGTCGATGGTAGTGTCTACATTTTTTCGCTGTCCGTTGTGGCCCTACAATTTATGGCATACACTGTTTAAATCATTCCGTTCTAGGCTTCTGAGAATGGCTCGTGATGCTAACACCATTAGTCCATCATTTCCCTCGTCGTAGTGACAGAAGTACCGGCAAGGAGTAGACC